>OX155970.1:3595903-3667903 GCA_944548615.1 Micropterix aruncella
CACTGGAGGATGATCTCCAGTATCAATGACCTGGGACAACAAATTAGTACGACCAAGACCTTTGACTTCGGAAGAATTTTTTTCAAAATTATTGATCATTCTGTCTGCTAGCGATCGCTGGTCTCCAGTCAATGAAGCAAAAGGCCGCAAGGCCCTCACTTCACTGACTCGATGCCAAACAATTGTATCGCAGGACTCAAACTTGATGAATTTTAATATTTCCGGAGCCAACTCAAATTCTCGGACAAAATCTATTCCCAAAATAAGGGAAGTACCTATATCTGGAGCTACAACGGCTCGAATAACCTGGCAACGATTATTGAATTTAAAAGGAAGAAACATAGACCCAATCGTCTTAACCGAACTTGCATTAGCAGTGGATAAAGTCACCAACGGAGACTTATTAAGAGTAAAACCGATATCAACTAAATATTTATGTGAATCGGCACCCAAAATCGTAACACTCGATCCAGTGTCGAGTAATCCACAAACCGTTATATCACCCAGTGAAACTTCTAAGAAAGGGCGACGGTTATCCTTCTCATTTGCAAACAATATCGAGGCAGAATGTAGAAAATCCTCTATTCTGCCCCGCCTTTCGAGTTTTTTGGCTCTGAAACCGGGGAATTACCAGGCCGGTTATTCTTAGAACATTCCGGACAAGTGGCTACCGTGTAGTTAAACCTACCACAACGATAGCAATATTTAGAATAGCCATGATGCGTGCCACCGCGTGAACCACGCGAACTATTATTTGCTCCTTGGTTGTAATTACCAGAAGACGAATTACCACGAGAAAAATCATTACGGGAAAAATTTCCACGATTAAAACCGCCACGGTGAAAACCACCACGATTAAAACCACCACGATGGGATGGACCAGCAGAAGAAACGTTACACTCTTTGAACTTCTGTTCAACTTTCACTTCCTCCGTCGCACATTTGGTAGGAGACTCGTCGACCGCATAAACTGCTTTCGAGCCAGAAGGCTTGACCTTAGGTTGGGCAGGAGTGGCTGCATTAGATGCGTTGATACGCTGTTGTGCATTTTCAACTTTTTTTCCTAAACGCAGAAGTTCGTCGATGGAATTTATATCAACTAGCATGAAATGTCGTTGGTAAGAAATTGAGATATTTGAAAGGATAATTCCTAATTGTTCCTCACCAGACAATGGCCTTGACAACCTGCTGAAATAGCCCAACATGACGGAAACAAAAATATGCATCCTCTCGTCTGACTTTTGTTTACGTCCCCGTACAAACGACAAAACTTCAGCATCGTAATTTAAACTGCCAAAATCGGAGCGGAGTGCAGCAACTAACTGCTTCCAACTGGAAATGCTCGAAGCTCTAGCACGGTACCAACTAAGCGCTTGTTTCTGGAATAGTTCACAAGCCGATTTCAGCATCCTGGCATCCGAGATATTACGCGAAAACCTAATCTCATCCAATCGTTCTAAGAACTCGACCACACAGGAATCGCCGTCAAATGTAAATCCAAGATTTAAAGGTTTAAGAATGCGTTCGTCAGAAATCACAAAGTTATTGTCGAACGGAACTGGTTTCGAATCGACATGATGTACCAACGGAGCTGACATCGCTTCTGTATTTATTCCCAAAGGAACCACCTCAGGACTAATCAAATACTTAGCTGGACCTGACTTCTCACCCTCGTGCAATGAAGTAGAAGGTATCGGAAGAACTATAGGATTTGGTAACGGGCTCGGCGAACGAACAATATCTAAATATTTTTCTAACAAAATGACAATTTCCAAAACTTCCTCCTTTAAATTATCTAATAATTTCTTGGAGTCTGAATTAGCAGGATTTATGCGTGAAATTCTATGAAAGATATGTGCAGTTTTTGTGCTAATTCGTTTATATAAAAGTTTCTGTTTGTTATTTATAAATTCTTCGATCAGTTCTTGGAGACATGAAAGTCTAATCGAACATTCTTGAAATTCTGAATCCGGATCTAAATCCGTTGAGGTAATTGATTCTGCAGGAAATTCCTTTAAAAGTGAATTAAACTGTTTCCTCATCGCTTCAACATTGGTTGGAGTGACCTCACGAATCGTGAACTCATAATCGAGTTCTGCCTTTACTAAATGTGACGCAGCATAATACACTATCGCTGGAGACGCCATCATGTCTATATATATTTTAAATCCCAACAAAAAATTAAAACCAAAATAAAATAAAAAAAAAATGGAACAGACTAACTTTTTTTTAACTGCTTGGGGCACCTCTGCTTTATTTGGCTGCTTACCTCACCAGGATAATTGCCTTCACATCTGGAAATTAACAAAAAAATAATTAGTATGATATAATGAAATAACTTAAACGGCAAGCGTAAAACTTTTTCGCGGAAACCGCCTTAAAATAACAAACAATCCGCTGCTAAACAATGCCAAGTATTAAAAGAATAATTAATGTATTGCCTTTAAATCTAAGATTCAGACAAAAAAAAAAAAAAAATATAGTAACCATAAAAAACGGCAAGTACAAAATACTTCTTCACGGTAACCGCTTTAAAAAAAAAATTATATAAAAACAAAAAAAAAATGCTTCTAATTTTTTATACAATTTCTAAACAAAGTGCTTAAAAAATCGTGCTTCAATGGCTGAGGAAAAGAATACCCTAAAAGCCAAAATCCAATTTATAAGCCTAACGTTGGAGCGCTAATTTTATAACCTCGAATTTCTAACCTACCGTGTTTAGAAGAAGCACGGTAGAATCCACCAAAACCCAAAAGAATGAAAATAAAAGGACGCCACCTACTTTTAAAGAAAAAGAAGGAAACTTATTCAAAAAAAGATACCCGAAAGAAATTTTAAAAAGACAAAAGTTAACCTCGAAAAAAAACTAATCTATCTCAGAGTGTGGGCTAAATATTCACGGCATTGGATTTGGCCCACAGAAAATCCTTTTTCCTCAGCTGGCACTCATGACTAAATAAAAAGACACAAGGTTATGTGAAATCTTCGTGTAATCTTCATGTAAATTCGCCACAGCAGCTACCCTTTTTTCGCTCTCGCCTTATCGGCGTGTCAAATGCGTGATTCCGATTACAAATTCTCCAGCCAAAAAAATGTTGCAGTAGTTTCCAAATATGAAGGCAATTTTTGTCACATTCCGTGACGATCTCGTCACTTAAGCAGCAGATATATTTGGTAAAAAAAACAGAGGTGCCTCCAAACTACAATAAACAGAAAAATCCGTTAAAATCTCGCGGATCCTACTGGAAAAGCAACCCCAAAAGAAAAATAAATGCTCACCAGGTTAGTTACGAACACTTCACATAAAAAAAACTTTCCCGGCCGCGTTTAACCGAACTACGGCGGCTCCCACACCTCACGACCAATTTTGCACGACCTGCTTTCAGCCATCTTGAAGCGAAATAGCACGAACTCGGAGCGGAAGTCGGTGGGAATTACGTCAAAACAGCTTGAACGCTGTTAGATCGAGAAGAAAAAAAGGAGGCCAAAATAGCGACCTCGACCAATCACGTGAGAGCTCGGCTTCAACCGGATGACCATCGACTTTCGCGAACATAGGTTATCTGTCAAAATTTGACGTTTACGAAATTTCGTAAATGGTTCATTTAATTGTCATAATATGGGAGAAATTCATGAAAAACCGCGAAAACCAGCAGGAAACATGACTAAACTTGGGGGAAAACATAAAAAACGGGTGCAGCGCACATAATCTGCACAAAGGCGCGAAAACAAGACAACGAAATATCCGGTTTTTGTTACAGCCCCAACCCAAGAGAAAAATCGGGGGAGAAAAACCAACGATTTTGATTGAATCGTCCCGATTCACCAGTTACTACGAGCTTTACGCCACTAAAACAACAACAACTCCTAACTTAACAAACCTTCTTCACGTTAACTATAATCAATTAATCCGTTCAGTAACAATAGCAGAGGCAAACTTTTACCAACCAAAACTTACACCCATTACTCTTATCACCAGAGTAAGAAAAGAAAATCAAGAAATTAAACCCAACACCAACATAACCAAAAAAACTTATGGAACTCCGACAACTTCCAACAACTAAGGAAGGATCAACTCATGGCGGATACCCGACTCCTACCGAAAACAACAATAACTCTAGCGTTAGACCTCGACTAAACGTTTACTTACTAAGAGACTATAGTAGTTGTCATTTACTACCTTTCATACCAATCCCCATTCATTCATCCCGGACATGAGACATTCTTACAACAATAATGCTAGATAGAAATGCTAGCATGACTGACAAAACAAAATGATTTCAGCTATTGATACCACTTGGTACAATGCCTTTGTAAAGACAATTTAAAGGGCTCATTTAGTTTCACCCAAGATAGACAATTTTTGTAATAGAATGTTAACGCGAAGAACTCCGATACTACTATTCTGAACTATTCGGATTTAGCTTAAAATCTTTAATATGCCAGGAACCTATATTCTTCCCTTTAGCATTTTCTAACTCGTACACCAATGCAGAGAGTTTTTTAATTATTTTACATTTTTCATATTTTGGGGCAAATTTGGAAATGTAATAATTCCCAGCATTACTTAGATAATAAGTCTTTTTATAGATCGTATCGCCTACTTGAAATTCCGCAGGACGGTGTTTACGATCATAGTAAACTTTATTATGTGCATGTAATTTTACCAATTTCTGCCGCACTACATGAAAAATGTTAGATAATTCACTCAGATTTTGAGCGTAAGACAACCTACTACCAAAAATAACCTCTGCTTGAGATTCCGGCGTCTGAGCATAAAAAGAACCATTCATTATTGGTTCACGACCATGGACTAGGAAAAATGGACTGAACCCTGTTGATTCCGAGACTGCCGCGTTAATGGCCATCTGAATTTCAGAAAGATAAAGATCCCAGCTGCGATGATCGTCTTTTACACACAACGATAACGCAGTGACCACACTACGATTCTGACGCTCAGTTGGATTAACTTGAGGGCAATATTTCGGGTTTAAATATACTTTTGGAATTTTATATTTCGCAATCAGTTCAGTGAACTCCCTTCCGATAAACTGTTTTCCATTGTCTGAAATTAAATACTGCGGAACACCATAGCGAAGGAATACATTATGCTCAACGACATAACTTACAAGTTTACTGGTAGCACGTTTTAACGGAAAAAGTAGACAGTATTTGCTAAAACTATCTGTCACCACGAGAATATGCATATTTCGGTTCCTCGTCATCGGATAAGGACCCAACAGATCGACCGAGACCATTTGGAACGGGAAGGCACAGGACTTAGGATTTCCTAGCTGACCCAAAGGGGAAATATTTGAATGTTTGTATTGCTGACAAGTTTCACATTTAGAAACAAAGTTAACTACGTCTCCGTGTAAATTAGGCCAAAAGTAACGAAGACAAAGACGACGGTGTGTCTTAAAAATTCCAAAATGCATAGCCAAATCAGACTCATGATTTTCTCGGATAAGCTTTTCTCTAAGCTGCAACGGAACAACTAACTTCCAATCGTAACAACTGGTGAGTTGATACTTGCTTTTAGAGTACCTAAACAATTCATGGTCCTTAATCTGGAAATTTGGATATCCAGCGGGATTTTCAGACACTGCCTTAAACAAATCGTTGTACCATGAGTCGGAAACAACAGACAGAGAGGAAACGGGAAGCAACCGAGATAACGTGTCAGGAACCACATTATCGACACCTTTCTTGTGGACGATCTCGAAATCAAAAGCAGATAGACGAATACCCCATCGAGCCAAACGGCCGGTAGGATTTTTTAAGCGCAAAAACCAACGTAAGCTGGCATGATCTGTAAAGATAGTGAATTTGGGACCGCCCTCCAAGTAACCGCGAAAATGCTCGACAGCATGAATAACACTTAGGGCTTCGCGTTCGGTTGCCGAATATCGCGTCTCAGCGGGTAAAAGTGTTCTACTCGTGAAAGCGATAGGATGATCGACGCCATCCACTTCCTGGGTTAAAACTCCGCCTAAACCGTACAACGATGCATCGCAATGAAGAGCGAACGGTTTTGAATAATCCGGACAGGCCAAAATCGGACTAGAAACTAAGGCCGATTTCAGTTTTTGAAATGCCTCTTCCGCCTCGGGCGTCCACTCATAAGGGGGAGCACCTTTGCGGGTACTTGTCAACCGAGATAAGGGAGCAGCAATACTAGAAAAATTTTTAATGAACCGACGATACCAACCGGCCATACCAAGAAAACTCTTTACCATTTTTGGAGAATTTGGAGTAGGAAAATCGAGAATACATTTTACCTTCTCGGGATCGGTATGTAGACCGTGAGAATCAACTACATACCCTAAATACTTCAATTCCTGACGGAAAAACTGACACTTCTTGAAATTTATAGAAAGGTTGGCATACAACAAGCGATCTAATACTTTGTTTAACAAAGTTATATGTTCTTCAAAAGTAGCAGATACAATAATTATGTCATCTAGGTAACAAAAAACTTTGTTTTCGAAGGAGGGATCGAACAATTTGTCAGCCAGCCTTTGCATGCACGCCGGCGAGTTTCTCAGGCCGAAGGCGCAAGATCTGAAGCAGAAGAATCCTCGACCAGGAACAGTGAAGCTACACTTCTCTCGTGAAGAAGGATCCAAAGGGATTTGCCAAAAGGCAGGGGATAAGTCGATAGAAGATAAATAATTTGCATCTCTCAAACTGTCCAAGATAGTTGTAATTCTCGGTAGGGGATACGCATCCGGTTTCGTAATAGAATTCAGCTTCCTGCTATCGAGACAGAAACGAAGGGTACCATCTGACTTTGGAACAAAAATTGTTGGATTATTCCAACCCCCGGAACTAGGTTCGACAACACCTAACTCTAACATCTTATCAACTTCTTCATTCAACAGCGCCAATCTAGCTGGAGACAAAGGATAGTAACGCTGTTTCACTGGAGGATGATCTCCAGTATCAATGACCTGGGACAACAAATTAGTACGACCAAGACCTTTGACTTCGGAAGAATTTTTTTCAAAATTATTGATCATTCTGTCTGCTAGCGATCGCTGGTCTCCAGTCAATGAAGCAAAAGGCCGCAAGGCCCTCACTTCACTGACTCGATGCCAAACAATTGCATCGCAGGACTCAAACTTGATGAATTTTAATATTTCCGGAGCCAACTCAAATTCTCGGACAAAATCTATTCCCAAAATAAGGGAAGTACCTATATCTGGAGCTACAACGGCTCGAATAACCTGGCAACGATTATTGAATTTAAAAGGAAGAAACATAGACCCAATCGTCTTAACCGAACTTGCATTAGCAGTGGATAAAGTCACCAACGGAGACTTATTAAGAGTAAAACCGATATCAACTAAATATTTATGTGAATCGGCACCCAAAATCGTAACACTCGATCCAGTGTCGAGTAATCCACAAACCGTTATATCACCCAGTGAAACTTCTAAGAAAGGGCGACGGTTATCCTTCTCATTTGCAAACAATATCGAGGCAGAATGTAGAAAATCCTCTATTCTGCCCCGCCTTTCGAGTTTTTTGGCTCTGAAACCGGGGAATTACCAGGCCGGTTATTCTTAGAACATTCCGGACAAGTGGCTACCGTGTAGTTAAACCTACCACAACGATAGCAATATTTAGAATAGCCATGATGCGTGCCACCGCGTGAACCACGCGAACTATTATTTGCTCCTTGGTTGTAATTACCAGAAGACGAATTACCACGAGAAAAATCATTACGGGAAAAATTTCCACGATTAAAACCGCCACGGTGAAAACCACCACGATTAAAACCACCACGATGGGATGGACCAGCAGAAGAAACGTTACACTCTTTGAACTTCTGTTCAACTTTCACTTCCTCCGTCGCACATTTGGTAGGAGACTCGTCGACCGCATAAACTGCTTTCGAGCCAGAAGGCTTGACCTTAGGTTGGGCAGGAGTGGCTGCATTAGATGCGTTGATACGCTGTTGTGCATTTTCAACTTTTTTTCCTAAACGCAGAAGTTCGTCGATGGAATTTATATCAACTAGCATGAAATGTCGTTGGTAAGAAATTGAGATATTTGAAAGGATAATTCCTAATTGTTCCTCACCAGACAATGGCCTTGACAACCTGCTGAAATAGCCCAACATGACGGAAACAAAAATATGCATCCTCTCGTCTGACTTTTGTTTACGTCCCCGTACAAACGACAAAACTTCAGCATCGTAATTTAAACTGCCAAAATCGGAGCGGAGTGCAGCAACTAACTGCTTCCAACTGGAAATGCTCGAAGCTCTAGCACGGTACCAACTAAGCGCTTGTTTCTGGAATAGTTCACAAGCCGATTTCAGCATCCTGGCATCCGAGATATTACGCGAAAACCTAATCTCATCCAATCGTTCTAAGAACTCGACCACACAGGAATCGCCGTCAAATGTAAATCCAAGATTTAAAGGTTTAAGAATGCGTTCGTCAGAAATCACAAAGTTATTGTCGAACGGAACTGGTTTCGAATCGACATGATGTACCAACGGAGCTGACATCGCTTCTGTATTTATTCCCAAAGGAACCACCTCAGGACTAATCAAATACTTAGCTGGACCTGACTTCTCACCCTCGTGCAATGAAGTAGAAGGTATCGGAAGAACTATAGGATTTGGTAACGGGCTCGGCGAACGAACAATATCTAAATATTTTTCTAACAAAATGACAATTTCCAAAACTTCCTCCTTTAAATTATCTAATAATTTCTTGGAGTCTGAATTAGCAGGATTTATGCGTGAAATTCTATGAAAGATATGTGCAGTTTTTGTGCTAATTCGTTTATATAAAAGTTTCTGTTTGTTATTTATAAATTCTTCGATCAGTTCTTGGAGACATGAAAGTCTAATCGAACATTCTTGAAATTCTGAATCCGGATCTAAATCCGTTGAGGTAATTGATTCTGCAGGAAATTCCTTTAAAAGTGAATTAAACTGTTTCCTCATCGCTTCAACATTGGTTGGAGTGACCTCACGAATCGTGAACTCATAATCGAGTTCTGCCTTTACTAAATGTGACGCAGCATAATACACTATCGCTGGAGACGCCATCATGTCTATATATATTTTAAATCCCAACAAAAAATTAAAACCAAAATAAAATAAAAAAAAAATGGAACAGACTAACTTTTTTTTAACTGCTTGGGGCACCTCTGCTTTATTTGGCTGCTTACCTCACCAGGATAATTGCCTTCACATCTGGAAATTAACAAAAAAATAATTAGTATGATATAATGAAATAACTTAAACGGCAAGCGTAAAACTTTTTCGCGGAAACCGCCTTAAAATAACAAACAATCCGCTGCTAAACAATGCCAAGTATTAAAAGAATAATTAATGTATTGCCTTTAAATCTAAGATTCAGACAAAAAAAAAAAAAAAATATAGTAACCATAAAAAACGGCAAGTACAAAATACTTCTTCACGGTAACCGCTTTAAAAAAAAATTTATATAAAAACAAAAAAAAAATGCTTCTAATTTTTTATACAATTTCTAAACAAAGTGCTTAAAAAATCGTGCTTCAATGGCTGAGGAAAAGAATACCCTAAAAGCCAAAATCCAATTTATAAGCCTAACGTTGGAGCGCTAATTTTATAACCTCGAATTTCTAACCTACCGTGTTTAGAAGAAGCACGGTAGAATCCACCAAAACCCAAAAGAATGAAAATAAAAGGACGCCACCTACTTTTAAAGAAAAAGAAGGAAACTTATTCAAAAAAAGATACCCGAAAGAAATTTTAAAAAGACAAAAGTTAACCTCGAAAAAAAACTAATCTATCTCAGAGTGTGGGCTAAATATTCACGGCATTGGATTTGGCCCACAGAAAATCCTTTTTCCTCAGCTGGCACTCATGACTAAATAAAAAGACACAAGGTTATGTGAAATCTTCGTGTAATCTTCATGTAAATTCGCCACAGCAGCTACCCTTTTTTCGCTCTCGCCTTATCGGCGTGTCAAATGCGTGATTCCGATTACAAATTCTCCAGCCAAAAAAATGTTGCAGTAGTTTCCAAATATGAAGGCAATTTTTGTCACATTCCGTGACGATCTCGTCACTTAAGCAGCAGATATATTTGGTAAAAAAAACAGAGGTGCCTCCAAACTACAATAAACAGAAAAATCCGTTAAAATCTCGCGGATCCTACTGGAAAAGCAACCCCAAAAGAAAAATAAATGCTCACCAGGTTAGTTACGAACACTTCACATAAAAAAAACTTTCCCGGCCGCGTTTAACCGAACTACGGCGGCTCCCACACCTCACGACCAATTTTGCACGACCTGCTTTCAGCCATCTTGAAGCGAAATAGCACGAACTCGGAGCGGAAGTCGGTGGGAATTACGTCAAAACAGCTTGAACGCTGTTAGATCGAGAAGAAAAAAAGGAGGCCAAAATAGCGACCTCGACCAATCACGTGAGAGCTCGGCTTCAACCGGATGACCATCGACTTTCGCGAACATAGGTTATCTGTCAAAATTTGACGTTTACGAAATTTCGTAAATGGTTCATTTAATTGTCATAATATGGGAGAAATTCATGAAAAACCGCGAAAACCAGCAGGAAACATGACTAAACTTGGGGGAAAACATAAAAAACGGGTGCAGCGCACATAATCTGCACAAAGGCGCGAAAACAAGACAACGAAATATCCGGTTTTTGTTACAGCCCCAACCCAAGAGAAAAATCGGGGGAGAAAAACCAACGATTTTGATTGAATCGTCCCGATTCACCAGTTACTACGAGCTTTACGCCACTAAAACAACAACAACTCCTAACTTAACAAACCTTCTTCACGTTAACTATAATCAATTAATCCGTTCAGTAACAATAGCAGAGGCAAACTTTTACCAACCAAAACTTACACCCATTACTCTTATCACCAGAGTAAGAAAAGAAAATCAAGAAATTAAACCCAACACCAACATAACCAAAAAAACTTATGGAACTCCGACAACTTCCAACAACTAAGGAAGGATCAACTCATGGCGGATACCCGACTCCTACCGAAAACAACAATAACTCTAGCGTTAGACCTCGACTAAACGTTTACTTACTAAGAGACTATAGTAGTTGTCATTTACTACCTTTCATACCAATCCCCATTCATTCATCCCGGACATGAGACATTCTTACAACAATAATGCTAGATAGAAATGCTAGCATGACTGACAAAACAAAATGATTTCAGCTATTGATACCACTTGGTACAATGCCTTTGTAAAGACAATTTAAAGGGCTCATTTAGTTTCACCCAAGATAGACAATTTTTGTAATAGAATGTTAACGCGAAGAACTCCGATACTACTATTCTGAACTATTCGGATTTAGCTTAAAATCTTTAATATGCCAGGAACCTATATTCTTCCCTTTAGCATTTTCTAACTCGTACACCAATGCAGAGAGTTTTTTAATTATTTTACATTTTTCATATTTTGGGGCAAATTTGGAAATGTAATAATTCCCAGCATTACTTAGATAATAAGTCTTTTTATAGATCGTATCGCCTACTTGAAATTCCGCAGGACGGTGTTTACGATCATAGTAAACTTTATTATGTGCATGTAATTTTACCAATTTCTGCCGCACTACATGAAAAATGTTAGATAATTCACTCAGATTTTGAGCGTAAGACAACCTACTACCAAAAATAACCTCTGCTTGAGATTCCGGCGTCTGAGCATAAAAAGAACCATTCATTATTGGTTCACGACCATGGACTAGGAAAAATGGACTGAACCCTGTTGATTCCGAGACTGCCGCGTTAATGGCCATCTGAATTTCAGAAAGATAAAGATCCCAGCTGCGATGATCGTCTTTTACACACAACGATAACGCAGTGACCACACTACGATTCTGACGCTCAGTTGGATTAACTTGAGGGCAATATTTCGGGTTTAAATATACTTTTGGAATTTTATATTTCGCAATCAGTTCAGTGAACTCCCTTCCGATAAACTGTTTTCCATTGTCTGAAATTAAATACTGCGGAACACCATAGCGAAGGAATACATTATGCTCAACGACATAACTTACAAGTTTACTGGTAGCACGTTTTAACGGAAAAAGTAGACAGTATTTGCTAAAACTATCTGTCACCACGAGAATATGCATATTTCGGTTCCTCGTCATCGGATAAGGACCCAACAGATCGACCGAGACCATTTGGAACGGGAAGGCACAGGACTTAGGATTTCCTAGCTGACCCAAAGGGGAAATATTTGAATGTTTGTATTGCTGACAAGTTTCACATTTAGAAACAAAGTTAACTACGTCTCCGTGTAAATTAGGCCAAAAGTAACGAAGACAAAGACGACGGTGTGTCTTAAAAATTCCAAAATGCATAGCCAAATCAGACTCATGATTTTCTCGGATAAGCTTTTCTCTAAGCTGCAACGGAACAACTAACTTCCAATCGTAACAACTGGTGAGTTGATACTTGCTTTTAGAGTACCTAAACAATTCATGGTCCTTAATCTGGAAATTTGGATATCCAGCGGGATTTTCAGACACTGCCTTAAACAAATCGTTGTACCATGAGTCGGAAACAACAGACAGAGAGGAAACGGGAAGCAACCGAGATAACGTGTCAGGAACCACATTATCGACACCTTTCTTGTGGACGATCTCGAAATCAAAAGCAGATAGACGAATACCCCATCGAGCCAAACGGCCGGTAGGATTTTTTAAGCGCAAAAACCAACGTAAGCTGGCATGATCTGTAAAGATAGTGAATTTGGGACCGCCCTCCAAGTAACCGCGAAAATGCTCGACAGCATGAATAACACTTAGGGCTTCGCGTTCGGTTGCCGAATATCGCGTCTCAGCGGGTAAAAGTGTTCTACTCGTGAAAGCGATAGGATGATCGACGCCATCCACTTCCTGGGTTAAAACTCCGCCTAAACCGTACAACGATGCATCGCAATGAAGAGCGAACGGTTTTGAATAATCCGGACAGGCCAAAATCGGACTAGAAACTAAGGCCGATTTCAGTTTTTGAAATGCCTCTTCCGCCTCGGGCGTCCACTCATAAGGGGGAGCACCTTTGCGGGTACTTGTCAACCGAGATAAGGGAGCAGCAATACTAGAAAAATTTTTAATGAACCGACGATACCAACCGGCCATACCAAGAAAACTCTTTACCATTTTTGGAGAATTTGGAGTAGGAAAATCGAGAATACATTTTACCTTCTCGGGATCGGTATGTAGACCGTGAGAATCAACTACATACCCTAAATACTTCAATTCCTGACGGAAAAACTGACACTTCTTGAAATTTATAGAAAGGTTGGCATACAACAAGCGATCTAATACTTTGTTTAACAAAGTTATATGTTCTTCAAAAGTAGCAGATACAATAATTATGTCATCTAGGTAACAAAAAACTTTGTTTTCGAAGGAGGGATCGAACAATTTGTCAGCCAGCCTTTGCATGCACGCCGGCGAGTTTCTCAGGCCGAAGGCGCAAGATCTGAAGCAGAAGAATCCTCGACCAGGAACAGTGAAGCTACACTTCTCTCGTGAAGAAGGATCCAAAGGGATTTGCCAAAAGGCAGGGGATAAGTCGATAGAAGATAAATAATTTGCATCTCTCAAACTGTCCAAGATAGTTGTAATTCTCGGTAGGGGATACGCATCCGGTTTCGTAATAGAATTCAGCTTCCTGCTATCGAGACAGAAACGAAGGGTACCATCTGACTTTGGAACAAAAATTGTTGGATTATTCCAACCCCCGGAACTAGGTTCGACAACACCTAACTCTAACATCTTATCAACTTCTTCATTCAACAGCGCCAATCTAGCTGGAGACAAAGGATAGTAACGCTGTTTCACTGGAGGATGATCTCCAGTATCAATGACCTGGGACAACAAATTAGTACGACCAAGACCTTTGACTTCGGAAGAATTTTTTTCAAAATTATTGATCATTCTGTCTGCTAGCGATCGCTGGTCTCCAGTCAATGAAGCAAAAGGCCGCAAGGCCCTCACTTCACTGACTCGATGCCAAACAATTGCATCGCAGGACTCAAACTTGATGAATTTTAATATTTCCGGAGCCAACTCAAATTCTCGGACAAAATCTATTCCCAAAATAAGGGAAGTACCTATATCTGGAGCTACAACGGCTCGAATAACCTGGCAACGATTATTGAATTTAAAAGGAAGAAACATAGACCCAATCGTCTTAACCGAACTTGCATTAGCAGTGGATAAAGTCACCAACGGAGACTTATTAAGAGTAAAACCGATATCAACTAAATATTTATGTGAATCGGCACCCAAAATCGTAACACTCGATCCAGTGTCGAGTAATCCACAAACCGTTATAT
The DNA here is from genome assembly GCA_944548615.1 of Micropterix aruncella. Classification (NCBI taxonomy): domain Eukaryota; kingdom Metazoa; phylum Arthropoda; class Insecta; order Lepidoptera; family Micropterigidae; genus Micropterix; species Micropterix aruncella. The sequence goes on from OX155970.1 coordinate 3,610,250, forward strand.
CACCCAGTGAAACTTCTAAGAAAGGGCGACGGTTATCCTTCTCATTTGCAAACAATATCGAGGCAGAATGTAGAAAATCCTCTATTCTGCCCCGCCTTTCGAGTTTTTTGGCTCTGAAACCGGGGAATTACCAGGCCGGTTATTCTTAGAACATTCCGGACAAGTGGCTACCGTGTAGTTAAACCTACCACAACGATAGCAATATTTAGAATAGCCATGATGCGTGCCACCGCGTGAACCACGCGAACTATTATTTGCTCCTTGGTTGTAATTACCAGAAGACGAATTACCACGAGAAAAATCATTACGGGAAAAATTTCCACGATTAAAACCGCCACGGTGAAAACCACCACGATTAAAACCACCACGATGGGATGGACCAGCAGAAGAAACGTTACACTCTTTGAACTTCTGTTCAACTTTCACTTCCTCCGTCGCACATTTGGTAGGAGACTCGTCGACCGCATAAACTGCTTTCGAGCCAGAAGGCTTGACCTTAGGTTGGGCAGGAGTGGCTGCATTAGATGCGTTGATACGCTGTTGTGCATTTTCAACTTTTTTTCCTAAACGCAGAAGTTCGTCGATGGAATTTATATCAACTAGCATGAAATGTCGTTGGTAAGAAATTGAGATATTTGAAAGGATAATTCCTAATTGTTCCTCACCAGACAATGGCCTTGACAACCTGCTGAAATAGCCCAACATGACGGAAACAAAAATATGCATCCTCTCGTCTGACTTTTGTTTACGTCCCCGTACAAACGACAAAACTTCAGCATCGTAATTTAAACTGCCAAAATCGGAGCGGAGTGCAGCAACTAACTGCTTCCAACTGGAAATGCTCGAAGCTCTAGCACGGTACCAACTAAGCGCTTGTTTCTGGAATAGTTCACAAGCCGATTTCAGCATCCTGGCATCCGAGATATTACGCGAAAACCTAATCTCATCCAATCGTTCTAAGAACTCGACCACACAGGAATCGCCGTCAAATGTAAATCCAAGATTTAAAGGTTTAAGAATGCGTTCGTCAGAAATCACAAAGTTATTGTCGAACGGAACTGGTTTCGAATCGACATGATGTACCAACGGAGCTGACATCGCTTCTGTATTTATTCCCAAAGGAACCACCTCAGGACTAATCAAATACTTAGCTGGACCTGACTTCTCACCCTCGTGCAATGAAGTAGAAGGTATCGGAAGAACTATAGGATTTGGTAACGGGCTCGGCGAACGAACAATATCTAAATATTTTTCTAACAAAATGACAATTTCCAAAACTTCCTCCTTTAAATTATCTAATAATTTCTTGGAGTCTGAATTAGCAGGATTTATGCGTGAAATTCTATGAAAGATATGTGCAGTTTTTGTGCTAATTCGTTTATATAAAAGTTTCTGTTTGTTATTTATAAATTCTTCGATCAGTTCTTGGAGACATGAAAGTCTAATCGAACATTCTTGAAATTCTGAATCCGGATCTAAATCCGTTGAGGTAATTGATTCTGCAGGAAATTCCTTTAAAAGTGAATTAAACTGTTTCCTCATCGCTTCAACATTGGTTGGAGTGACCTCACGAATCGTGAACTCATAATCGAGTTCTGCCTTTACTAAATGTGACGCAGCATAATACACTATCGCTGGAGACGCCATCATGTCTATATATATTTTAAATCCCAACAAAAAATTAAAACCAAAATAAAATTAAAAAAAAATGGAACAGACTAACTTTTTTTTAACTGCTTGGGGCACCTCTGCTTTATTTGGCTGCTTACCTCACCAGGATAATTGCCTTCACATCTGGAAATTAACAAAAAAATAATTAGTATGATATAATGAAATAACTTAAACGGCAAGCGTAAAACTTTTTCGCGGAAACCGCCTTAAAATAACAAACAATCCGCTGCTAAACAATGCCAAGTATTAAAAGAATAATTAATGTATTGCCTTTAAATCTAAGATTCAGACAAAAAAAAAAAAAAAATATAGTAACCATAAAAAACGGCAAGTACAAAATACTTCTTCACGGTAACCGCTTTAAAAAAAAAATTATATAAAAACAAAAAAAAAATGCTTCTAATTTTTTATACAATTTCTAAACAAAGTGCTTAAAAAATCGTGCTTCAATGGCTGAGGAAAAGAATACCCTAAAAGCCAAAATCCAATTTATAAGCCTAACGTTGGAGCGCTAATTTTATAACCTCGAATTTCTAACCTACCGTGTTTAGAAGAAGCACGGTAGAATCCACCAAAACCCAAAAGAATGAAAATAAAAGGACGCCACCTACTTTTAAAGAAAAAGAAGGAAACTTATTCAAAAAAAGATACCCGAAAGAAATTTTAAAAAGACAAAAGTTAACCTCGAAAAAAAACTAATCTATCTCAGAGTGTGGGCTAAATATTCACGGCATTGGATTTGGCCCACAGAAAATCCTTTTTCCTCAGCTGGCACTCATGACTAAATAAAAAGACACAAGGTTATGTGAAATCTTCGTGTAATCTTCATGTAAATTCGCCACAGCAGCTACCCTTTTTTCGCTCTCGCCTTATCGGCGTGTCAAATGCGTGATTCCGATTACAAATTCTCCAGCCAAAAAAATGTTGCAGTAGTTTCCAAATATGAAGGCAATTTTTGTCACATTCCGTGACGATCTCGTCACTTAAGCAGCAGATATATTTGGTAAAAAAAACAGAGGTGCCTCCAAACTACAATAAACAGAAAAATCCGTTAAAATCTCGCGGATCCTACTGGAAAAGCAACCCCAAAAGAAAAATAAATGCTCACCAGGTTAGTTACGAACACTTCACATAAAAAAAACTTTCCCGGCCGCGTTTAACCGAACTACGGCGGCTCCCACACCTCACGACCAATTTTGCACGACCTGCTTTCAGCCATCTTGAAGCGAAATAGCACGAACTCGGAGCGGAAGTCGGTGGGAATTACGTCAAAACAGCTTGAACGCTGTTAGATCGAGAAGAAAAAAAGGAGACCAAAATAGCGACCTCGACCAATCACGTGAGAGCTCGGCTTCAACCGGATGACCATCGACTTTCGCGAACATAGGTTATCTGTCAAAATTTGACGTTTACGAAATTTCGTAAATGGTTCATTTAATTGTCATAATATGGGAGAAATTCATGAAAAACCGCGAAAACCAGCAGGAAACATGACTAAACTTGGGGGAAAACATAAAAAACGGGTGCAGCGCACATAATCTGCACAAAGGCGCGAAAACAAGACAACGAAATATCCGGTTTTTGTTACAACGGTAGCTGATTACTTTGCAGTGATGGATACACTTTTTAGTCGTCTTGCTAGACCGATGCTGGAAGAACAAAAGCTTGAGATTTTGCTTCGCAATGTCAGACCGGTATTTTCAAATCAGTTCGGGTTGACGGATATCGATTCGGTCGCAAAATTAAAATCTTTTTGCTCGCGTATTGAAGAAAATCACAAGCGTTCGAAGTTCTTTTGCGAGACTCCGAGTGATTTCCTTGCTACATCTACGTGCAATTCTAATAGTGATTCGGGATCATCTAATCCCGATCGCAAAAATAATGTTTCCGATAAGGTGAATTTTAAAGAGTACTCACGTGTGAATACTGTGTGTTCTTCAGGTCCTCGAAGGCCGTGCCTACGTTGCCGGACATCAGACCACATATACACTGAATGTCCACGCAAGGAGGAGATTTTTTGTTTTAAGTGTAAGGCTCCGGGGCAAAAGAGTCCATCGTGTAGCAACTGCAAAATAAAAAGACAAGAGACTAATCATTCGTCTACGAATAATCAAAAAAACTAATGTCGGACGCTACTCGTCAGAATCAGCGTTTATATTGGAATAGTACCTGGAAAGGCCCGAAAAAAGATTTTTCTAAGGCTTCAAAGGCGAATCGTTCTTCGATTGCCATTTCTACTCCGCTTTCTGCTGAGAGTTCATTCCAAATAAACTGCTCACGTAATTTGTCCGGTAGCGTCAATAAGTTATTGTACCTAGAATTAACATTTAATAAATTAAAATTACAAGGTCTTCTAGATTCGGGTTCTGCTCTTAACCCGCTGAGCACGTAACATCCATTTGGGGACATGTATGGCGGCCGCCTACAATCCGAAACATCCGATTTTGGATATCGCGCTCGCCGCTGCGAAAAATGCAATTTACGATTCGAATCGTCGTACTTTAATGCTTTCTGACCGCGGGACGACATGGCCAAATAATCTTTCATTCGCCGGCCAACGACGATAACATCGACCGCCGATTTAAAAACTCAGCATTAGACGTCAAAACAGCATTGTCGATCGGCCACCCCGCGGCGGCGTATAGTTCCGCGACGTGTTTGTTTTGTGAAGTGTTTTGTGTATATAAGTGCAGTGTATACCGGATAAAAGTGAGTAATTTCCATTTTTAAGTAGTTAAGGCATTAGGATTATTCAATTTAGACAATCGATTTGCTGTTTTTCACGAATTTTCGAAGAAAACACTTTGGCAACAACAAAGGGCTCGCGAAAAAATGGCCGTTTTTATTTTGTAATGTTTGTGAAATCGACTACTTCCTTGCAAAGAGGCGTATACATTTTTGGCAAAATGTTCAGGAGAGCACGAAACGTATTTTTCTTATGTTTAGAAACATTATTTCAGTATGTAATAATTTATATAGTATTCTGATTTTTTTATGTAATAAAGTTGAATAAATTTACTTTCTATATAGATAATATATTCTGTAAATTGCTGAAATTTATATGCAAAAAAAAAAAAAATTTAATAGTACGCCTGTTTGTAAGACATATTATATGCAGTATTTTAAGTTGCAATTAGGCATACCTATGTCTATTTAAATTGTATAAAATAAAAAACAGTTTGATATTATTGGACGTTTATTATAATATTAAAAATCTAAAATTATAAAAAACTCAGGAACATTAGAAGAAGACATCATGGACTTACATTAATGATTATTCATGGGATAAGCTGTGATAGAAGTTTACATATTCCTCTACCCTTACTTACCACAGGTGTATCCCCAGAACACAGTGATATTAAGTCTGCATATTTTGCAGCTGATATTTTTGGAGGTTCAGCATTTGATTGTGGGACTGATCTAGACATAACATTGTTATTACCCCTCTGCACTTTTATTGAAATACTTTTGTAGTCAGCTTGAGTATGAGCAGTTTTAAAAATTATTGTATTTGGATATTCTTTGGTCACCTTGTACTCCATCATTTTAGTCCAGTCGATGGAACCTCCAGTTTGATCATCTTTTCGGAGTGACAGCAATTTCATGGCTTTAGATACTGATTTAAAATCTAATACATCAGTATAATTTATCTCGTTTACACTGTAAGGATGATTTCTTCGGGCTAACTTTATTACGGGTGTCAACTGAGCCGGTAAAAATAAATCTCCAGCTTGCTTTAAGGCGTAACCTATACAGCTATGAGCAGAGTCTCCCTCGCTTTGTCCATGGTTTGGCTCAAAAAATCGCAATGTTATCTCGTCAATGTTGTGACTGTTATTGATGAAATAAAGTAGCATCGCGGCCATTGTGCTGTTTTTATTCTGTCCTGAACATCCGTCAGCGAACAAGTCCGCAGATTTTACACACTGTTCATCATGCTTGCATAAAAACTTGTACACGAATGTTGCAATTTCAGAAGAACCACGTCGACTAATCGTTTCATTCCACAGGAAACATTCACAATCTTTCTTCCCCAAAATATATATTATGGTAAAGTTATAGTTTGCCAAGCGCCTTTTATAAAATATTGAACTCTCCTTTGATTGGGGCAGGTAAATAACCTGTTGTAAATCAAAACAAACTGCAACGTGATTACTTTGGTTCATAGCTTTAGTTTTGCTCTCATTTTTCAAAGCACGTACTGTCTGTTTACTTAATATATGTTTATCATATTTACTTTGAAGTGCAGCTTTATTATGTTCATCTCCTTGCTTGTAGGTGAAGCACAAACTGCATTGGTCTTTTTTTAGTGAGAGGAATGACAAGTTAAGACTTTTGAAGACCCTTCTATATGTCGTCATACTACCAACCTGAGAACGAGGTAAATTTTTCATTTCATCGCGATACATGTGATACATCAGAGGGATAGTTAGGTCATGGCACAGATACTCGCGTGTTGTGTTACTCCTGCAATAATGTGATTCAGCTCGGGGAAACCGGTTTTCCTAATATTGTGTGGTATTCCAATCCTGCATCTCTCAGTCGTTTACGTTCTTTTGATTTATTAATTTGTTTTTCTTTAGTCAGTGGTTGCTCCCGAGGTGCTCCATCTACAGTAAAATTTTGAGGCGTACTAGAATTTTCCATATGCAATGGTTGCTCACGAGGAGTTTCATCGACAGGGCAATCTTGAGGTGTATTTGTAGTAGAATTTACCATGATTTGAGTACTTTGAACTGCGGTGCAGCATGGCTGCTGATGTAAATGATCAAAACAAACAAGCGTCGAACACCTTACACATGCTGCGAATACATCTAAGGCACAGTCATGTATCTGACATATTATGCCTGAATGTTCATGTTGATTACGACGTGTTTGATTAATAGGGCGTGGTTCAGAAATTTTAGGTTTACATATAACACAAAAGTAAGAGCCTTCTGTATTCGTCAGGTGGTATGAACAAATTAGCAACTTGCAATTCTTGCACTTTTCATCGCAAACATTTTTACAATTGTCAATTTCACATGGAACGTGAAACGTCGGATCAGTGAATGAGTCACCAGACACAGAAAAATCTCCATTGGAACTCTGATCACATACATCCATATTTAGATTCTCTAAGTGTTGTTCTTCGTGGGGATGTGCTAAGGTAATGTCCCGAACGACACCCACCTCTTCCGCAAGTAGATCTCCAGGCTGCTGAAACGGCGAATTATGATAAGGAGTAATGCTCTTCTCAGTAACTGCTTCGGTGTCCGTAGTTTTGTGATAAGATGACGTTGGAAGATTCAGACCAAGACTTTGCTCTTCGATGACCCCTTTTCTCTGGTGATAAGAGAGTGGCATCTCGTCAGAAGAATCGCTGTGGTTTTCCTCATCGAAGACAGATATTATTTTACCATAAAACCACTTATTGTTGTACATTTTCACACGTGTACCCTCTACAAACTTTTCTCCCTTTTTCACGGACCGCAACTCACTTCGTTGTACTATTTCGTACAGCCCATTATTCCATGCCACAAAGTAATTCATTTTGACAGGATAACGCAATAAAAACGCTTACAAGACGAAATTTCTATAACCCAATAACAACTTGACCAACGACAGTTCGCACGCAAACTAATTGACAGCTGTCTAATTTTGACAATCCGTCTTCAGTGTTGCCACCGAGTTTGCAACCACGGCCGGGTGTATACGTATATTCATACATACAAACAGGCGTAAGTAGTTTACGTCTGTTTGTAAGACCGCTTATATTAAAATCGTCAACTTATTATTATCTCACAAACAGACGTATATTTACTTAAGCCCGTTTGTGAGATCCAGTGAATCAAAATATACGCATACGCCCCTAAACTCATAATTAGTTACGTATACTTACAGTCCTCCTAAAAATACGCCAGTTTGTGAGGTTGTAAAGCGAAAAATTCTGCATACGCCCGTTCGAAAAACATAAAATTCATTTTTTGTTGTTTACGCCTCTTTGCAAGGAAGTAGTCGAAATATCCCTATATATCGCGAAACATGACGTAATGTCGCTTTAATTTACTAATAAAATAGGTATTGCTTCATTTACATCCTAAGTTATCACATAATTAGGCGTATTTTGAACATTATATGTTGTTTTTCTAATATGGCTCGCGAAAATGAAACTTGTTTTGATAATTACTATGAGAGAAAAAAGTGCGATTTTCCATAGTTTTTCGATGAAATGTGACTCTTTGGAGTATAGTAATTAGTTATTAGACATATAATAAGTCTATGATAAGACAATATAATTGAAAAAATCTAACGAATTTTATATTATGGGCATTCAAAGTTTATTATTAGGTTCGGACGCGGAAACTCTCAAAACTTTAGATTTTTCTATAATATCAGACAAAGGTCAAAGTTCTGGTGTGATTTCTAAGAAGAAGTGATGTAGTAAGAAAGTTATTTTGAAAGAATTTCATATAAAAAAATACCATAAGTAGTCACAAATTAAAAATTAAAAAAATTTTTTTTTACGAGAATATATAAAATTTTTCTTGGCTGAATAAATAAATATTTTTTCCGTATTTTTGTATGCAAATAAGTAAAAAAAAAATATCGTTTTGGTAAAGCATTTAATAAAGAACATAACTGTATTTACAATTTTTGATATTTACGAAAACTGTATTTACAAAAAAATCGAAATGATTTTATAGGCGAGTTTTTTTCAGTTTTCCAATTTTGTAATATTTATTCATTATTATCTTAATTGTTTTACGAGATAAGGTTATAATGTTTTATATGTCAAATTTCAATGCGATCATTTTTCTCTTTATCTTTTTTTATTCCGTTTAGTGGTTTATAAGTTATGATCGTTTTTCTCAAGGCCGTTGACTCGCGTCGATTTTTTGCGCGAATATGTCGCGTGCAAAAGTGATAGGTGAATTTTTACCTCGCAACGTGAGGGGTTAATATTGTTGGTGCGAATATCCATGTTGACATTGTAAAACAAGGTTTCCCAATGGAAAATTGTGATTCTTTTTCCGTAACGTCGGCTAATGGGCAAAAATCACTTTGTATCGGTGCCGTTCGTTTGCCAATTACAATTAAAAATATAACAAAATTTTGTGTTTTTTATGTATTTCCGGGTATTGAAATTCCAATTATTTTGGGTCTTGATATTTGGAAGAAATTTAATTTAATTCCGAGTGAGTTGCAATTCCTGCACACTCCGGATAATTCTGATGTTCATACTTGTAGGATTGTAGAGCCGGTCATTTCGGACTACGAATACTTGACTGATGAGCAACGTTTAATTGCTGACAATATTATTAGTCAGTTTAAGGATATTTCCACGGAGAAGATTGGACTAGGTTGTACTGATTTAGTGATTCATGAAATCGATACTGGTGATTCCTTACCGATTAAACAGCGCATGTATAGACTTCCTCCTCCGAAGTTGGATGCGCTAAACATGGAAGTGGATCGAATGCTGGAACTCGGAGTAATTGAGCCATGCATCTCGCCATGGAATAGCCCGATTTTAGTAATACCAAAAAAAGATGGTACTTCTCGTTTCTGTTTGGACTCTAGAAAGTTGAATAGTGTGACCAAAAAGTTCGCTTACGGTTTACCATTTATTACTGATATTCTGGATAGCTTGGGAAATTGCAAGTTCTTGTCATCTATCGACCTGAGCTCCGCTTTTTGGCAAGTTCCCTTGTCTGAGTCGTCCAAAATAAAGACTGCCTTTACAGTCCCTTATAGGAATACGTTCTGCTTCTCAAGAACAGCGTTCGGCGTTTCCAACGGGCCGTCAATACTTCAAAGTTTGATGGATAAATTGTTAGGACCCGCGTTTGAGAGGAAAGTTTTTGTGTATCTTGACGATATTATAGTTACTGGTAGTTCGTTCGAAGAGCATGTGTCATTGTTAATGCGTGTTTTAGACAGACTAAAATACGGTAAACTATCCATAAATTTTGATAAGTGTCAGTTTTTTAGATCTGAACTGAAATATTTAGGTCACGTGGTTGATAGGTTCGGGCTGAGAGTCGATCCGGAGAAAGTTTTGGCCATAACATCGTTTCCTACGCCTAAATCTAAGAAGGAGGTTCGTCGATTCCTAGGGGTTTCCTCTTAATATAGAAGATTTGTGGAAAACTTTGCGACAAGAGCAGCTCCGCTTACCAAATTGACGGCGACCAAAGCTGGAACTCCTAGATTTGTGTGGACGGCTGAGGCTGAAGTGGCCTTCAACGATTTAAAGGTTGCAATTTCGTCCGCTCCCGTACTTTCTTGTCCTGATTATTCAAAGCCATTTCGGGTATATACCGATGCGTCGTCATATGGGACCGGTGGTGTATTAACTCAGGGTGATGGTGACGAGGAAAAGCCGGTTGCTTTTACAAGTAAGACCTTATCAGCAGCTGAAAAAAATTTTAGTTCTACGGAACGAGAGAACCTCGCAGTACTTCATGCGGTTGAACACTGGCGTTGCTACCTGGATACTGGTGAAGAATTTGAGATAGTGACGGATCATCTCGCTTTAAAATAGTTCATGGGACTTCAGTCGCCTTCTGGTAGATTGGCCCGTTGGGGAGTAAGGCTGTCACCATTTCACTTTAAAATTCTTCATCGGAAAGGTTCGGAACAGGTCGTTCCTGGAGCTTTGTCGCGCGCTCCCTTGACAGCAGCTGTCACAGTTTCTGAAACTAAAGACACTTGGTTTAAGGAGAGATTTAATAGTGTGCTTAATAATCCTCAGTCACAACCTAACATGGTTATAATAGACGGAAAATTGTACCGTCATAGTAAAGCCGATGCTGAAGCTGACCCAGATTTCATATGGAAACAGGTCGTCATGAAAGAAGATCAGGATAGGTTGTTGAAGTTTTACCATGATCAACCATCTGCGGGTCATTTAGGTATTTTTAAAACTTATCACCGTCTACGGCAGAATTACTACTGGCCTGCTCTGTATCAGTCGGTTGTAAAGTATGTTTCTAATTGCGAAATCTGCTTAGCAACTAAACATTCTACTTCCGCACCTTTAGGACTTATGACTACGCCTAAGCGCTGTAGCCGTCCCTTCGAATTTGTTGCCATGGATTTGCATGGACCACTCCCTATGACTAAAAACAAGCATAGGTATATTTTATTAATTACCTGCTGTTTTAGCAAGTATTGCGTAGTGATTCCGCTAAAAGAGGCAAATTCAACATCTATGATACCTTTAATTCGTGATAGAGTTTTTCTCATTCATGGCATCCCAAGAGTTGTGCTGTCAGATAATGGAAAACCCTTTATCTCCAAGGAAATGAAAAGATTTTTCTCAGATTTCCATATACCTACTATTTTTAACACTCCGTATTATTCGCCTCAAATTAATACGGTCGAGCGCTTTAATCGCACGTTAAATTCCATGCTAACTGCTTTTGCACATAAAAACCATAAAACTTGGGATATTCACCTTTCCGAATTCCAGTTCGCTTTAAATTCTGCACGATCAGAAGCCACCGGCTACAGCCCACATTTCCTCGTGTTCGGTCGTGAACTCGTGCTAAGTGGCGAAGTTTACGCAGAAATGTCACCGATCGAAACTCATGAAGTTTTATTATCCCCGGAAGGAGACGATCGTCTTGAGAGAGTTGGCATCCTGGAAAAGATTTTCAAACAAGTCAATGACAATCTAATAAAGCAGCATGAAAAAAATAAGTTAACGTACGATCAGGGTCGTCGACATTTATCTTTGAAAGAAGGTGATTATGTTTGGAAGAAGACTAGATTTTTATCAAATAAGGGTAAGGGTTTTTCGTCTAAGCTGGCTCCAAATTTTGAAAAATTCCGCATCGCCGAAAAACTTTGCGATCAAGTTTATAAACTCGAAACACTTGACGGAAAATTATTGCCAGGCGATTATCACGCAAAAGATTTTAAAGTACCTGGGTATACCGGTGATTTGTCGACAGATAGACAAGATACTTAGCATCCTTGATTTTTTTTAAATTGTATAACCTATGTTGTTATTATTTTTTTTGGATCTTTATCATTCTTTTTTTTGTTAATTTTGTTATTATTCTACAGTTAGGCAGTAAGATTTTCCTTTACACTTACCCTGTTCGATTGTCAGCAACTTGGTAGTTCGCTGCGGCGTTCTCGCTGACAGACAGTTGTTGTCGAATTCTCATCTGAGTTTTTTTTTCTGGAAACAGCGGAAAAATAAACGCGTATTACTTCCGAGGAGAGATCGTGGTCTAGTTGTATAGGCTACGGTATTTTGCGTGGTCTGAGGCTCTTATAAGAGTTCCAGTTGGTTGAATGTGGATGAATTTAGTGATGAATGAATGAATAGAATGAACGGTTGTTTCCTCGCACGAGAGAAATCAAAAGACCAGTACTACAGCTATGGACAAGTACCAGTGCTTAATGCATTCCCGATCCACCTATTTGGATCTTGGGATACGCTGTTAGCCGTGTCGATTGCAAGGATTTTTTTTGACAACATTAGTTATTGGCAAAAAACTTGAATCTTAATATAGATTTATATGTGCGGAATGTGTACGCGCGTTTACTTTTACGTTAGTTAGTCAAAAAAATTAGCTTGTACGTGCGTAAGTTTATTAGTAAAATTGAAGTTTTCTCACCTTTCATGTTTTGAGGTTAGACAGGCATGTCGAAGTTGTCACTCACCTTAGTTTGGGAGATACGACGTGCTGGAGAAAAAAATCGAAGTGTCCTTCGTTTTTTTAAAGGACGTTCGGGAGGTGTAACGCACTTCGCGTTTTTCCGATTTGCTTTTCCACAATTTCCTTCCACAATATTCATTCACTTTAGCGATCGATGGCGCGTCGTGTTCATTGTTGACAGTTCTGACTTTTTCGCGCGGTTGACCAATCAGAAGCGCATAGTGACGTCTGCCATGATTCGATGAGAATCGTTGCCAGAAACAAAGGAGACTGTACGATGTTCGGAATACCGGCCAAAAGTGGTTAATTATTTAGTTATAGTTTTTGATTAGTCTTTTGGTCATAATTCCTAATTATTTTGTTAGCTCATAAATTTACATTCAGAATATTTTAATTATTCTCTGATGGAATTGTGGAATGTAGATTGACAGCATTCGAAGGTCGTCGGTTCCTTTACGATTTTGGATTCCGGATTCTAAATTAAGGATAGTGCAATATGGGTATTTCATCATAGTTTTCACTATAAATAAAAATCTATTTTATTATCACATGATTTTAATATTTTAATATAACGCAATTCAAATGTCGAATTGGATTTTAAAAACTCGCGCGTATCGATAAGGGGTTTCCTTGCCGGGCCCGCCAAAAGTTTGGCGGTCTACCAGCCAAAAGATAATTTGGGTCATTTTGAATCCGACTTGATTCCGAACGAGATCCCGGGGAGTCTGTGTGTGATTTAGGACTATTACCTGGTGAGTTTGCTCGATGTTAGAACTATTAAGTGGCTTTTATTTGGATCGTTTGACGATGTATCGGAAATCAACGACTGGACGGAGGCGATAGTCGCTGTTCCTTTCATTGATCCGTCTTCGTCCTTGGCGCGATCATGTTGTAATGAAGCCTTTCTACGGCTGCAGGGATCTCCGCGGAGGATTTAAAGCGGCCTTAAACACGGCGATATTCGGGACATTCACGGCGATATTCGTGATCGCACGCCTACTTCTCGCCGCATGACGCCTTACCACTACCGCCGCAACGTACTACGACCGCCTTCTCGCCCCGTCGACAGGCGTGATATTTGGATCCTGCCGTTTCTCTATACTGAGTCTCGTATCGTACCAGTACGATAGTTGCGGAGGATCGTACCGTCAGCGCGCCGAGCGAGGAACAGACGTCAGCGCCCCTGGTGTTCGCCGTGGGAACTGCCGCTCAACGCGCGAGATTCAAACCTTTCCCCTACCTGAACCATCGATTTTATTGTATTTTAATGTTTTAATCATTTTAGTTGTAAGTCTTATCTTTATAATTGAAGCAAGAACAGAGAGCCGACCCTGAGTTCTCCCCTCTCCGCTGACTAGCGTTTTTATTTATTATTGTTTTACATCGTTTTTAAATTGTTCTATTTTATTATATTTTATATCTGATTTTCCTTTAAAGGCTTTTTATATTCTTTTATTATTTGATTTTAATTATCTTTTATCTACATTTTATGTATTTAGCTGCACAGACTTCGTCTGTGCAGAACGTAACGTCTCTTTCGTATAATAAAGAAATTCTGAAACTTGTCGTCTTTGGTACATTTTCTATAGTTTCTATGGTTTCTCTATATATAGCAAAAGTTAAATGTTACAAGCTTTCTGCCTCGTTTGTCCAAGTGAAAATTGACTTTACTCCCTTCTTTCCCCCAGTTAGCTTGCAGAGTGGTGCGGCTATTTTGGAAAAGTCTTTTATGAACTTCCTATAGTATCCGGCTAGGCCGAGGAAACTCCTGACGTGTTTAATGCGGTCTGGTCGCGGAAAATCCCTTATACATTGTATTTTCTGAGGGTCTGTCCTGAGGCCTCGTCTGTCGACTATATATCCTAGGTATTTCAATTCGGACCTGCAGAACTCGCACTTCTTCAGATTCACCGTTAAGCCTGCTTCTTTTAGGCTGTTTCTGACCCTTAGTAGCGTGTCCATGTGTTCTTCGAATGTCGGTGACGCTATTATTAAGTCGTCAGCGTATGCGAAGACTCGGTTGTCGTATTCGGGCCCAAATATCATATCCATTAGCGCTGCCAAGTCGGCAGAGGCGTTACATACCCCAAAGGGTAAACGTTGAAAAGAAAACATGCCTTTTCCTGGGATGGCAGAGGCTGTTTTATGTCTTGATGCCTTTTCTAGTGGTATTTGCCAAAACGCTTTCGAAAGGTCGATCGACGTTAGGTACCTTGAGTTACCCAAATTGTCGAGAATCCTCTGAGATGGAACCATGGGATAGTGGTTCTTGATGGTTACCTCGTTAAGTTTTCTTGAGTCGAGACAAACCCGTGGACTTCCGTCCTTTTTGGTTACAACCACGATCAGGTTGCACCATGGTGATCTTATGGGCGCGATCCGAGCCTTAACATCTCATCTATCTCGTCTTTTACCAATTTTTCTTTGGCTGGTGAAATGGGTATGGTCTTTGTCTTATAGGTTCGCCGTTGGTGACTATCTTGTGTTCTAGCAGGTGTGTTCTTCCTAATCCTTTCTTCTCGTAAGAGATGTCTTCAAACATCTGTTTTATGTTGTTCAGGCGTTTCAGTTGATGTGGATTTAGATCGTTTTCATCCATGATTTGTCGACTTTGAGTGACGTTCAAGTTTGATAGTTCTATGTCGTATTCCTCGTTCATTGAGATTTTCACGTTGAACTTTTTTATAAAATCGATGCCTAGTATGAAATCTTTCCTTATTGAAGGGCATATGAGGAACTTCACGTCTTTGATGGTGTTCTTGTATTTAACTGGTAGAGTTGTGGATCCTATCACTTTCTGTGACATTCCGTCTGCCGTTGATATACGGTTTTCCACCTTATTGATTTTTATGTTCTTTAGAGCATCGGACTTGTGTTCCTGGTTTCCGATTATGTTCATAGCACATCCTGTATCGACGAGACCGTTGTAGGTACGGCCTAATATTTCTATGTTTGTGTGAGGTCTAGTGTCGATATATTTCGTGTTTGCCGTTAGGGTGAATTTGAAGTTTTCCACGGCAATATCGGGCCCGTTTATTGCCTGTTGCCGTGGCCAGATCCGTTTTTTGGATGGCGATATTGCTGTTGTATCGGTCTACCGTGGCAGTTCCTGCATGAATTGGTGTATTCGTCTGGAGTTTTACAGATGAAACAAGTTTGGAATGGGAATCGTCTGCAATCTTTATAGTGGTGGCCTTGTTTGTCGCATTTTGCGCACCTTAATTGCCGCGGAGGCGGGTTTTGCTTCTGCTGCTCATAGGTGTTTCTTTGGTATTGAAGTGCTGGTCTTGCTTCCCTATTTGTATGGTTGTATGGTGCCTCTCTGGTTTGTTGTGGGTTAAACCTACTTGTTTGTGGGAAGGCTGCTACTTCCGCATCCGTCCGTGTGTAGGCCTGCTCTTCGTCCTGATATAGGTCGTGCTCGTTTATGGCGGCCATAGGTGTTTTGTTTCGGACGTTACTTTCTGGGTGTTGCCGCTGGAAACCGGTGTTTGCTGCTGTCGACGGTGTCAGTGCATATTGCTCGAAATTCTTAGCCAGATCAAGTAGATTTCCGATGTCCGTAAGCTTCGTTGTACCGAACAGTGTGTAGTACATTGGGAGTATGTTCAGCTTTATTACTTCGAGGATTGTGCTGTCTTTGAGTTTCGGGGACAACCTGTTGTTCATGGTGTCCAATTGTGTTACGAAGTCGCTCATTGTTTCCCCTGGTGTTTGTTTTGTGTTTGTTAAGTCGTGCTCCAGTCGGATCTGATAATTCAGATGCTCGTATTTGTTTATAAGTGCTCCCTTGAGTAGTCTCCAGGAAGTCGCGTGTGTTCTGATGCTGCGGTACCACTGTAGTGACGATCCCTCCAATAGGTCCGAAAAACCTTGTACTAGTTCTTTTTCTGTAAGACCCCGGGCTCGTACTTTATCTTCTATGGTGTCAATGAATTCGAGTATCGGTGTTGACCCGTCGAATTTTAGGTTCCATTTGTAGAGCGATGGTGTGGTTTTCTGGTTCTTTTTTGAATTTGATTGGAAGATGTCTGCTGAGTGCGATGTCGCTTTCTTCCTCCGAAAAGGTGTTCAGTCTGGGTTCCCTTTCCGGTTTATGACGCTGAGTTTCTTTCTTTTGGAGCGATGTATTATCTGCATGTTGTTCGTTGGATCTGTGTTCCTCGATGGGAATGTCTATTTCCGCTGCATCTGGAGATTGTTGACGATGTCGGCTTCTTTGAGACGAGTTTTTTGTTTTGCGGGGTGCCATTTTATTACGCTTAGTCTGGAACCGGCGCGGCAATGACGTTTACCAGTTGCGTGGAACTGTGTGTGTGTGTGTGTGTGTAGAGTGCTTTGTAGTGTATTGAAAGTGTAGTGAAATTGTTTGAATTGTTGTAATATTGTGATTGTACACGAAGGTGAAAGTATGAGAAGAAGAAGAAAAATTTGTATGGTCTATTTGTAGAGTGTATTGGAGTTTAGATGGAAAGATGGAAAAATAAAAAAAAAATAATAAAAAAAAAATTTTGATGGTTGTTGAAAAAAATTATTAAGTGCTTATGTGGGTGTGAGCCTTTATTTGTGTACCAAGTATGGAGTGAAGTCTGTATTTCGATTAAGTTTTATGCGTTGATGTTGGAAATTATTAATAAAATTGACCGAATTATACTACGTGTTCGTGTGAATGAGCCTTTATGTGTGTATCTACATATATAATTTTTTTTAAAAATATGTGTATTAAGATTTTTTTTAAAATAATTTTGTGTCTGAAAACTGTTTTGAATGTTTTTTTTAAAAAAAAATATTGTTAATAATGTCTGAAATAATAATAAATCTTCGTATGAGAAGTCCTTTGTGTGTTAATCGAAGTATGAGAAAGGTGTTATTCGTGTGTTCTATCGAAGCTGATTAGCGACCGTGTGTGGTGTTCCTTATTTTTTTCGTGACGTCCGATGTGTAACGCTGCTGCGCTAAATCGCGATACGCGTTTGTTTATGCTGTCGCTGTATGGATATGTCCTACCAAGTATGTCCGGTGTTAAATTCGAAGAAAATGAGCAGAGGAGGACACAAGTTGAAAGCTGGAAAATATCAGATAACGAAACGTGCAGTTTACCTTGTTGTCGCTCGTCTGTCAGTCGTGTAGCTGTTTTGGTATCAATGCCTATGTTGGTATTTTTGGTATTCTGAAGAAATACTGTGCTGTGCCTATATGAAGTGGCCGAGTATGCTGAAAAATATAAGGTATTTTTTTTTGGTATTTTTTCTTTGAGTGGTATATCTAGGTGTTTTGACAGTTCGTAAAATGAGCTGCTTTATTTGATTTTTGGTTAAAGGACCTGTTTTTTAATGTTTTGTGAGCTATTCCTGTTATTTTTAAGCCGTGAGACTGATTTTTGGAAGTAAAATTAAGAAAACCGGGTGGGATGGGTGGGTTAAATGAAACGAATATAAATGAAAGTCAAAAATATACTAAATAATTTTTTATTTAAAAGTACCTATC
The DNA here is from genome assembly GCA_944548615.1 of Micropterix aruncella. Classification (NCBI taxonomy): domain Eukaryota; kingdom Metazoa; phylum Arthropoda; class Insecta; order Lepidoptera; family Micropterigidae; genus Micropterix; species Micropterix aruncella. The sequence continues at coordinate 3,628,066 of OX155970.1, forward strand.
AGTTTCTACATTGCATACTAAGGTCGTGGTTTAAATGCACTATGTTTGGATTAGATATTCTACTATAGTGGCTTACATATTTAGGGATATTTCTAATGTGGTCGTGAACCGATTGTATCATTTCCGGGGCAACTTTGTTCGGTCGGTTGTGATGTCTACCACGCTCATCTTTTTTTGGTGTTGGTCTTCCTTCCGAAATTTGTTTTGAAATTAGGTTAACGGGCTTAGCTGAATTTTGAAGTCCATGAACCGCTAAAAACTCCTGTTTACATATCTTGACATCTATTCCGTTTACTTTTATAAAATACAAGTTGGTAAATTTTCTTGCTGACTCTTGTCTCTTTGATTTTTTCTTATAGTTTCTCTTTTTCTTTGTAACTTTCATTGTGAAAAATAAATACGTGTTCTGATTTTCGTATGTTTCTAAATCCCAAAAGCCGTTAAATATTGATGTTTCGGTACCCCTGAGCAATTCTCTGCACTTTTTTGTGCATTTACACGGCTCTCCAATCTTCTTTGCTTCTTTTGCTGTACCCTTCAAATTTATATAGGCGTGTCCCAAGTTTCGACGTTTTTTTGCTGTAGTTTTTTTTCTTCCTTCAATATTTACTTTTCTCCATCGGCTTGGCGGAAGTTTTTCTGGGCTAAAAACTGAACCTCTGCTGCTTTCTGCTTGAGCTTGATTAAAATTTGCAGTTTGTAACGTGCCCCGAATCCTGTAGGAACTTGATTTCTATATAATATCCAAATATAATGTGAAAAGACTTGAGGTCCCGGGAAAAAATGATGAAAATATTTATTATAAGTTTCTCCTTATTAAAAGGCGGGCGCCATCCCGGGCCTGCTGGGAAAGGATCCGGGCGTCAGCAGCTGTGCAGTACCTGACCACCGCCTAGTCAAGGTACGCCGAGGGGATACGCTGCGTCTCGAGGATGCACCGACTAGCTTCAGCTCCGGGGGTGGGTAAATCCTCGTGCGGGACGTGCGTGAATGGAAGTGCCTTCCTCGGAAGGGGCGGCCTTGGCGTTAGTGAATTAATTTAAAGTAACGAATTTATTAAAAGAAACAAGAATAAGAAAATAAGATTCTGCTATTGGCAGCCCTGCTTTCTCGCTCACTGTTGGTAGCCTGGCGCGCGGCGGCCGCTGGACGCGCGTCGTCGGCCGAGCTCTTCCGCGCTCTAGCGGCGAAACGAGGAACTATCCCTATCGTGATAGTTCTGCGTCCCACCACTGAGGGCGTTAGTGGCTTACTTGACACTTTTTTTTTAATGGCGGCTGTCGGCTATGACTTGCAGATTCTAATCACGCAGAAAAGACCTAGCGAAATTAATTAACGTTTTGATAACGGCTTTATGTAGTATGCGATTATGCTTTTTATTCCCTTATCGCGTGTTTTTAAATTATGATATTTGAGACTATGGGCGAGTTGTTTGAACCGTGGTAATAGTAAAAATCTGTGGTAATAGTTAAAATCGGTAGTAATTCTGCAAAAAAGCGTTATTTGATCGCGAGTAACCTCCAATCCGTAGTAATTCGAGTTACTCTAGTAAGCTGAAATTTACCAGCCGACATCGAGTGGTAATAGTAACTTTCGCAAGATGGCGGCTCCGAATCAGCTGATTCGGCCCGCGCGAGTGGCCGCGCGTAGTGTCAGTTTGCTTCCGCGTTGCTTCCAGTGATAGGTTGCTGTCAGTCGTCGGCGGCAAAGCGTTTGTGTTTCGATAATAACCGTTGTAAATAGTTATTTAGAAATGGATTTGGGATACCTTGTTTCTTCTGACGACAGTAGTTCGGATGACGATCGTGTAGTTGTGGAATTTGTCCTAATGCGGAAACCGAAAACATTTCGGCCTCGAATCGATAACTGCGCGGTTTGGGACGATTCCGAATTTTTCGCGAGATTTCGAATGTCAAAGGAAACGGTGTATTGGTTGACCGATATGGTGAAAGAGGACCTACAGAGCCCTTTAAATAGGTACGTAATATGTGTTATATGAGTATTTTAAGACAAAGTAACTGTATATTTAAGGTTATGTTTCTTATTACTTCAGAAATAACGCAGTCACACCGTTGGAGAAAATCCTCATAGCATTGAGATTTTATGCTACTGGAAATATCCAGCAGTGTAGTGGAGATTTGAGCGGCCTCCACAAATCTACAGTTTGCAGAATCATCGATTCGGCAAATAAAGCAATCTGCAAATTGAGGCGTACATTTATATCAATGCCGATGACCGATGAGCAGAAAAGATATACCGTAGTGGGATTTTATAACATAGCGAAATTTCCTAATGTCATCGGAGCTATTGATTGTACACATGTGCCAATAATAAATCCCGGTAAAGCTATTTAAACGTCATTTATTAAAGTCATGACTGCTCTGTCTATAATAAAATATATTTTTTTGTTTCTCAGGAGGCGACGATTCGGAATATTATCGGAATAGAAAAAGAGTGTTTTCCTTTAATGTCCAGGTAGTGGCTAATTGGGACCTCAAGATAATGGACGTCGTTGCTCGATTTCCTGGTTCAGCACACGACAGCCACATATTCAGCCATAGTACACTAGTTGGCCGACTAATTAGAGGAGAATTCGGCAACTACCACCTACTGGGCGACAGAGGCTACGCATTAAAGCCGTATTTATTGACTCCATATGCCAATCCAACTACTTCGGATGAGCAGCTGTTTAACGAGAGCCAAATTCGTTCGAGAAATGTTGTCGAGAGGACGTTCGGTGTTTGGAAGCGGCGATTTCCAGCCATAGGCTCTCAATTACGGATAGACGTCGAGAAAGTGGAAGCAACTATAGTTGCGACGGCTATTCTCCATAATATATGTATTCAGCGCAAGGAGACAATGAAAGATTGGAACGAGGAATTGCCACCTGGCAATGCAGCAATAACGCCTTCAATCGAGAGAGATGATGTCAGTGGATTGGATGTACGAAAACACTTAACAACATCATATTTTTCCAGGTAAACATTTTAATAGTGTGGAATTTAATGCTCTAGATTTTTTATATATTAATTTATTTATTTAATTTCAGGCTTGCTGCTGCATCATCATCACACTGAAACGAATTAGTAAAGTAACAGTTATAACTATTTTTGGAAGTGTAAAATGAGAAATGGCGATAGTTTTTATAAAGAAACACCATAACTGGATTTTTATATATAGAACCATATCAGAATTATCACTGTACTTTATGTATAATAAATAAATATCGTCACTAACTTGAAATCGCTTTTGCTTTAAAATTAATGAAACGCAGTCATAGATTCAGATATATTTTATTCAGAGTTCCATATATTTTTCAAAGAAATATTGCATCACTACATGTCGATTGCCTCATTTTTTACTAGGCAAGACATAAAAATAAAATTAAGTACAACGGCAAATTATTAGATGAGTGAATTACAAAAAAATAGTAATGTGCCAAGATAAAAATAATAATAAACAAAAGGAATATTTATGAAAAATATATTTATATAGGTATTCTATATTTTGAAATAAAAACAGAAATTAGCAAAACGGAAAAAAAACATTCATAGTAACCTTTGCTCCAAATAAATAGTCAATACTAAAGCTTAAATTTATTGGTAACAAATATATATTCTTAATTAAAATTAAATTAAACTAAATTAAGTATAGTTAAACAAAATATTCTACTTTAACTATAGTTTAATAAAAATAATACTAGTCAATACTAAAGCTTAATTTAATTAATAGCAACTACATATCCTTAATTACTATCATGCTTTAAACTATCTATTTTTTTTATTTCGTATTCTAATTGTTTTTTTTTAATTGCAATTTCCAATTCATGGAGCTGCTTCTTCCGTTCCTCTTCAGCAACTGCACTCTCCAATAGGAAACTGAAATGGCTCATTTTGGCCTCATGCTCCTTAGCTGCGTACTCATTGTACGAGTCCTGTCGGGCCTTCTTGCATTTCACCAGATCTGCCTTTTCCGCTGATAACGTGCATATCCGCTTCCGTGTCTCTTTTGGCGTGTACCTCACTTCCTTCACGCTTTGCGTTTCTGAAAATATAATGAAAAACAAATTAGTATGCATCACTAGCGAAACCTTCAGTACATTCCATGAGGGATCAATATTTTCTTTTTTTTCTTTCTCGAGAATGCCACTTCACGATGCATTGTCTCATTTATACTCGTTAGTCAAGCAATATCGCGCTCTGTATGAATCAGAGGAGCTTATAAAATTTAGTATAATAAATACAAACGGAGCTGCCATGGAATTCACCGACCGGAGTCGGGCCCATCATAATACTATTTTTTTTACACTTCTGGGGGGTGAGCAGTGGATTCCGGACTTACGAACCGGCTGTGGTAGGTTTAGGACAGCTGTCTTGCCACATGTGAGCGTTCACCTTGCCACCCATTCACTCCCCCTTCGAAGCCATAGAATTTGAGATGCGCAAATCGCAGTTTTAGATAATTTTTCTAAGAAAGAGTTGATTATTTTTCTGGAAAGGCCAAGATCTTTAAAGAGGTGAAATAGAGATTTAGCTGGCAGGCCACGAGCGCCAACTTCCACCGCGTGAAGGTGAACAGTGAAGCCGTTCCGGGTTACGGCATTTGCAAGATCATGGTATTTATTTAATTTGTACTCGTGGTCTTTTGGGATATTTGATTCCCATGGAACAGTTAATTCTACAATAAGAGCCACCTTCCGAGATAGAGAGTAAAGAGTTATATCTGGACGGAGGGCTGTGCATCCGAGACTTTCAGGGAATTTATACTGCTTAGAGACCGAATCAACCTCCAGAATCCAATCTGTAGCTTTCTCGATTATTGAGAAAGGTTTTGTAGTTAAATGTTTTTTGCCTTTAGAGCCATCCCGCACAAACTGTATTGGGGGTTTGGAGGATACTGTCAAACCCTTGTTGGCACGAGCCACTGAGAGACTAATTACCTCGCGAATAACAGCGAGAACTTTGTCATGGCGGTAAGTGTACCGTCCTTGATCTAAGGCCACCTTGCAGCCAGCTAGAATGTGTCTAGCTGTGCAAGGGGTATTGCTACAGAGGGGACAAGAACTATCCTCGGCAAAGCTCCAACGAGCGAGGTTACTGGGGTCTGGAAGTGTATGCTGAAAGGCATTCAAATAAAATTTCAGCATCTCTGGCGTCCAGTCATAGAGCATTACCTTCCAGTGCATTGGAGGCGGAATGCAAAAGTCACCAATTGTTGTCCAATCATTCTGGCATTGAAGGCCATAAAAGGCCATAAAATTTATAGCAACTTACGTAAAGCCTTCGAAGGAGGCTTCCTCAGCATATCCTTTGGAGTAGAGGTATCGAACACCACTGGGGCCGTTGAGACGGTGACATTGTTATCCAATGTAGATTCAAAATCCATTGCTGTGGAAAAGTGAAAATTGTATGAAATAAAACATTCCCTTTTTTATAGTCTTCATGGAGTATTGTGTACACTTACGATAAGAGAAACATGCAGGGACCTCATATTCCCTATTGTCGTCCTGTTGTGCAGTACGGCTTTCTGGCTCATTTGATAATTCCCCAATATCTTTTGATATATCATCTGAAACAATGATAAACAAATGAATTAATTTCTAAATAATATAAAACAGTCCAAACAGACGCAAGTGGCCGGCAAATTCAAAAGTGATTACTCGGCGGTTAGTAGTCATTGCTTTTCGGTAGCTCAAAGCTGTGCGTTGAAAAATGGCATGTATGCCCGTAGCCTTAATGTGTTTTTTTAACTCCATTATAATTGGCAAAAGGTAAGACCTGGAATGTATGTGGACTCTCAGTCCTCGCGTGACCAGTTGTCAGATTCTTAGCAATGCGACTACTGCAAGATTCAAAATAAATGTAATTACCTAAGTACTTTTGGGTTGAAACCAAGACATCCGATTGCGATTCCATTTCAGTCACAGATGGCTGACCAAACTTGTCCGAATCACAGTCATACGCTGATGCACGTCCTTTCGTCCCTATGCCTGTGAGGTCACATATCCAATCAGTATTGGAATGAGTATTGGGTGGAGGGGGTCCACCCCCAGTTGCCATCAATACTTTTCTCTCCGTCGATGTGTCCTGAAAAGGAAAAAACCCAACCTTGTAGTAAAATAAATACCTAGTTAACTATAAAAATATCAATAATTTTAATTTCACGAATACATACTTTCTTTGCGGCTTTCCTCATATTATTGAATTTATTTTTCATCTGCGTGACAGTCCTGAAGGATTTGCCAGAAGTAGCATTAAATTCATCCGTCACTTTCTTCCAAGCAACGTCTTTCTGCGCGACGCTCACGCAATCGGTCTTCTTATTGAGAATAACGTCGCGGTAATTCTCCACCAGATTACGGAAGATCGTCAACTCATCTTCGCCAAAATGCGATGCTCGGTCACTGTTGAATATTGTTCATTAGAATATTAATCACTGTTCATTAGATTAGATAATTTGCCTGTAGTGCGCCAATTATGGCGTATATTTGATGTAATTTACGGTTGTGGCTTACCTAGTTTTGGCCGCAGACATCTTTTTTGAAAATTTTCGTAAGGAATTGATAATTTAAAACGATTAAATGCTTTCTTACGCGCGCACGAAATCGGCAAAACCAAGGCAGAACAATGGCAGTAAACGACGCACGATGAAATGAAATGACATTTGGCGCATTATTGCCAGCAACGAAAATTAAAAAAGGCTAGAATTCTGTCGGGAAAAGGCGATTTTGTGGAATATGTCGTTTATTATGCTGGCAACTCAAATTACTTTTGTAATATTTTACTATGGTAGTTTTGACGTTCAAACAACCGAGCTAGCCTATTTACTGTAGTATTTTGAAATACTCTAGTAATAATTACTATTGTAAATTGGGAATATTACCACGGTTCAAACAACTCGCCCTAAGTGACTTTTATGAAAAATGCTATCGAATGATTCAGCTGATACGCTTGATTTAAAGAACGAGTTACGGATATGATTCGACTTTACTATGTGATACAGAAAAACTCGAAGAATAAATATTCGTCCGTATTTTAACGTATGATGAATAATTCCTGAAATTTAAATTTACGGCTGCTAGATAATTCCCAATATAATTCGCTCCACATTATCCAATAAAAATAAATGATAAAGACATAAATAGATGTTTTATTTTCCGATTTTTTACAATTCTTATAAAATGTTAATTTATTTATTTTATATGGAGGGTTTTTCGCGAGTGGTGAGCGCCGTTCTTTCGGTGGATTAGGAAATGGATTTGCGATTTTTTACGCGGGTATTTGGCGAAGGATCGGTCCAGGGATGAGGTATTCGATTTTTACGGGTATGGTTTTTGGGAAAACGCTAATCTCTACTTCTTTCCTTTATTTTTACCTAAGGATTCGTTTTTATATAAACGAATCTAGCCCCTCGGCCTAGGGGTCGCTCGTCGGAATTTTTGCTAATCGGAGCGTGAAATTTTATTGGGATTTATGCGTTACTAATGAGGAATTACCAAACTCATGAGAACCTCCACCGAATCCTCGGATTGCGTGCGGGTTTTTGCCCTAGGTACTACTTCTATCTGAGAAATTTGGAATAACGCTAAAGCACTCGCGTATTCTCCGGTTTAATGTACGTGTGAGGCTGAAGGCCAAAAAAAGATTACTATGAAAGGACGGATTGCAATAAAAGTCAAAACGTGGGGTACTCGCCTGAGACGGGTTCTACTTTTGGTGACTGGGCGTGGAAGAAAATGCTGCTGGTCCTCACTGAATTTAAAGTGCGGGTGTCGCACGAATGATTTTACATGTAATTACTTTGAAGTTATTTGAAATGCTGGTTGGTCTGGCGGTGCGGCGAATGAAATGAAATGGCGGCGGACGGCCAAGCCGTCCGCGCCTCGCCCAACCTCTCCCCTCGCTCCGGATGTAGAAGAAGTGTGTCAAAAAATATGGCGATGGTAACATTGCTCCCTGCCATCGGCTAGGGTTGTCATTTTGACTATCGTGCTTTTGTTATCGCACTTGTATGATAGATTAAATTTTTAGTTTTAGTTATGAGTTTTTATTTTTTTAGTTATTTGAATATGAAGAGTTATTTGGTGATGACTGGATCATCACAAGTTGCACTGTCATTTTGTGGGGTCCTCTGAAAAACAAAATATATTTTAGTCAAGAAGGGCCTAAGCCACCTTGTAAATAAATTACTTTTTGGGGTATTAGAAAATGTTATTGGCTCAAAAACCAAAAAAAAAATATAAGTGTTAGTGACTCTTTATACATAAAAAATTAAAAACGAGCTATTTATGGCCACATCCTATTAAAAAATAAATTAAATGTTTTTATAACCTTAATAAGACACAAGCCACATATACTGCAGCAAAAAGGGCTCAAGCCACTAAAAAGTTTATTTACCTATTTTGGTGTAGATTCATCACTTTCACACGAACTGGTGTCTGGAGAATATTCCTTATCTTTCACTGAATCGTAGCAGCTAAAATCCGAACCTGAACAGCTGTGTTTTTCACTATAAACCAATTTATTTCGTTTCAGTGACATTCTGTCACCTGTCGCCATGTTGCTTTTATTGTGGCTTATGACGTTTTTCTTGAAAATTTTCCACTATTTTGCACGTCGGCAACAAGGTCGTTATAGCTTGGTGGCGCCATCTGTCATGCGATAGCCGTACAACTTGGATGGTGGCTTAAACCCTTCTCTACGGTTGCCATTTCACTAAAATAGTGAAAATTCAAAAAATGTGGCTTAGGTCCCTTATTGCCCCGACCCCTTCAATTATGATATGATTTTAAGAGAAATGATTTATTTGATAATTAATATTTGAATCTGAGATATGTATATTTTTAAATTGGCTAAGGTTTAAACTTATTGACATTACAAATAATTATTAATAATTCTGGCGGTTTGTTTCTCCGCTAACCGATGAAATTATTTGAAGTATTTTGGAGTTTTCTTTATACTATTTAGCTTTTCTATTATTTGTTATTCTAAAATATTACGCTGGTATGTATGCCAGTCGAGTACCTACGAGACTTTTGCGCCTTTGACCGAGCTCGGCGGTATTTGACTCACCACTATAAAATTTCTTTATTTGGGTAATAAAGAATATTAACCCTTCAGGCCCCGGCCCCTCAGCTGATTGACAAGTTGACGCTTCCTTCCATGCCGTGGGGGAAGCGGCCAAAACGGAAGCAGCTGCTAAATAGGCGCCTCAGTCTATTGCCCACCGCATCCAGCGCTAATACCCAAACCCGCCCCGGTATTCCGTCGGGGCCTGGTGCTGTGTTACGCGCGGCAAGGCGTCCGACGGCACACTTCATTTCCAACTCCTCGAAGTCATCCGTCCAGGTCGGCGGCGGCTCTGATGGGGTTGAGGTGCTGTCCCCGATCCGCGGGAAAAGCGTATCCACTACTCCACGCACAAAATCCGGGTCGAGGGTCTCCGTTATGGGTAAGACCCAAGGCCGCAATTTTCCTAGGACCGCCTTATATGGCAGAGCCCATGGGTCTCTGTCTAGGTCGGCAAGAAGCTTTATCCATGACCGGGATTTTACCTCCGTTATAGCGACCTTTAAGGTAAATTTTGCATCCCGGTATGCCAGGTGGAGGGATGCTTTCTCATCCTCGGGAGATTGTTGGCGTATCCTGGTCCTCTGGTACCGGTGTCGGGAGGCAAGACATGCCGCACGGAGTTCTGCGATATGCTCCAACCACCAGTACACCGGCCTCTCCGATAAAGGCTTGACCCGGGGCATCGCGGTATCGCAAAGAGACATCATCATTCCCCTAAACAGGGCCGCCACCGTGTCAGGGTCGGGGGGCTTCGCCCAATCAGCAACGTGGGCCGCAGCAAGCAGCAGGTCCCGATCGAGCCGCTTGAGTGCCCAGCGTTAAGGACCGCCTCTTCGGTGAGCGGCGCCGACCGGAGGGTGAAAGGCCACCCCGAAAACAACATGGCGATGGTCAGACAACAAACATCCTCTGCTACCCTCCATCCAGACACCAATCGTTCCGCGGAAGGGGTCGCCCACGTAAGATCTACGATCGACTCCCCCTGCCACCGAACGCACGTGCTAACTGACCCCCGGTTTATCAATCGGAGGTCGAGCCCTGACGACCAATCTAGCAGTGTCTCCTCTCTAAGATTATTTCGAGGTGAGCCCCTTAGGGCTTGCCCTAGCATGGGCATTAAAGTCGCTCAGGATGAGTACCGGGCGGTGTAGGTTTCGGCGAATAGCGCCCTCTACCCGGTCCAGGTACGCCTCGTAGTGCTCTTGGTTGCTGTTGGGAGAGACATAGCGACCCATGACGACGATATGGCCCCACTCCACCGAAACTATACCCTGCTCAGACACGAGCTTCGGGCATGGAGGATCGCCCTCCCCGCCTCCCCAGTAGATGGCGAAAGACCCAGCGTCATCGCCGAACCAGCGAGGGTGAGCAGGAACGTTGTACGGTTCAGCCACGACCGCCAGAGCAATCGACTTTTCCGCAATGATGTGCAGAAGCAGGTCCTGCGCCACGCGGCAGTGGTTGTGTTTGCCCTGGAGGACTTTTAGGAGGGGAGGAGTGAACATTAGGTCACTATTTCCTCTTACTGTTCTGTGTTCCTGCCTACCTGGGAAGCCGCGCCTCCTGGCATATCTCCGCCGGCTTGCTGGGGGGAGTTTTGGGGGGGAGCCTGCTTTCTCCCTAGTGCGCCCTTCTTGGTATTAGCTCTGGTGCAGCTCTTGGTCCCCATTCTGTGGTCTGTAGATAGACTCAAACCTGAGCATAGTGGGCATTTTGGCACGGTGGCCGTGCATTGACCGACTTTTTGGTTAGCCTGCCCGCATTTATAGCACATTTTGCTGCGATCTACCTCGCTTGTGCATTTGTAGCGGGTATGTCCCAGCTCAAGGCACCGGTAGCACTGAATGGGCCGTGCTGCCAGAATATCCACCCTTACAAAGGCCCATCCCACTTGCACCCGCCGAGCGGTCGCAATCTTGCGGACCACGGAGAGTGGGCAACGAACCCAAACCGTACCCGGGCGGAGGGAGTGCCGAATCTCGCCTCTTTAGCTCCTCGGCGCAGAACCGCCGGCCGTGGCGATAGCGTCCGCGACGTCCTGAGCTGTGACGTCCTGAGCCGTGACGGACTTGCCATTGTCCATGATCCTGACTTCGCCCGTCTTATTGGGGCGCCCGATAATCACCCCCATCTCCTGCGCCACAACTTGCAGCTTTTCTGCCAGCTTGTCCGCTTTTGCCGCTCCGTCTGGGCCTGCAACTTCCAGCACAAGGCCACCGTTCGCCGCCTTTCTCTGGCAGACGTCAGATATGCCGACCTCATTTTTTATTTTTATTTTTTTTTATTTTTTTAAGGATAACTTACAGCCAATAATTTTATAGTGAACAATAATAGAAAGCTTAGAGCCATTTACAAGTTACCACTGATAATGACAATAATAATAACGTGAATTTAGAACTGATATTAAGTATAAAGAAGATATTAAACAAGAAGATATTGTACATTAGAAAACATGTTGACATAAACATCATTCAACCTTATCCGCTGCTTGGCGGTCGCCATCACCCGAGCGTAGGTGGCACTGACTCCTTTAGGAATGGTGACTGTTATAGCGGCCGTCCTTGGCGATCTCGGCGGCTGCACTCTCACGGCCCCTCTTCCAGAAGTCTTCACTTGCCTTTAGGATTGGGTGTCCGTTGACAGTAGTGTGATTGATCGTCCTCACTGGCTTTATTTAAAAATGCCAAAACTGAATCTAATAGACTGATTAGAAAGACGGCCTGCTTCTAATCGGAGCTAAATGAAAGTAGCCGGGCTTGTCACCCGTCGCCGACCGTCCGAAAGATGACCGACCGCCTAGCTTAGCGGCCGTTCCGAGAAGAGATTCTCCTCAGTAAATTATTTTTCAATTACCCCGATCGGCTCTCCGGATAGGATATTATATCCGTTAGTCGTCCTTTCCGGAGAGCGGAAGTTTAAGTTTAAACCGCGGGAAGTTTGAATGTTTAAATATTATATTTTTTGCTCTTGTGGCTGCGTTACTATGATATTTGAAGTATTACATATAAAAAACTGAAGGCCATGAACTCCAGGGCATTGCACCTACCTGGTCTACAGAGAAGACAATCTGAGCTTGGCGACTTTGGGACAAAGTGCTGGTATTATTTTCATTGGATATATCTCTATCTGTTACAGCAGAGCACATGAAATCATCTTCTTGAAATACATTTGGATTCCGGACTTGTTAAATCCACTTGAGAAGTTTGCCTGGCTGAAAGCTTGTGACATTATTTTTTGTTCCTTTGGCTTAATTTTCATTCCTTTGGGTTTGTTTTCTTTGCCTTTAAATGTCAGTTTTTGTTTATTTTTATCTTCTTTCGCTTCCTTGATATTTTGTATGTTTTTAATAGATTTTTCTAATTCAGTCTTGTACGGTGAGGCGGTAAGAATTGCTGTTTTTCCACGTTTTCTCTTAACTCTTTTCATTCCAGGTTTCATTTTTGGCAATGGGATAATGTCTTTCGGGGATGTGACTGAAAAATGTGTGTCAACAATGGCACGGGTAGGAGAATCAGACATCCAAGAACATCGGGTTTGGCATTGATATAAATGTTCGCTGATGATGGAAGTTCCTTGTCATTAGTAGGAGTATCTGCGGGTAGTTTTTCATCGCCTGGGATAGCATTGACAGTTGAAGTAGAAAGATCTTGAAGTGTTTCAATAGATAGCAAAGGGGCGTCTGGTGCAGTCAGTGCTTCCTGTGATATTTTCTCAGCTGGGTTCTCCAAGCGAATATCTGTTGTGGCTGCTGGCAGAAAGTCATCATCCGTGAATATATTGAAGTTGGATGGCCAAATACCAGTTTTTTCAAAGCCTTATGGTTTTGTTTTTGGTAAAGCCTGGTGGTTAAGTTTTTTCAAAGCTTAATGGCTGTTCTCATATTTGCTGCATTTAAGAAAGCTCGGCCAAAAAGCACAGATATGTCGAAAAGCTGAACTACTTTTCCTGCGTAACGACCACTCGTCGGACGAGGAACTGGAGACCGGCACGAACACCGCGGGCGAGGGGGCGAAATCTATCGCCTCCTCAAGAACGGGGGTTGGCCGCGTGCAGACAGCTGCTGCTCCTCCTCCCGGTCAAACTCCTGCGCCTGCTGTGGCCCGACCTGCGGCTCACCCTGCCGATGATGCTGCTGCTGCCGTCATTGCTAGCGCCGCCAGACCAGCGTCCTCATTGGTGGCGGGTGTGAAGGCGGAGCTGGCGCTGATCGAGGCGGTGATTGCTGAAGGGACGTCGCGGCTGGCTGCGGTCTTCAGCAATCACTTCAATTACAGATGTCAATCTATTGCATGCATCGCATGTCTTCGCAAGTACCTTTATTCCGGCCATGCTCGTCAAATATTACAGGATATTCTCGAGAGAGGATCTATTGAGGCTTGTATCTGCGCAGCACATCAACTTGACATGGACTGGCCGTATTTCTGGAGTCAAGAGGACTACACAAATTACTGTAGCGGTTGGGGAGCTACAGTATTTGCCGTGGAAGGGGAATCACCTGCCGTGGGGATCGACACAGTGGATTTGTCAACTGATCAAGCCGATAGCATGCTGGCAGAAGAAACGTTGGCCGAGGGAAACGGAACCGCAGAAAGTTCAATTTCACAGGCGCTCGCTGGCCCTTCATCAAGACGGCAAGAAATTCGAAGGGACAATACTATCAGGCGAACACGTAGCGAAGTTGGTATCAGTGTTCAAGCTCTCATTCTGCTACTATGTGAAGAACGCGCTTTTAGCGAGGGAGAAGCACAACGCGTTTTATCGAAGGCTCCTGAAGGGATTGAATTCCTCTTCAGAGCCCGGGCAAACGAGAGGCTCAAAACGGCCTGCGGACTAGCAAGAATTTTGGTATTTTCAGAAACAATAAAACGCAGAATGGAAAGAGCCAAATCCCATTATGCACGAATAGACGCAAAAGCTGAAGAAACCGCAGAGGAAACGATAGAACAACTACAACATCTATTAGGAATGAATAAAATTCGTATGGCTGACTTTGCAGAGATAACGTTCGGGCATTTCACCAAGACGCTGGGCAAGAAAAATAACCTCTTCTTTCACTGACCTCCATCCAGGGGCAAGACCATGTTGATGGACTCGCTGGTGTCCTGCTAATATAATTATACGCGACTGACGGGCTTAAATCCGGGATCGTCGTTCAACTTTTCTTCTCTCCTACACTCTAACGCGTGCTACATGGACGAGTGCAAGCTGACTGACAATCAATTCGAACAATGGAAGCTACTGGCGGGAGGAACACCCATGGCGACCGATGTCAAGTATAAAGATCGCCACGACGTCTTCAATTGCGTACTCTACACGGCTTCCAACTATCCGGTCGAGACTTACACGTCGGTTCCAGACGCCAAAGCGGCCATAGAATTTAGGACGCATAGATTTAATTTTAACGTAATATGTAATGAATACTTTACGGTATCCCCGTTTGCATGGGAACGTTTTTGGAGTATGTATGGGTTCAATTTATAAACAATAAAATATTTTAAAACATTTATTCTTTTATTAACGCTCGTATACATTATCATCACCGCGAGAACGAGATTCGTAAGGACGATGTTGTTCTTCCTGATTTTCGGGTAGATTCTTCTTGCCGACCTGGTTGAGCTATCGGCTGGAATAGCATTCCATTCGCCTTTAGGAACGGCGTATTGCAGATTTCTAAAATTATTCACGACTGTTACTTTACCGTGACCGGGCACAGATTCCTTGGCGGCCAACCAGGCTTTGCGAATTTCCAAATTATTATGAAAAACGGCCTTTCTCTGAGCGTCGGTCATTTTGCCAGTCACCCTTCTCTGACCGGGAACGTGCAAAGCGTTCAATTGTACCGTAGTACCCGGAGTGCCGGCCGCTCTGGACCAAGCGTTCTCTCCGGTTATTCCCGGATCATCATCATCATTGGGCGGCGGTTCGTGTTCAGCCGCCACGATAGGCAGACCGCCCACTCCGAAAGCGTCGAGCCATTGTCTCTTTTGCGACATCAAACCGGTGAAGAATTGATTAGGCTGCGGAGGGTGACTGATTCCCATCAACAAATTGGTGCCGTGACTGGAAGCCGAAATCGTAATGCTCGTCTCGACCATAAAATTGAATACGGAATTTTCGAGAGTCTCATCTTGGTTCAGCAACGGTACGGTACCGACGCCCAAAGAATGCAACACTTTAACACCCGGATTGTCGGTGAGCGAACTGTACCGAATATTATCGATGAGAGCATCTTGATATTTCGGCTGAGTGGTATAACCGGGTCTGATCATACGCAATTCGCGCATTCTTCCCGTAGTCTGTTCCATTTGAACGGGCGGTCCCATAGAACGCGGCTGGATTCCGTTGTGATGAAGTCCATCGTTGTACTTGTGAAAGGTTCCATCTTAGGGAACATACGACTTTTGAAAAATAGTACCCAAACTGTTTGTAGCAATGTAAAATACACTAGCTTGCATGAGCAAAGACGGTATATACATATTCTCATCGTTCATGGGATACTTCGCAGTTCCCGCCTTGATTTGCGTTATGTGTCTCAATATAACGCGATTATCGACGTGCTTCGCCTGCGACGTAGCGCCGTAATGTTCTTTCCCAATATCGATCACGTTATGAGTGTTTTCAAATTTCGACAATTTCGATCCGTACAATACCTGCGGAGTTATTTCTTTTCCCATGAGGGCGATGGCCACAGACTCGAGATTTTCCCATACTCCAATGGTCGTCTGACAATTTGCATTTGCATAACTGACCGCATTGGTAGCTGTAACAAACGGCGTGCGATTGCCCAAATTTACAATCTTTACGTTGACGCTCTCCACTCGCGCAGAGTGATTAATCCTTCGCACATCGTCGTATTCCTTTTCGGTCATGTAAAAATACATATACTGCCACGGTAGAGAATGCACGTACGTATAACAATCGACGTGAAGTTCATCGTTGGTTTCGTGCACTTTCATCTGATACTTGGTAGACTGTACGTTCAAGTTGAACTTCTTCTTGAAAGTAAACGAATGCACGTTGGGATCATTCTGGACGCCCGTGTCCCCTGATGTGTCTGGTTGTTGCCTCGGGCGGATCGGTTGGGATGACTCACGCGGACTGGTCGAAACCGGTGCGTGTGACGTAGTAGTAGTGGTGGATAAGTGAACTAAATAGTAACCTAACCTAACATAACCACCAACAGCCCTCAAAAACAAAAAAACTCCAAAAGACATCTAACCTCACTTATATATTTTTCTAAAAGTACATCTAACCTCACTTATTTATTCAAAGCAAATATTCAAAGCAAAAGTTCATCCAACCTCACTTATATACATCCAACCTCACATAACCCCAGCTATTTATATCACATGACGCATCCTCACCTTACACACTCGACCGACCACTAGTCCCAGCGGGCTAAAAGTACATCTAACCTCACTTATATATTCAAAGCAAAAGTACATCCAACCTCACTTATATACATCCAACCTCACATAACCCCAGCTATTTATATCACATGACGCATCCTCACCTTACACACTCGACCGACCACTAGTCCCAGCGGGCGACCAGTCCGCATGAGTCATCCCAACCGATCCGCCCGAGGCAGCAACCAGACACATCGGGGGGTGGACTGTTCAACGAGAATATATTTTGTAAAATTTTCAAAGTCAAAAAATTAAAAAAATATGTATACCGGCAAAACGTTTTTTATGACATTTCCTGTGAAGGTCATTCAAGGTCAAATGAAGGTCAAGTCAAGGTCATTCATGGGGACTCAAGGTCACATCAAGGTCACTCAAGGTCAAAGACAATGGTACTTAAGGTCCACCATGGTGGTCAAAGTCTGACCTGAGGATACTCAAGGAACATTCTAAAGTAAAACACCAGTTGTATGAAAGAAAATTTTTATTCAGAATCTAAATTTATAATATTATCTTCATCCGAAGAAATTTGAATAATATCATCATCATCATCACTCAAATCACTCGGGAACATCTCCTCATATGTCGCGATGGCTGCCAGGTCCTGATCGTTTAGTCCTCCGGACTGGTCAAAATAAATCGGCTCGTCACGGAGAAGCTCCTCCCTGGCCTGGTCGTCGGTGACAGACGACTGATCGACGGCGTTAGTCAAGTCCTCGATCATTAGGACTGCGCAGTTCGCGCAGAACACATAGAGAGTCATGAACAGTGCCATGTCAGAAGCGGGTACGGTACAGAACCGTACCAACGCCTCATGACGAGGTTCTGCACAACCCGGACAAATGCACAGCTCGCGGGACCCGTAGCACACAATGATGTCATTCACCAAGAATACTAGGAATCTTACGTGCTAGTAAAACCAGTTTTTGTTGATGTCGAGCAGAGCAACGTGCCCATCTGCGTTGTCGACGTGAACCGCCCACTCGGTTGTATCCATAACTATAGTGGTGATCGCCGTCTAACCTGAGCTCTGGTATCACGTTTGCAGCGGTACAAGCAGGTTGCTTATGGTGATAGTGATTTATCAGTTCCTCCGCCGGTAGAAATCTGAGTTGCCGGTGTTTTATGGTATTACTAGGGTTGTCGGAGTGGTAAATAATGAGGCTATTTAGAATGCTACTGTTGAGCAATTTTCTAAACACCTTTATTTTTATTTTTTGTTATAATATCCGTTATAAAAACGGCGTTTAATATACTAAATCCTTAAGTTCCCTCAGACCATCGACATCCATCACGGAATCATTAAATGCGTCGAACGGAATATCTTCGAATTTATCACACGGATCATAGTCATAGTCCACCTCAATAACGTTGATGCGACTATCATCGGTTAGAACCAAACAGTACGTTATATCGATTTATATTTATGTACCATTTCATCCCCCGTTTTCTTTCCATTAGGTACGTGGAACACTGCCGGTCATTCAGATCCACGCCTCCCATAAAAGAATTATAATCTCGTATCACCCCAGCTTTTAGATATCTCTCTCCACCTCGTTGCCCCATCACCATGTCGTTAACGTGATAAGTAGAACTCATAGTAATTAATTTAACGTCTTCCCACGCAGTAACAGAAATATCACCACAATTTCTATTTATCACATCACCCCTGTTCTGATGGTGTGCGGAAACCAGGGTTCCAATCTTATATCGATTTATACCTCAGCGGATAAGAGAGTAGAGAAACACAAACATTAGTATTTACAACAATTTATTATTTATTCAATTAATGTATACAGAGACGCTTACCGATGAGCCGTTTGAGTGGAGAGAGAGTGATTTTATACATGAAAAATTGCAGTTTATAAAGCCAACATTTTGACGTTGAAAAGTTCAGAATGACGTCAGACTGTACATTCGCGTATTGAAAGAAACGTTTGAAAAAATGATGAGGGCGAAAGACGCATTTACGAATTCTGGTTAAATATGTTATTAATGAGGTCAGACAGAATTCATGTGAAAAATGTTACACGTAAATTAATAGTAGTAGCAAAATTATATATGTTGCTAACCGTTACACGTTTCTCCTGTGCGTCTTTAATTACATGCAGCACATTCTTTCGGCAACGATTCAATGTGCCAACGACATCGGTTTTCCGCGACGTCAAATACTGGGTTAGGGACAGGTTGTTATAAAAATTATCCATACTCTCAAACCCATGTCCTCTTCGTCCTCTGTACTCCCCTTTCTCATTCATCATCACTCAAATCACTCAGGAACATCTCCTCATATGTCGCGATGGCTGCCAGGTCCGGATCGTTTAGTCCTCCGGACTGGTCAAAATAAATCGGCTCGTCACGGAGAAGCTCCTCCCTGGCCTGGTCGTCGGTGACAGACGACTGATCGACGGCGTTAGTCAAGTCCTCGATCATTAGGACTGCGCAGTTCGCGCAGAACACATAGAGAGTCATGAACAGTGCCATGTCAGAAGCGGGTACGGTACAGATCCGTACCAACGTCTCATGACGAGGTTCTGCACAACCCGGACAAATGCACAGCTCGCGGGACCCGTAGCACACAATGATGTCATTCACCAAGAATACTAAGAATCTTACGTGCCAGTAAAACCAGTTTTTGTTGATGTCGAGCAGAGCAACGTGCACATCTGCGTTGTCGACGTGAACCGCCCACTCGGTTGTATCCATAACTATAGTGGTGATCGCCGTCTAACCTGAGCTCTGGTATCACGTTTGCTGCGCTACAAGCAGGTTGCTTATGGTGATAGTGATTTATCAGTTCCTCCGCCGGTAGAAATCTGAGTTGCCGGTGTTTTATGGTATTACTAGGGTTGTCGGAGTGGTAAATAATGAGGCTATTTAGAATGCTACTGTTGAGCAATTTTCTAAACACCTTTATTTTTATTTTTTGTTATAATATCCGTTATAAAAACGGCGTTTAATATACTAAATCCTTAAGTTCCCTCAGACCATCGACATCCATCACGGAATCATTAAATGCGTCGAACGGAATATCTTCGAATTTATCACACGGATCATAGTCATAGTCCACCTCAATAACGTTGATGCGACTATCATCGGTTAGAACCAAACAGTACGTTATATCGATTTATATTTATGTACCATTTCATCCCCCTATAACCGCAAAATACTAATTTCCGTGTTTGGAAGAAACAAGGTAGAAACTCCCAAAACCCAAAAGAATGAAAGCAAAAAAAAAAGGACGCCACCTCCTTTTAAAGAAAAAGAAGGAAACTAATTATATTAAAAAAGATACCCGAAAGAAATTTTGAAAGATACCCGAAAGAAAGTTAACCTAAAAAAATATCGATCTCAGAGAGTGGGTTATATTGATCGGCACTGAATTTGGCCAACAGAAAACCCCTTTCCTCAGACACAAAAGACTACAGCACAAAAAGAAACACAAGGTTATGCAAAGTATCCGTGTTTATTCGCCCACAGGCACCCTTTTCTTCAAATTCCGCTTATCGGCACGTCACATGTGTTCAGTCAAATAGAGGTTAATTCCGGATATGAAGGCAAATTTCCTGACGTGGAGGCAAGTCCCGTCACATTTAGTGACGATTTCGTTACTTAATTAGCAGCAATTAAAATACGCATGTGTCAGAAGGTCATAGATGCCGCAAGCTGCGATCAATAAAAAAAATCCGTTAAAATCGCGAGGATCCTACTTGAAAAGCTACCCAAAAAGAGATTAAATGCTTACCAGATAAATCACACACACTTCACATAACAAATTTTTTTACCGCCAGGCGGTCACTCTCCGATTTACTCCTTACGGCGGTCGCCAATTCTCACAGCCCAATCTCTCTGTCTGTCTCTTAGCCATGTTGAAGCGAAATAGAATGATTGCAGGACGGCGGAAGTCAGCCATAACAGGTAGGGCTAGACCAGCACAACCGCGATTAATCGCCAGAATCGCCTAGAGCGATAAAAATTACGACTGCACAGCTCTATCTGTCAAAAATTTGATGTTTACGAAATTTCGTAAAAGGTTCATTTAATTGTCATAATATGGGAGAAAGTCATGAAAACAGCGAAAACCAACAGGAAACATGACTAAACACGGGGAAAACATGGAAAAACGGGTGCAGCGAACATAATCTGCACAAAGGTGCGAAAAACAAGACAACAAAATAAGCAGTTTTTGTTACAGCCCCCTCCAAAAAAAGAAATCGGAAGAGCCAACGACGATTTCAGACGAATCGTCCCGATTCAATTTATCCTACTATAGGATAACAAAAACGTCAAAGCATCAACTAACAACTCCTAACTTAACAAACCTTCTTCACGTTAACTATAATCAATTAATCCGTTCAGTAACAATAGCAGAGGCAAACTTTTACCAACTAAAACTTACACCCATTACTCTTATCACTAGAGTAAGAAAAGAAAATCAAGAAATTAAACCCAACACCAACATAACCAAAAAAAACTTATGGAACTCCGACAACTTCCAACAACTAAGGAAGGATCAACTCATTGCGGATACCCGACTCCTACCGAAAACAACAATAACTCTAGCGTTAGACCTCGACTAAACGTTTACTTACTAAGAGACTATAGTAGTTGTCATTTACTACCTTTCATACCAATCCCCATTCATTCATCCCGGACATGAGACATTCTTACAACAATAATGCTAGATAGAAATGCTAGCATGACTGACAAAACAAAATGATTTCAGCTATTGATACCACTTGGTACAATGCCTTTGTAAAGACAATTTAAAGGGCTCATTTTAGTTTCACCCAAGATAGACAATTTTTGTAATAGAATGTTAACGCGAAGAACTCCGATACTACTATTCTGAACTATTCGGATTTAGCTTAAAATCTTTAATATGCCAGGAACCTATATTCTTCCCTGTAGCATTTTCTAACTCGTACACTAACGCAGAGAGTTTTTTAATTATTTTACATTTTTCATATTTTGGGGCAAATTTGGAAATGTAATAATTCCCAGCATTACTTAGATAATAAGTCTTTTTATAGATCGTATCGCCTACTTGAAATTCCGCAGGACGGTGTTTTCGATCATAGTAAACTTTATTATGTGCATGTAATTTTAACAATTTCTGCCGCACTACATGAAAAATGTTAGATAATTCACTCAAATTTTGAGCGTAAGACAACCTACTACCAAAAATAACCTCTGCTTGAGATTCCGGCGCCTGAGCATAAAAAGAACCATTCATTATTGGTTCACGACCATGGACTAGGAAAAATGGACTGAACCCTGTTGATTCCGAGACTGCCGCGTTAATGGCCATCTGAATCTCAGAAAGGTAGAGATCCCAGCTGCGATGATCGTCTTTTACACACAACGATAACGCAGTGACCACACTACGATTCTGACGCTCAGTTGGATTAACTTGAGGGCAATATTTCGGGTTTAAATATACTTTTGGAATTTTATATTTCGCAATCAGTTCAGTGAACTCCCTTCCGATAAACTGTTTTCCATTGTCTGAAATTAAATACTGCGGAACACCATAGCGAAGGAATACATTATGTTCAACGACGTAACTTACAAGTTTACTGGTAGCACGTTTTAACGGAAAAAGTAAACAGTATTTGCTAAAACAATCTGTCACCACGAGAATATGCATATTTCTGTTTCTCGTCATCGGATAAGGACCCAACAGATCGACCGAGACCATTTGGAACGGGAAGGCACAGGACTTAGGATTTCCTAACTGACCCAAAGGGGAAATATTTGAATGTTTGTATTGCTGACAAGTTTCACATTTAGAAACAAAGTTAACTACGTCTCCGTGTAAATTAGGCCAAAAGTAACGAAGACAAAGACGACGGTGTGTCTTAAAAATTCCAAAATGCATAGCCAAATCAGACTCATGATTTTCTCGAATAAGCTTTTCTCTAAGCTGCAACGGAACAACTAACTTCCAATCGTAACAACTGGTGAGTTGATACTTGCTTTTAGAGTACCTAAACAATTCATGGTCCTTAATCTGGAAATTTGGATATCCAGCGGGATTTTCAGACACTGCCTTAAACAAATCGTTGTACCATGAGTCGGAAACAACAGACAGAGAGGAAACGGGAAGCAACCGAGATAACGTGTCGGGAACCACATTATCGACACCTTTCTTGTGGACGATCTCGAAATCAAAAGCAGATAGACGAATACCCCATCGAGCCAGACGGCCGGTAGGATTTTTTAAGCGCAAAAACCAACGTAAGCTGGCATGATCTGTAAAGATAGTGAATTTGGGACCGCCCTCCAAGTAACCGCGAAAATGCTCGACAGCATGAATAACACTTAGGGCTTCGCGTTCGGTAGCCGAATATCGCGTCTCAGCGGGTAAAAGTGTTCTACTCGTGAAAGCGATAGGATGATCGACGCCATCCACTTCCTGGGTTAAAACTCCGCCTAAACCGTACAACGATGCATCGCAATGAAGAGCGAACGGTTTTGAATAATCCGGACAGGCCAAAATCGGACTAGAAACTAAGGCCGATTTCAGTTTTTGAAATGCCTCTTCCGCCTCGGGCGTCCACTCATAAGGGGGAGCACCTTTGCGGGTACTTGTCAACCGAGATAAGGGAGCAGCAATACTAGAAAAATTTTTAATGAACCGACGAAACCAACCGGCCATACCAAGAAAACTCTTTACCATTTTTGGAGAATTTGGAGTAGGAAAATCGAGAATACATTTTACCTTCTCGGGATCGGTATGTAGACCGTGAGAATCAACTACATACCCTAAATACTTCAATTCCTGACGGAAAAACTGACACTTCTTGAAATTTATAGAAAGGTTGGCATACAACAAGCGATCTAATACTTTGTTTAACAAAGTTATATGTTCTTCAAAAGTAGCAGATACAATAATTATGTCATCTAGGTAACAGAAAACTTTGTTTTCGAAAGAGGGATCGAACAATTTGTCAGCCAGTCTTTGCATGCACGCCGGCGAGTTTCTTAGGCCGAAGGCGCAAGATCTGAAGCAGAAGAATCCTCGACCAGGAACAGTGAAGCTACACTTCTCTCGTGAAGAAGGATCCAAAGGGATTTGCCAAAAGGCAGAGGATAAGTCGATAGAAGATAAATAATTCGCATCTCTCAAACTGTCCAAGATAGTAGTAATTCTCGGCAGGGGATACGCATCCGGTTTCGTGATAGAGTTCAGCTTCCTGCTATCGAGACAGAAACGAAGAGTACCATCTGACTTTGGAACAAAAATTGTTGGATTATTCCAACCCCCGGAACTAGGTTCGACAACACCTAACTCTAACATCTTATCAACTTCTTCATTCAACAGCGCCAATCTAGCTGGAGACAAAGGATAGTAACGCTGTTTCACTGGAGGATGATCTCCAGTATCAATAACCTGGGACAACAAATTAGTACGACCGAGACCTTTGACTTCGGAAGAAATTTTTTCAAAATTATTGATCATTCTGTCTGCTAGCGATCGTTGGTCTCCAGTCAATGAAGCAAAAGGCCGCAAGGCCCTCACTTCACTGACTCGATGCCAAACAATCGCATCGCAGGACTCAAACTTGACGAATTTTAATATTTCCGGAGCCAACTCAAATTCTCGGACAAAATCAATTCCCAAAATAAGGGAAGTACCTATATCAGGAGCTACAACGGCTCGAATAACCTGGCAACGATTATTGAATTTAAAAGGAAGAAACATAGACCCAATCGTCTTAACCGAACTTGCATTAGCAGTGGATAAAGTCACCAACGGATACTTATTAAGAGTAAAACCGATATCAACTAAATATTTATGTGAATCAGCACCCAAAATCGTTACACTCGATCCAGTGTCGAGTAATCCACAAACAGTTATATCACCAAGTGAAACTTCTAAGAAAGGGCGACGGTTATCCTTCTCATTTGCAAACAATATCGAGGCAGAATGTAGAAAATCCTCTATTCTGCCCCGCCTTTCGAGTTTTTTGGCTCTGAAACCGGGGAATTACCAGGCCGGTTATTCTTAGAACATTCCGGACAAGTGGCTACCGTGTAGTTAAACCTACCACAACGATAGCAATATTTAGAATAGCCATGATGAGTGCCACCGCGTGAACCACGCGAACTATTATTGGCTCCTTGGTTGTAATTACCAGAAGACGAATTAGCATAAGAAAAATCATTACGGGAAAAATTTCCACGATTAAAACCGCCACGATGAAAACCACCGCGATGAGAACCACCACGATTAAAACCACCACGATTGGATGGACCAGCAGAAGAAACGTTACACTCTTTTAACTTCTGTTCAACTTTCACTTCCTCCGTCGCACATTTGGTAGGAGACTCGTCGACCGCATAAACTGCTTTCGAGCCAGAAGGCTTGACCTTCGCTTGGGCAGGAGTGGCTGCATTAGATGCGTTGATACGCTGTTGTGCATTTTCAACTTTTTTTCCTAAACGCAGAAGTTCGTCGATTGAATTTATATCAACTAGCATGAAATGTCGTTGGTAAGAAATTGAGATATTTGAAAGGATAATTCCTAATTGTTCCTCACCAGACAATGGCCTTGACAACCTGTTGAAATAGCCCAACATGACGGAAACAAAAATATGCATCCTCTCGTCCGACTTTTGCTTGCGTCCCCGTACAAACGACAACACTTCAGCATCGTAATTTAAACTGCCAAAATCGGAGCGGAGTGCAGCAACTAACTGCTTCCAACTGGAAATGCTCGAAGCTCTAGCACGGTACCAACTAAGCGCTTGTTTCTGGAATAGTTCACAAGCCGATTTCAGCATCCTGGCATCCGAGATATTACGCGAAAACCTAATCTCATCCAATCGTTCTAAGAACTCGACCACACAGGAATCGCCGTCAAATGTGAAACCAAGATTTAAAGGTTTAAGAATGCGTTCATCAGAAATGACAAAGTTATTGTCCAAAGGAACTGGTTTCGTATCAACATGCTGTATATACGGAGCTGACGTCACTTCAGAATTCCTGCCCAAAGGAACCACCTCAGGACTAAGCTTCTCACCCTCGTGCAATGAAGTAGAAGGTATCGGAAGAACTACAGGATTTGGTAACGGGCTAGGCGAACGAACAATATCTAAATATTTTTCTAACAAAACGACAATTTCCAAAACTTCCTCCTTTAAATTATCTAATAATTTCTTGGAGTCTGAATTAGCAGGATTTATGCGTGAAATTCTATGAAAGATATGTGCAGTTTTAGTGCTAATTCGTTTATATAAAAGTTTCTGTTTGCTATTAATAAATTCCTCTATAAGTTCTTGGAGACATGAAAGTCTAATCGAACATTCTTGAAATTCTGAATCCGGATCTAAATCCGTTGAGGTAATTGATTCTGCGGGAAATTCCCTTAAGAGTGAATTAAATTGTTTTCTCATCGCTTCAACATTGGTTGGAGTGACCTCACGAATCGTGAACTCATAATCGAGTTCTGCCTTTACTAAATGTGACGCAGCATAATACACTATCGCTGGAGACGCCATCATGTCTATATATATAATTTAAATCCCACCAAAAAAATTAAAACCAAAATAAATAAAAAATAATAAAAAAATAAAATGGAATAAACTGACTTTTTTTTACTGCTTGCGGCACTTCTGATCACTTTTTGCTGCTTACCTCCACCAAGATATGTTGCCTTCACATCTGAAAATTAACAAAAAATAATTAGTATGATATTAACAAACTTAAACGGCAAGCGTAAAACTTTTTCGCGGAAACCGCCTTAAAATAACAAAATCTGCTGCTAAACAATTGCCTTTAAATCTAAGATTCAGACAAAAAAAATATAGTAACCATAAAAAAAACGGCAAGTACAAAATACTTCTTTGCGGTAACCGCTTTAAATTACAAAAAGAATGCTGCTATATAATGACAAAAGATGATGTTCAATACAAAAAACAAAAAGACGGTGCTTATAAACCTCTTTCACGGTAATCGCTATGAATGAAAATTATATAAAAACAAAAAAAAATGCTTCTAATTTTTTTTATACAATTTTAAAACAAAGTGCTTAAAAAATCGTGCTTCAATGGCTGAGGAAAAGAATATTCTGGAAGCCAAAATCCAATTTACAGGCCTAACGTTGGAGCGCTAATTTTATAACCGCAAAATACTAATTTCCGTGTTTGGAAGAAACAAGGTAGAAACTCCCAAAACCCAAAAGAATGAAAGCAAAAAAAAAGGACGCCACCTCCTTTTAAAGAAAAAGAAGGAAACTAATTATATTAAAAAAGATACCCGAAAGAAATTTTGAAAGATACCCGAAAGAAAGTTAACCTAAAAAAATATCGATCTCAGAGAGTGGGTTATATTGATCGGCACTGAATTTGGCCAACAGAAAACCCCTTTCCTCAGACACAAAAGACTACAGCACAAAAAGAAACACAAGGTTATGCAAAGTATCCGTGTTTATTCGCCCACAGGCACCCTTTTCTTCAAATTCCGCTTATCGGCACGTCACATGTGTTCAGTCAAATAGAGGTTAATTCCGGATATGAAGGCAAATTTCCTGACGTGGAGGCAAGTCCCGTCACATTTAGTGACGATTTCGTTACTTAATTAGCAGCAATTAAAATACGCATGTGTCAGAAGGTCATAGATGCCGCAAGCTGCGATCAATAAAAAAAATCCGTTAAAATCGCGAGGATCCTACTTGAAAAGCTACCCAAAAAGAGATTAAATGCTTACCAGATAAATCACACACACTTCACATAACAAATTTTTTTACCGCCAGGCGGTCACTCTCCGATTTACTCCTTACGGCGGTCGCCAATTCTCACAGCCCAATCTCTCTGTCTGTCTCTTAGCCATGTTGAAGCGAAATAGAATGATTGCAGGACGGCGGAAGTCAGCCATAACAGGTAGGGCTAGACCAGCACAACCGCGATTAATCGCCAGAATCGCCTAGAGCGATAAAAATTACGACTGCACAGCTCTATCTGTCAAAAATTTGATGTTTACGAAATTTCGTAAAAGGTTCATTTAATTGTCATAATATGGGAGAAAGTCATGAAAACAGCGAAAACCAACAGGAAACATGACTAAACACGGGGAAAACATGGAAAAACGGGTGCAGCGAACATAATCTGCACAAAGGTGCGAAAAACAAGACAACAAAATAAGCAGTTTTTGTTACACCCCGTTTTCTTTCCATTAGGTACGTGGAACACTGCCGGTCATTCAGATCCACGCCTCCCATAAAAGAATTATAATCTCGTATCACCCCAGCTTTTAGATATCTCTCTCCACCTCGTTGCCCCATCACCATGTCGTTAACGTGATAAGTAGAACTCATAGTAATTAATTTAACGTCTTCCCACGCAGTAACAGAAATATCACCACAATTTCTATTTATCACATCACCCCTGTTCTGATGGTGTGCGGAAACCAGGGTTCCAATCTTATGTCGATTTATACCTCAGCGGATAAGAGAGTAGAGAAACACAAACATTAGTATTTACAACAATTTATTATTTATTCAATTAATGTATACAGAGACGCTTACCGATGAGCCGTTTGAGTGGAGAGAGAGTGATTTTATACATGAAAAATTGCAGTTTATAAAGCCAACATTTTGACGTTGAAAAGTTCAGAATTACGTCAGACTGTACATTCGTGTATTGAAAGAAACGTTTGAAAAAATGATGAGGGCGAAAGACGCATTTACGAATTCTGGTTAAATATGTTATTAATGAGGTCAGACAGAATTCATGTGAAAAATGTTACACGTAAATTAATAGTAGTAGCAAAATTATATATGTTGCTAACCGTTACACGTTTCTCCTGTGCGTCTTTAATTACATGCAGCACATTCTTTCGGCAACGATTCAATGTGCCAACGACATCGGTTTTCCGCGACGTCAAATACTGGGTTAGGGACAGGTTGTTATAAAAATTATCCATACTCTCAAACCCATGTCCTCTTCGTCCTCTGTACTCCCCTTTCTCATCATCACTCAAATCACTCGGGAACATCTCCTCATATGTCGCAATGGCTGCCAGGTCCTGATCGTTTAGTCCTCCGGACTGGTCAAAATAAATCGGCTCGTCACGGAGAAGCTCCTCCCTGGCCTGGTCGTCGGTGACAGACGACTGATCGACAACGTTAGTCAAGTCCTCGATCATTAGGACTGCGCAGTTCGCGCAGAACACATAGAGAGTCTTGAACAGTGCCATGTCAGAAGCGGGTACGGTACAGAACCGTACCAACGTCTCATGACGAGGTTCTGCACAACCCGGACAAATGCACAGCTCGCGGGACCCGTAGCACACAATGATGTCATTCACCAAGAATACTAAGAATCTTACGTGCCAGTAAAACCAGTTTTTGTTGATGTCGAGCAGAGCAACGTGCACATCTGCGTTGTCGACGTGAACCGCCCACTCGGTTGTATCCATAACTATAGTGGTGATCGCCGTCTAACCTGAGCTCTGGTATCACGTTTGCTGCGCTACAAGCAGGTTGCTTATGGTGATAGTGATTTATCAGTTCCTCCGCCGGTAGAAATCTGAGTTGCCGGTGTTTTATGGTATTACTAGGGTTGTCGGAGTGGTAAATAATGAGGCTATTTAGAATGCTACTGTTGAGCAATTTTCTAAACACCTTTATTTTTATTTTTTGTTATAATATCCGTTATAAAAACGGCGTTTAATATACTAAATCCTTAAGTTCCCTCAGACCATCGACATCCATCACGGAATCATTAAATGCGTCGAACGGAATATCTTCGAATTTATCACACGGATCATAGTCATAGTCCACCTCAATAACGTTGATGCGACTATCATCGGTTAGAACCAAACAGTACGTTATATCGATTTATATTTATGTACCATTTCATCCCCCGTTTTCTTTCCATTAGGTACGTGGAACACTGCCGGTCATTCAGATCCACGCCTCCCATAAAAGAATTATAATCTCGTATCACCCCAGCTTTTAGATATCTCTCTCCACCTCGTTGCCCCATCACCATGTCGTTAACGTGATAAGTAGAACTCATAGTAATTAATTTAACGTCTTCCCACGCAGTAACAGAAATATCACCACAATTTCTATTTATCACATCACCCCTGTTCTGATGGTGTGCGGAAACCAGGGTTCCAATCTTATATCGATTTATACCTCAGCGGATAAGAGAGTAGAGAAACACAAACATTAGTATTTACAACAATTTATTATTTATTCAATTAATGTATACAGAGACGCTTACCGATGAGCCGTTTGAGTGGAGAGAGAGTGATTTTATACATGAAAAATTGCAGTTTATAAAGCCAACATTTTGACGTTGAAAAGTTCAGAATGACGTCAGACTGTACATTCGTGTATTGAAAGAAACGTTTGAAAAAATGATGAGGGCGAAAGGCGCATTTACGAATTCTGGTTAAATATGTTATTAATGAGGTCAGACAGAATTCATGTGAAAAATGTTACACGTAAATTAATAGTAGTAGCAAAATTATATATGTTGCTAACCGTTACACGTTTCTCCTGTGCGTCTTTAATTACATGCAGCACATTCTTTCGGCAACGATTCAATATGCCAACGACATCGGTTTTCCGCGACGTCAAATACTGGGTTAGGGACAGGTTGTTATAAAAATTATCCATACTCTCAAACCCATGTCCTCTTCGTCCTCTGTACTCCCCTTTCTCATCACCACTCAAATCACTCGGGAGCACACAATGATGTCATTCACCAAGAATACTAAGAATCTTACGTGCCAGTAAAACAAGTTTTTGTTGATGTCGAGCAGAGCAACGTGCCCATCTGCGTTGTCGACGTGAACCGCCCACTCGGTTGTATCCATAACTATAGTGGTGATCGCCGTCTAACCTGAGCTCTGGTATCACGTTTGCTGCGCTACAAGCAGGTTGCTTATGGTGATAGTGATTTATCAGTTCCTCCGCCGGTAGAAATCTGAGTTGCCGGTGTTTTATGGTATTACTAGGGTTGTCGGAGTGGTAAATAATGAGGCTATTTAGAATGCTACTGTTGAGCAATTTTCTAAACACCTTTATTTTGATTTTTTGTTATAATATCCGTTATAAAAACGGCGTTTAATATACTAAATCCTTAAGTTCCCTCAGACCATCGACATCCATCACGGAATCATTAAATGCGTCGAACGGAATATCTTCGAATTTATCACACGGATCATAGTCATAGTCCACCTCAATAACGTTGATGCGACTATCATCGGTTAGAACCAAACAGTACGTTATATCGATTTATATTTATGTACCATTTCATCCCCCGTTTTCTTTCCATTAGGTACGTGGAACACTGCCGGTCATTCAGATCCACGCCTCCCATAAAAGAATTATAATCTCGTATCACCCCAGCTTTTAGATATCTCTCTCCACCTCGTTGCCCCATCACCATGTCGTTAACGTGATAAGTAGAACTCATAGTAATTAATTTAACGTCTTCCCACGCAGTAACAGAAATATCACCACAATTTCTATTTATCACATCACCCCTGTTCTGATGGTGTGCGGAAACCAGGGTTCCAATCTTATGTCGATTTATACCTCAGCGGATAAGAGAGTAGAGAAACGCAAACATTAGTATTTACAACAATTTATTATTTATTCAATTAATGTATACAGAGACGCTTACCGATGAGCCGTTTGAGTGGAGAGAGAGTGATTTTATACATGAAAAATTGCAGTTTATAAAGCCAACATTTTGACGTTGAAAAGTTCAGAATGACGTCAGACTGTACATTCGCGTATTGAAAGAAACGTTTGAAAAAATGATGAGGGCGAAAGACGCATTTACGAATTCTGGTTAAATATGTTATTAATGAGGTCAGACAGAATTCATGTGAAAAATGTTACACGTAAATTAATAGTAGTAGCAAAATTATATATGTTGCTAACCGTTACACGTTTCTCCTGTGCGTCTTTAATTACATGCAGCACATTCTTTCGGCAACGATTCAATGTGCCAACGACATCGGTTTTCCGCGACGTCAAATACTGGGTTAGGGACAGGTTGTTATAAAAATTATCCATACTCTCAAACCCATGTCCTCTTCGTCCTCTGTACTCCCCTTTCTCATTCATCATCACTCAAATCACTCAGGAACATCTCCTCATATGTCGCGATGGCTGCCAGGTCCGGATCGTTTAGTCCTCCGGACTGGTCAAAATAAATCGGCTCGTCACGGAGAAGCTCCTCCCTGGCCTGGTCGTCGGTGACAGACGACTGATCGACGGCGTTAGTCAAGTCCTCGATCATTAGGACTGCGCAGTTCGCGCAGAACACATAGAGAGTCATGAACAGTGCCATGTCAGAAGCGGGTACGGTACAGATCCGTACCAACGTCTCATGACGAGGTTCTGCACAACCCGGACAAATGCACAGCTCGCGGGACCCGTAGCACACAATGATGTCATTCACCAAGAATACTAAGAATCTTACGTGCCAGTAAAACCAGTTTTTGTTGATGTCGAGCAGAGCAACGTGCACATCTGCGTTGTCGACGTGAACCGCCCACTCGGTTGTATCCATAACTATAGTGGTGATCGCCGTCTAACCTGAGCTCTGGTATCACGTTTGCTGCGCTACAAGCAGGTTGCTTATGGTGATAGTGATTTATCAGTTCCTCCGCCGGTAGAAATCTGAGTTGCCGGTGTTTTATGGTATTACTAGGGTTGTCGGAGTGGTAAATAATGAGGCTATTTAGAATGCTACTGTTGAGCAATTTTCTAAACACCTTTATTTTTATTTTTTGTTATAATATCCGTTATAAAAACGGCGTTTAATATACTAAATCCTTAAGTTCCCTCAGACCATCGACATCCATCACGGAATCATTAAATGCGTCGAACGGAATATCTTCGAATTTATCACACGGATCATAGTCATAGTCCACCTCAATAACGTTGATGCGACTATCATCGGTTAGAACCAAACAGTACGTTATATCGATTTATATTTATGTACCATTTCATCCCCCTATAACCGCAAAATACTAATTTCCGTGTTTGGAAGAAACAAGGTAGAAACTCCCAAAACCCAAAAGAATGAAAGCAAAAAAAAAAGGACGCCACCTCCTTTTAAAGAAAAAGAAGGAAACTAATTATATTAAAAAAGATACCCGAAAGAAATTTTGAAAGATACCCGAAAGAAAGTTAACCTAAAAAAATATCGATCTCAGAGAGTGGGTTATATTGATCGGCACTGAATTTGGCCAACAGAAAACCCCTTTCCTCAGACACAAAAGACTACAGCACAAAAAGAAACACAAGGTTATGCAAAGTATCCGTGTTTATTCGCCCACAGGCACCCTTTTCTTCAAATTCCGCTTATCGGCACGTCACATGTGTTCAGTCAAATAGAGGTTAATTCCGGATATGAAGGCAAATTTCCTGACGTGGAGGCAAGTCCCGTCACATTTAGTGACGATTTCGTTACTTAATTAGCAGCAATTAAAATACGCATGTGTCAGAAGGTCATAGATGCCGCAAGCTGCGATCAATAAAAAAAATCCGTTAAAATCGCGAGGATCCTACTTGAAAAGCTACCCAAAAAGAGATTAAATGCTTACCAGATAAATCACACACACTTCACATAACAAATTTTTTTACCGCCAGGCGGTCACTCTCCGATTTACTCCTTACGGCGGTCGCCAATTCTCACAGCCCAATCTCTCTGTCTGTCTCTTAGCCATGTTGAAGCGAAATAGAATGATTGCAGGACGGCGGAAGTCAGCCATAACAGGTAGGGCTAGACCAGCACAACCGCGATTAATCGCCAGAATCGCCTAGAGCGATAAAAATTACGACTGCACAGCTCTATCTGTCAAAAATTTGATGTTTACGAAATTTCGTAAAAGGTTCATTTAATTGTCATAATATGGGAGAAAGTCATGAAAACAGCGAAAACCAACAGGAAACATGACTAAACACGGGGAAAACATGGAAAAACGGGTGCAGCGAACATAATCTGCACAAAGGTGCGAAAAACAAGACAACAAAATAAGCAGTTTTTGTTACAGCCCCCTCCAAAAAAAGAAATCGGAAGAGCCAACGACGATTTCAGACGAATCGTCCCGATTCAATTTATCCTACTATAGGATAACAAAAACGTCAAAGCATCAACTAACAACTCCTAACTTAACAAACCTTCTTCACGTTAACTATAATCAATTAATCCGTTCAGTAACAATAGCAGAGGCAAACTTTTACCAACTAAAACTTACACCCATTACTCTTATCACTAGAGTAAGAAAAGAAAATCAAGAAATTAAACCCAACACCAACATAACCAAAAAAAACTTATGGAACTCCGACAACTTCCAACAACTAAGGAAGGATCAACTCATTGCGGATACCCGACTCCTACCGAAAACAACAATAACTCTAGCGTTAGACCTCGACTAAACGTTTACTTACTAAGAGACTATAGTAGTTGTCATTTACTACCTTTCATACCAATCCCCATTCATTCATCCCGGACATGAGACATTCTTACAACAATAATGCTAGATAGAAATGCTAGCATGACTGACAAAACAAAATGATTTCAGCTATTGATACCACTTGGTACAATGCCTTTGTAAAGACAATTTAAAGGGCTCATTTTAGTTTCACCCAAGATAGACAATTTTTGTAATAGAATGTTAACGCGAAGAACTCCGATACTACTATTCTGAACTATTCGGATTTAGCTTAAAATCTTTAATATGCCAGGAACCTATATTCTTCCCTGTAGCATTTTCTAACTCGTACACTAACGCAGAGAGTTTTTTAATTATTTTACATTTTTCATATTTTGGGGCAAATTTGGAAATGTAATAATTCCCAGCATTACTTAGATAATAAGTCTTTTTATAGATCGTATCGCCTACTTGAAATTCCGCAGGACGGTGTTTTCGATCATAGTAAACTTTATTATGTGCATGTAAT
Source organism: Micropterix aruncella (assembly GCA_944548615.1). NCBI lineage: Eukaryota > Metazoa > Arthropoda > Insecta > Lepidoptera > Micropterigidae > Micropterix > Micropterix aruncella. The sequence continues at coordinate 3,662,485 of OX155970.1, forward strand.
TTTAACAATTTCTGCCGCACTACATGAAAAATGTTAGATAATTCACTCAAATTTTGAGCGTAAGACAACCTACTACCAAAAATAACCTCTGCTTGAGATTCCGGCGCCTGAGCATAAAAAGAACCATTCATTATTGGTTCACGACCATGGACTAGGAAAAATGGACTGAACCCTGTTGATTCCGAGACTGCCGCGTTAATGGCCATCTGAATCTCAGAAAGGTAGAGATCCCAGCTGCGATGATCGTCTTTTACACACAACGATAACGCAGTGACCACACTACGATTCTGACGCTCAGTTGGATTAACTTGAGGGCAATATTTCGGGTTTAAATATACTTTTGGAATTTTATATTTCGCAATCAGTTCAGTGAACTCCCTTCCGATAAACTGTTTTCCATTGTCTGAAATTAAATACTGCGGAACACCATAGCGAAGGAATACATTATGTTCAACGACGTAACTTACAAGTTTACTGGTAGCACGTTTTAACGGAAAAAGTAAACAGTATTTGCTAAAACAATCTGTCACCACGAGAATATGCATATTTCTGTTTCTCGTCATCGGATAAGGACCCAACAGATCGACCGAGACCATTTGGAACGGGAAGGCACAGGACTTAGGATTTCCTAACTGACCCAAAGGGGAAATATTTGAATGTTTGTATTGCTGACAAGTTTCACATTTAGAAACAAAGTTAACTACGTCTCCGTGTAAATTAGGCCAAAAGTAACGAAGACAAAGACGACGGTGTGTCTTAAAAATTCCAAAATGCATAGCCAAATCAGACTCATGATTTTCTCGAATAAGCTTTTCTCTAAGCTGCAACGGAACAACTAACTTCCAATCGTAACAACTGGTGAGTTGATACTTGCTTTTAGAGTACCTAAACAATTCATGGTCCTTAATCTGGAAATTTGGATATCCAGCGGGATTTTCAGACACTGCCTTAAACAAATCGTTGTACCATGAGTCGGAAACAACAGACAGAGAGGAAACGGGAAGCAACCGAGATAACGTGTCGGGAACCACATTATCGACACCTTTCTTGTGGACGATCTCGAAATCAAAAGCAGATAGACGAATACCCCATCGAGCCAGACGGCCGGTAGGATTTTTTAAGCGCAAAAACCAACGTAAGCTGGCATGATCTGTAAAGATAGTGAATTTGGGACCGCCCTCCAAGTAACCGCGAAAATGCTCGACAGCATGAATAACACTTAGGGCTTCGCGTTCGGTAGCCGAATATCGCGTCTCAGCGGGTAAAAGTGTTCTACTCGTGAAAGCGATAGGATGATCGACGCCATCCACTTCCTGGGTTAAAACTCCGCCTAAACCGTACAACGATGCATCGCAATGAAGAACGAACGGTTTTGAATAATCCGGACAGGCCAAAATCGGACTAGAAACTAAGGCCGATTTCAGTTTTTGAAATGCCTCTTCCGCCTCGGGCGTCCACTCATAAGGGGGAGCACCTTTGCGGGTACTTGTCAACCGAGATAAGGGAGCAGCAATACTAGAAAAATTTTTAATGAACCGACGAAACCAACCGGCCATACCAAGAAAACTCTTTACCATTTTTGGAGAATTTGGAGTAGGAAAATCGAGAATACATTTTACCTTCTCGGGATCGGTATGTAGACCGTGAGAATCAACTACATACCCTAAATACTTCAATTCCTGACGGAAAAACTGACACTTCTTGAAATTTATAGAAAGGTTGGCATACAACAAGCGATCTAATACTTTGTTTAACAAAGTTATATGTTCTTCAAAAGTAGCAGATACAATAATTATGTCATCTAGGTAACAGAAAACTTTGTTTTCGAAAGAGGGATCGAACAATTTGTCAGCCAGTCTTTGCATGCACGCCGGCGAGTTTCTTAGGCCGAAGGCGCAAGATCTGAAGCAGAAGAATCCTCGACCAGGAACAGTGAAGCTACACTTCTCTCGTGAAGAAGGATCCAAAGGGATTTGCCAAAAGGCAGAGGATAAGTCGATAGAAGATAAATAATTCGCATCTCTCAAACTGTCCAAGATAGTAGTAATTCTCGGCAGGGGATACGCATCCGGTTTCGTGATAGAGTTCAGCTTCCTGCTATCGAGACAGAAACGAAGAGTACCATCTGACTTTGGAACAAAAATTGTTGGATTATTCCAACCCCCGGAACTAGGTTCGACAACACCTAACTCTAACATCTTATCAACTTCTTCATTCAACAGCGCCAATCTAGCTGGAGACAAAGGATAGTAACGCTGTTTCACTGGAGGATGATCTCCAGTATCAATAACCTGGGACAACAAATTAGTACGACCGAGACCTTTGACTTCGGAAGAAATTTTTTCAAAATTATTGATCATTCTGTCTGCTAGCGATCGTTGGTCTCCAGTCAATGAAGCAAAAGGCCGCAAGGCCCTCACTTCACTGACTCGATGCCAAACAATCGCATCGCAGGACTCAAACTTGACGAATTTTAATATTTCCGGAGCCAACTCAAATTCTCGGACAAAATCAATTCCCAAAATAAGGGAAGTACCTATATCAGGAGCTACAACGGCTCGAATAACCTGGCAACGATTATTGAATTTAAAAGGAAGAAACATAGACCCAATCGTCTTAACCGAACTTGCATTAGCAGTGGATAAAGTCACCAACGGATACTTATTAAGAGTAAAACCGATATCAACTAAATATTTATGTGAATCAGCACCCAAAATCGTTACACTCGATCCAGTGTCGAGTAATCCACAAACAGTTATATCACCAAGTGAAACTTCTAAGAAAGGGCGACGGTTATCCTTCTCATTTGCAAACAATATCGAGGCAGAATGTAGAAAATCCTCTATTCTGCCCCGCCTTTCGAGTTTTTTGGCTCTGAAACCGGGGAATTACCAGGCCGGTTATTCTTAGAACATTCCGGACAAGTGGCTACCGTGTAGTTAAACCTACCACAACGATAGCAATATTTAGAATAGCCATGATGAGTGCCACCGCGTGAACCACGCGAACTATTATTGGCTCCTTGGTTGTAATTACCAGAAGACGAATTAGCATAAGAAAAATCATTACGGGAAAAATTTCCACGATTAAAACCGCCACGATGAAAACCACCGCGATGAGAACCACCACGATTAAAACCACCACGATTGGATGGACCAGCAGAAGAAACGTTACACTCTTTTAACTTCTGTTCAACTTTCACTTCCTCCGTCGCACATTTGGTAGGAGACTCGTCGACCGCATAAACTGCTTTCGAGCCAGAAGGCTTGACCTTCGCTTGGGCAGGAGTGGCTGCATTAGATGCGTTGATACGCTGTTGTGCATTTTCAACTTTTTTTCCTAAACGCAGAAGTTCGTCGATTGAATTTATATCAACTAGCATGAAATGTCGTTGGTAAGAAATTGAGATATTTGAAAGGATAATTCCTAATTGTTCCTCACCAGACAATGGCCTTGACAACCTGTTGAAATAGCCCAACATGACGGAAACAAAAATATGCATCCTCTCGTCCGACTTTTGCTTGCGTCCCCGTACAAACGACAACACTTCAGCATCGTAATTTAAACTGCCAAAATCGGAGCGGAGTGCAGCAACTAACTGCTTCCAACTGGAAATGCTCGAAGCTCTAGCACGGTACCAACTAAGCGCTTGTTTCTGGAATAGTTCACAAGCCGATTTCAGCATCCTGGCATCCGAGATATTACGCGAAAACCTAATCTCATCCAATCGTTCTAAGAACTCGACCACACAGGAATCGCCGTCAAATGTGAAACCAAGATTTAAAGGTTTAAGAATGCGTTCATCAGAAATGACAAAGTTATTGTCCAAAGGAACTGGTTTCGTATCAACATGCTGTATATACGGAGCTGACGTCACTTCAGAATTCCTGCCCAAAGGAACCACCTCAGGACTAAGCTTCTCACCCTCGTGCAATGAAGTAGAAGGTATCGGAAGAACTACAGGATTTGGTAACGGGCTAGGCGAACGAACAATATCTAAATATTTTTCTAACAAAACGACAATTTCCAAAACTTCCTCCTTTAAATTATCTAATAATTTCTTGGAGTCTGAATTAGCAGGATTTATGCGTGAAATTCTATGAAAGATATGTGCAGTTTTAGTGCTAATTCGTTTATATAAAAGTTTCTGTTTGCTATTAATAAATTCCTCTATAAGTTCTTGGAGACATGAAAGTCTAATCGAACATTCTTGAAATTCTGAATCCGGATCTAAATCCGTTGAGGTAATTGATTCTGCGGGAAATTCCCTTAAGAGTGAATTAAATTGTTTTCTCATCGCTTCAACATTGGTTGGAGTGACCTCACGAATCGTGAACTCATAATCGAGTTCTGCCTTTACTAAATGTGACGCAGCATAATACACTATCGCTGGAGACGCCATCATGTCTATATATATAATTTAAATCCCACCAAAAAAATTAAAACCAAAATAAATAAAAAATAATAAAAAAATAAAATGGAATAAACTGACTTTTTTTTACTGCTTGCGGCACTTCTGATCACTTTTTGCTGCTTACCTCCACCAAGATATGTTGCCTTCACATCTGAAAATTAACAAAAAATAATTAGTATGATATTAACAAACTTAAACGGCAAGCGTAAAACTTTTTCGCGGAAACCGCCTTAAAATAACAAAATCTGCTGCTAAACAATTGCCTTTAAATCTAAGATTCAGACAAAAAAAATATAGTAACCATAAAAAAAACGGCAAGTACAAAATACTTCTTTGCGGTAACCGCTTTAAATTACAAAAAGAATGCTGCTATATAATGACAAAAGATGATGTTCAATACAAAAAACAAAAAAGACGGTGCTTATAAACCTCTTTCACGGTAATCGCTATGAATGAAAATTATATAAAAACAAAAAAAAATGCTTCTAATTTTTTTTATACAATTTTAAAACAAAGTGCTTAAAAAATCGTGCTTCAATGGCTGAGGAAAAGAATATTCTGGAAGCCAAAATCCAATTTACAGGCCTAACGTTGGAGCGCTAATTTTATAACCGCAAAATACTAATTTCCGTGTTGGAAGAAACAAGGTAGAAACTCCCAAAACCCAAAAGAATGAAAGCAAAAAAAAAGGACGCCACCTCCTTTTAAAGAAAAAGAAGGAAACTAATTATATTAAAAAAGATACCCGAAAGAAATTTTGAAAGATACCCGAAAGAAAGTTAACCTAAAAAAAATATCGATCTCAGAGAGTGGGTTATATTGATCGGCACTGAATTTGGCCAACAGAAAACCCCTTTCCTCAGACCACAAAAGACTACAGCACAAAAAGAAACACAAGGTTATGCAAAGTATCCGTGTTTATTCGCCCACAGGCACCCTTTTCTTCAAATTCCGCTTATCGGCACGTCACATGTGTTCAGTCAAATAGAGGTTAATTCCGGATAT
>OX155970.1:3668103-3755103 GCA_944548615.1 Micropterix aruncella
CTTTTTTTCCTAAACGCAGAAGTTCGTCGATGGAATTTATATCAACTAGCATGAAATGTCGTTGGTAAGAAATTGAGATATTTGAAAGGATAATTCCTAATTGTTCCTCACCAGACAATGGCCTTGACAACCTGCTGAAATAGCCCAACATGACGGAAACAAAAATATGCATCCTCTCGTCTGACTTTTGTTTACGTCCCCGTACAAACGACAAAACTTCAGCATCGTAATTTAAACTGCCAAAATCGGAGCGGAGTGCAGCAACTAACTGCTTCCAACTGGAAATGCTCGAAGCTCTAGCACGGTACCAACTAAGCGCTTGTTTCTGGAATAGTTCACAAGCCGATTTCAGCATCCTGGCATCCGAGATATTACGCGAAAACCTAATCTCATCCAATCGTTCTAAGAACTCGACCACACAGGAATCGCCGTCAAATGTAAATCCAAGATTTAAAGGTTTAAGAATGCGTTCGTCAGAAATCACAAAGTTATTGTCGAACGGAACTGGTTTCGAATCGACATGATGTACCAACGGAGCTGACATCGCTTCTGTATTTATTCCCAAAGGAACCACCTCAGGACTAATCAAATACTTAGCTGGACCTGACTTCTCACCCTCGTGCAATGAAGTAGAAGGTATCGGAAGAACTATAGGATTTGGTAACGGGCTCGGCGAACGAACAATATCTAAATATTTTTCTAACAAAATGACAATTTCCAAAACTTCCTCCTTTAAATTATCTAATAATTTCTTGGAGTCTGAATTAGCAGGATTTATGCGTGAAATTCTATGAAAGATATGTGCAGTTTTTGTGCTAATTCGTTTATATAAAAGTTTCTGTTTGTTATTTATAAATTCTTCGATCAGTTCTTGGAGACATGAAAGTCTAATCGAACATTCTTGAAATTCTGAATCCGGATCTAAATCCGTTGAGGTAATTGATTCTGCAGGAAATTCCTTTAAAAGTGAATTAAACTGTTTCCTCATCGCTTCAACATTGGTTGGAGTGACCTCACGAATCGTGAACTCATAATCGAGTTCTGCCTTTACTAAATGTGACGCAGCATAATACACTATCGCTGGAGACGCCATCATGTCTATATATATTTTAAATCCCAACAAAAAATTAAAACCAAAATAAAATAAAAAAAAAATGGAACAGACTAACTTTTTTTTAACTGCTTGGGGCACCTCTGCTTTATTTGGCTGCTTACCTCACCAGGATAATTGCCTTCACATCTGGAAATTAACAAAAAAATAATTAGTATGATATAATGAAATAACTTAAACGGCAAGCGTAAAACTTTTTCGCGGAAACCGCCTTAAAATAACAAACAATCCGCTGCTAAACAATGCCAAGTATTAAAAGAATAATTAATGTATTGCCTTTAAATCTAAGATTCAGACAAAAAAAAAAAAAAAATATAGTAACCATAAAAAACGGCAAGTACAAAATACTTCTTCACGGTAACCGCTTTAAAAAAAAAATTATATAAAAACAAAAAAAAAATGCTTCTAATTTTTTATACAATTTCTAAACAAAGTGCTTAAAAAATCGTGCTTCAATGGCTGAGGAAAAGAATACCCTAAAAGCCAAAATCCAATTTATAAGCCTAACGTTGGAGCGCTAATTTTATAACCTCGAATTTCTAACCTACCGTGTTTAGAAGAAGCACGGTAGAATCCACCAAAACCCAAAAGAATGAAAATAAAAGGACGCCACCTACTTTTAAAGAAAAAGAAGGAAACTTATTCAAAAAAAGATACCCGAAAGAAATTTTAAAAAGACAAAAGTTAACCTCGAAAAAAAACTAATCTATCTCAGAGTGTGGGCTAAATATTCACGGCATTGGATTTGGCCCACAGAAAATCCTTTTTCCTCAGCTGGCACTCATGACTAAATAAAAAGACACAAGGTTATGTGAAATCTTCGTGTAATCTTCATGTAAATTCGCCACAGCAGCTACCCTTTTTTCGCTCTCGCCTTATCGGCGTGTCAAATGCGTGATTCCGATTACAAATTCTCCAGCCAAAAAAATGTTGCAGTAGTTTCCAAATATGAAGGCAATTTTTGTCACATTCCGTGACGATCTCGTCACTTAAGCAGCAGATATATTTGGTAAAAAAAACAGAGGTGCCTCCAAACTACAATAAACAGAAAAATCCGTTAAAATCTCGCGGATCCTACTGGAAAAGCAACCCCAAAAGAAAAATAAATGCTCACCAGGTTAGTTACGAACACTTCACATAAAAAAAACTTTCCCGGCCGCGTTTAACCGAACTACGGCGGCTCCCACACCTCACGACCAATTTTGCACGACCTGCTTTCAGCCATCTTGAAGCGAAATAGCACGAACTCGGAGCGGAAGTCGGTGGGAATTACGTCAAAACAGCTTGAACGCTGTTAGATCGAGAAGAAAAAAAGGAGGCCAAAATAGCGACCTCGACCAATCACGTGAGAGCTCGGCTTCAACCGGATGACCATCGACTTTCGCGAACATAGGTTATCTGTCAAAATTTGACGTTTACGAAATTTCGTAAATGGTTCATTTAATTGTCATAATATGGGAGAAATTCATGAAAAACCGCGAAAACCAGCAGGAAACATGACTAAACTTGGGGGAAAACATAAAAAACGGGTGCAGCGCACATAATCTGCACAAAGGCGCGAAAACAAGACAACGAAATATCCGGTTTTTGTTACAGCCCCAACCCAAGAGAAAAATCGGGGGAGAAAAACCAACGATTTTGATTGAATCGTCCCGATTCACCAGTTACTACGAGCTTTACGCCACTAAAACAACAACAACTCCTAACTTAACAAACCTTCTTCACGTTAACTATAATCAATTAATCCGTTCAGTAACAATAGCAGAGGCAAACTTTTACCAACCAAAACTTACACCCATTACTCTTATCACCAGAGTAAGAAAAGAAAATCAAGAAATTAAACCCAACACCAACATAACCAAAAAAACTTATGGAACTCCGACAACTTCCAACAACTAAGGAAGGATCAACTCATGGCGGATACCCGACTCCTACCGAAAACAACAATAACTCTAGCGTTAGACCTCGACTAAACGTTTACTTACTAAGAGACTATAGTAGTTGTCATTTACTACCTTTCATACCAATCCCCATTCATTCATCCCGGACATGAGACATTCTTACAACAATAATGCTAGATAGAAATGCTAGCATGACTGACAAAACAAAATGATTTCAGCTATTGATACCACTTGGTACAATGCCTTTGTAAAGACAATTTAAAGGGCTCATTTAGTTTCACCCAAGATAGACAATTTTTGTAATAGAATGTTAACGCGAAGAACTCCGATACTACTATTCTGAACTATTCGGATTTAGCTTAAAATCTTTAATATGCCAGGAACCTATATTCTTCCCTTTAGCATTTTCTAACTCGTACACCAATGCAGAGAGTTTTTTAATTATTTTACATTTTTCATATTTTGGGGCAAATTTGGAAATGTAATAATTCCCAGCATTACTTAGATAATAAGTCTTTTTATAGATCGTATCGCCTACTTGAAATTCCGCAGGACGGTGTTTACGATCATAGTAAACTTTATTATGTGCATGTAATTTTACCAATTTCTGCCGCACTACATGAAAAATGTTAGATAATTCACTCAGATTTTGAGCGTAAGACAACCTACTACCAAAAATAACCTCTGCTTGAGATTCCGGCGTCTGAGCATAAAAAGAACCATTCATTATTGGTTCACGACCATGGACTAGGAAAAATGGACTGAACCCTGTTGATTCCGAGACTGCCGCGTTAATGGCCATCTGAATTTCAGAAAGATAAAGATCCCAGCTGCGATGATCGTCTTTTACACACAACGATAACGCAGTGACCACACTACGATTCTGACGCTCAGTTGGATTAACTTGAGGGCAATATTTCGGGTTTAAATATACTTTTGGAATTTTATATTTCGCAATCAGTTCAGTGAACTCCCTTCCGATAAACTGTTTTCCATTGTCTGAAATTAAATACTGCGGAACACCATAGCGAAGGAATACATTATGCTCAACGACATAACTTACAAGTTTACTGGTAGCACGTTTTAACGGAAAAAGTAGACAGTATTTGCTAAAACTATCTGTCACCACGAGAATATGCATATTTCGGTTCCTCGTCATCGGATAAGGACCCAACAGATCGACCGAGACCATTTGGAACGGGAAGGCACAGGACTTAGGATTTCCTAGCTGACCCAAAGGGGAAATATTTGAATGTTTGTATTGCTGACAAGTTTCACATTTAGAAACAAAGTTAACTACGTCTCCGTGTAAATTAGGCCAAAAGTAACGAAGACAAAGACGACGGTGTGTCTTAAAAATTCCAAAATGCATAGCCAAATCAGACTCATGATTTTCTCGGATAAGCTTTTCTCTAAGCTGCAACGGAACAACTAACTTCCAATCGTAACAACTGGTGAGTTGATACTTGCTTTTAGAGTACCTAAACAATTCATGGTCCTTAATCTGGAAATTTGGATATCCAGCGGGATTTTCAGACACTGCCTTAAACAAATCGTTGTACCATGAGTCGGAAACAACAGACAGAGAGGAAACGGGAAGCAACCGAGATAACGTGTCAGGAACCACATTATCGACACCTTTCTTGTGGACGATCTCGAAATCAAAAGCAGATAGACGAATACCCCATCGAGCCAAACGGCCGGTAGGATTTTTTAAGCGCAAAAACCAACGTAAGCTGGCATGATCTGTAAAGATAGTGAATTTGGGACCGCCCTCCAAGTAACCGCGAAAATGCTCGACAGCATGAATAACACTTAGGGCTTCGCGTTCGGTTGCCGAATATCGCGTCTCAGCGGGTAAAAGTGTTCTACTCGTGAAAGCGATAGGATGATCGACGCCATCCACTTCCTGGGTTAAAACTCCGCCTAAACCGTACAACGATGCATCGCAATGAAGAGCGAACGGTTTTGAATAATCCGGACAGGCCAAAATCGGACTAGAAACTAAGGCCGATTTCAGTTTTTGAAATGCCTCTTCCGCCTCGGGCGTCCACTCATAAGGGGGAGCACCTTTGCGGGTACTTGTCAACCGAGATAAGGGAGCAGCAATACTAGAAAAATTTTTAATGAACCGACGATACCAACCGGCCATACCAAGAAAACTCTTTACCATTTTTGGAGAATTTGGAGTAGGAAAATCGAGAATACATTTTACCTTCTCGGGATCGGTATGTAGACCGTGAGAATCAACTACATACCCTAAATACTTCAATTCCTGACGGAAAAACTGACACTTCTTGAAATTTATAGAAAGGTTGGCATACAACAAGCGATCTAATACTTTGTTTAACAAAGTTATATGTTCTTCAAAAGTAGCAAATACAATAATTATGTCATCTAGGTAACAAAAAACTTTGTTTTCGAAGGAGGGATCGAACAATTTGTCAGCCAGCCTTTGCATGCACGCCGGCGAGTTTCTCAGGCCGAAGGCGCAAGATCTGAAGCAGAAGAATCCTCGACCAGGAACAGTGAAGCTACACTTCTCTCGTGAAGAAGGATCCAAAGGGATTTGCCAAAAGGCAGGGGATAAGTCGATAGAAGATAAATAATTTGCATCTCTCAAACTGTCCAAGATAGTTGTAATTCTCGGTAGGGGATACGCATCCGGTTTCGTAATAGAATTCAGCTTCCTGCTATCGAGACAGAAACGAAGGGTACCATCTGACTTTGGAACAAAAATTGTTGGATTATTCCAACCCCCGGAACTAGGTTCGACAACACCTAACTCTAACATCTTATCAACTTCTTCATTCAACAGCGCCAATCTAGCTGGAGACAAAGGATAGTAACGCTGTTTCACTGGAGGATGATCTCCAGTATCAATGACCTGGGACAACAAATTAGTACGACCAAGACCTTTGACTTCGGAAGAATTTTTTTCAAAATTATTGATCATTCTGTCTGCTAGCGATCGCTGGTCTCCAGTCAATGAAGCAAAAGGCCGCAAGGCCCTCACTTCACTGACTCGATGCCAAACAATTGCATCGCAGGACTCAAACTTGATGAATTTTAATATTTCCGGAGCCAACTCAAATTCTCGGACAAAATCTATTCCCAAAATAAGGGAAGTACCTATATCTGGAGCTACAACGGCTCGAATAACCTGGCAACGATTATTGAATTTAAAAGGAAGAAACATAGACCCAATCGTCTTAACCGAACTTGCATTAGCAGTGGATAAAGTCACCAACGGAGACTTATTAAGAGTAAAACCGATATCAACTAAATATTTATGTGAATCGGCACCCAAAATCGTAACACTCGATCCAGTGTCGAGTAATCCACAAACCGTTATATCACCCAGTGAAACTTCTAAGAAAGGGCGACGGTTATCCTTCTCATTTGCAAACAATATCGAGGCAGAATGTAGAAAATCCTCTATTCTGCCCCGCCTTTCGAGTTTTTTGGCTCTGAAACCGGGGAATTACCAGGCCGGTTATTCTTAGAACATTCCGGACAAGTGGCTACCGTGTAGTTAAACCTACCACAACGATAGCAATATTTAGAATAGCCATGATGCGTGCCACCGCGTGAACCACGCGAACTATTATTTGCTCCTTGGTTGTAATTACCAGAAGACGAATTACCACGAGAAAAATCATTACGGGAAAAATTTCCACGATTAAAACCGCCACGGTGAAAACCACCACGATTAAAACCACCACGATGGGATGGACCAGCAGAAGAAACGTTACACTCTTTGAACTTCTGTTCAACTTTCACTTCCTCCGTCGCACATTTGGTAGGAGACTCGTCGACCGCATAAACTGCTTTCGAGCCAGAAGGCTTGACCTTAGGTTGGGCAGGAGTGGCTGCATTAGATGCGTTGATACGCTGTTGTGCATTTTCAACTTTTTTTCCTAAACGCAGAAGTTCGTCGATGGAATTTATATCAACTAGCATGAAATGTCGTTGGTAAGAAATTGAGATATTTGAAAGGATAATTCCTAATTGTTCCTCACCAGACAATGGCCTTGACAACCTGCTGAAATAGCCCAACATGACGGAAACAAAAATATGCATCCTCTCGTCTGACTTTTGTTTACGTCCCCGTACAAACGACAAAACTTCAGCATCGTAATTTAAACTGCCAAAATCGGAGCGGAGTGCAGCAACTAACTGCTTCCAACTGGAAATGCTCGAAGCTCTAGCACGGTACCAACTAAGCGCTTGTTTCTGGAATAGTTCACAAGCCGATTTCAGCATCCTGGCATCCGAGATATTACGCGAAAACCTAATCTCATCCAATCGTTCTAAGAACTCGACCACACAGGAATCGCCGTCAAATGTAAATCCAAGATTTAAAGGTTTAAGAATGCGTTCGTCAGAAATCACAAAGTTATTGTCGAACGGAACTGGTTTCGAATCGACATGATGTACCAACGGAGCTGACATCGCTTCTGTATTTATTCCCAAAGGAACCACCTCAGGACTAATCAAATACTTAGCTGGACCTGACTTCTCACCCTCGTGCAATGAAGTAGAAGGTATCGGAAGAACTATAGGATTTGGTAACGGGCTCGGCGAACGAACAATATCTAAATATTTTTCTAACAAAATGACAATTTCCAAAACTTCCTCCTTTAAATTATCTAATAATTTCTTGGAGTCTGAATTAGCAGGATTTATGCGTGAAATTCTATGAAAGATATGTGCAGTTTTTGTGCTAATTCGTTTATATAAAAGTTTCTGTTTGTTATTTATAAATTCTTCGATCAGTTCTTGGAGACATGAAAGTCTAATCGAACATTCTTGAAATTCTGAATCCGGATCTAAATCCGTTGAGGTAATTGATTCTGCAGGAAATTCCTTTAAAAGTGAATTAAACTGTTTCCTCATCGCTTCAACATTGGTTGGAGTGACCTCACGAATCGTGAACTCATAATCGAGTTCTGCCTTTACTAAATGTGACGCAGCATAATACACTATCGCTGGAGACGCCATCATGTCTATATATATTTTAAATCCCAACAAAAAATTAAAACCAAAATAAAATAAAAAAAAAATGGAACAGACTAACTTTTTTTTAACTGCTTGGGGCACCTCTGCTTTATTTGGCTGCTTACCTCACCAGGATAATTGCCTTCACATCTGGAAATTAACAAAAAAATAATTAGTATGATATAATGAAATAACTTAAACGGCAAGCGTAAAACTTTTTCGCGGAAACCGCCTTAAAATAACAAACAATCCGCTGCTAAACAATGCCAAGTATTAAAAGAATAATTAATGTATTGCCTTTAAATCTAAGATTCAGACAAAAAAAAAAAAAAAATATAGTAACCATAAAAAACGGCAAGTACAAAATACTTCTTCACGGTAACCGCTTTAAAAAAAAAATTATATAAAAACAAAAAAAAAATGCTTCTAATTTTTTATACAATTTCTAAACAAAGTGCTTAAAAAATCGTGCTTCAATGGCTGAGGAAAAGAATACCCTAAAAGCCAAAATCCAATTTATAAGCCTAACGTTGGAGCGCTAATTTTATAACCTCGAATTTCTAACCTACCGTGTTTAGAAGAAGCACGGTAGAATCCACCAAAACCCAAAAGAATGAAAATAAAAGGACGCCACCTACTTTTAAAGAAAAAGAAGGAAACTTATTCAAAAAAAGATACCCGAAAGAAATTTTAAAAAGACAAAAGTTAACCTCGAAAAAAAACTAATCTATCTCAGAGTGTGGGCTAAATATTCACGGCATTGGATTTGGCCCACAGAAAATCCTTTTTCCTCAGCTGGCACTCATGACTAAATAAAAAGACACAAGGTTATGTGAAATCTTCGTGTAATCTTCATGTAAATTCGCCACAGCAGCTACCCTTTTTTCGCTCTCGCCTTATCGGCGTGTCAAATGCGTGATTCCGATTACAAATTCTCCAGCCAAAAAAATGTTGCAGTAGTTTCCAAATATGAAGGCAATTTTTGTCACATTCCGTGACGATCTCGTCACTTAAGCAGCAGATATATTTGGTAAAAAAAACAGAGGTGCCTCCAAACTACAATAAACAGAAAAATCCGTTAAAATCTCGCGGATCCTACTGGAAAAGCAACCCCAAAAGAAAAATAAATGCTCACCAGGTTAGTTACGAACACTTCACATAAAAAAAACTTTCCCGGCCGCGTTTAACCGAACTACGGCGGCTCCCACACCTCACGACCAATTTTGCACGACCTGCTTTCAGCCATCTTGAAGCGAAATAGCACGAACTCGGAGCGGAAGTCGGTGGGAATTACGTCAAAACAGCTTGAACGCTGTTAGATCGAGAAGAAAAAAAGGAGGCCAAAATAGCGACCTCGACCAATCACGTGAGAGCTCGGCTTCAACCGGATGACCATCGACTTTCGCGAACATAGGTTATCTGTCAAAATTTGACGTTTACGAAATTTCGTAAATGGTTCATTTAATTGTCATAATATGGGAGAAATTCATGAAAAACCGCGAAAACCAGCAGGAAACATGACTAAACTTGGGGGAAAACATAAAAAACGGGTGCAGCGCACATAATCTGCACAAAGGCGCGAAAACAAGACAACGAAATATCCGGTTTTTGTTACAGCCCCAACCCAAGAGAAAAATCGGGGGAGAAAAACCAACGATTTTGATTGAATCGTCCCGATTCACCAGTTACTACGAGCTTTACGCCACTAAAACAACAACAACTCCTAACTTAACAAACCTTCTTCACGTTAACTATAATCAATTAATCCGTTCAGTAACAATAGCAGAGGCAAACTTTTACCAACCAAAACTTACACCCATTACTCTTATCACCAGAGTAAGAAAAGAAAATCAAGAAATTAAACCCAACACCAACATAACCAAAAAAACTTATGGAACTCCGACAACTTCCAACAACTAAGGAAGGATCAACTCATGGCGGATACCCGACTCCTACCGAAAACAACAATAACTCTAGCGTTAGACCTCGACTAAACGTTTACTTACTAAGAGACTATAGTAGTTGTCATTTACTACCTTTCATACCAATCCCCATTCATTCATCCCGGACATGAGACATTCTTACAACAATAATGCTAGATAGAAATGCTAGCATGACTGACAAAACAAAATGATTTCAGCTATTGATACCACTTGGTACAATGCCTTTGTAAAGACAATTTAAAGGGCTCATTTAGTTTCACCCAAGATAGACAATTTTTGTAATAGAATGTTAACGCGAAGAACTCCGATACTACTATTCTGAACTATTCGGATTTAGCTTAAAATCTTTAATATGCCAGGAACCTATATTCTTCCCTTTAGCATTTTCTAACTCGTACACCAATGCAGAGAGTTTTTTAATTATTTTACATTTTTCATATTTTGGGGCAAATTTGGAAATGTAATAATTCCCAGCATTACTTAGATAATAAGTCTTTTTATAGATCGTATCGCCTACTTGAAATTCCGCAGGACGGTGTTTACGATCATAGTAAACTTTATTATGTGCATGTAATTTTACCAATTTCTGCCGCACTACATGAAAAATGTTAGATAATTCACTCAGATTTTGAGCGTAAGACAACCTACTACCAAAAATAACCTCTGCTTGAGATTCCGGCGTCTGAGCATAAAAAGAACCATTCATTATTGGTTCACGACCATGGACTAGGAAAAATGGACTGAACCCTGTTGATTCCGAGACTGCCGCGTTAATGGCCATCTGAATTTCAGAAAGATAAAGATCCCAGCTGCGATGATCGTCTTTTACACACAACGATAACGCAGTGACCACACTACGATTCTGACGCTCAGTTGGATTAACTTGAGGGCAATATTTCGGGTTTAAATATACTTTTGGAATTTTATATTTCGCAATCAGTTCAGTGAACTCCCTTCCGATAAACTGTTTTCCATTGTCTGAAATTAAATACTGCGGAACACCATAGCGAAGGAATACATTATGCTCAACGACATAACTTACAAGTTTACTGGTAGCACGTTTTAACGGAAAAAGTAGACAGTATTTGCTAAAACTATCTGTCACCACGAGAATATGCATATTTCGGTTCCTCGTCATCGGATAAGGACCCAACAGATCGACCGAGACCATTTGGAACGGGAAGGCACAGGACTTAGGATTTCCTAGCTGACCCAAAGGGGAAATATTTGAATGTTTGTATTGCTGACAAGTTTCACATTTAGAAACAAAGTTAACTACGTCTCCGTGTAAATTAGGCCAAAAGTAACGAAGACAAAGACGACGGTGTGTCTTAAAAATTCCAAAATGCATAGCCAAATCAGACTCATGATTTTCTCGGATAAGCTTTTCTCTAAGCTGCAACGGAACAACTAACTTCCAATCGTAACAACTGGTGAGTTGATACTTGCTTTTAGAGTACCTAAACAATTCATGGTCCTTAATCTGGAAATTTGGATATCCAGCGGGATTTTCAGACACTGCCTTAAACAAATCGTTGTACCATGAGTCGGAAACAACAGACAGAGAGGAAACGGGAAGCAACCGAGATAACGTGTCAGGAACCACATTATCGACACCTTTCTTGTGGACGATCTCGAAATCAAAAGCAGATAGACGAATACCCCATCGAGCCAAACGGCCGGTAGGATTTTTTAAGCGCAAAAACCAACGTAAGCTGGCATGATCTGTAAAGATAGTGAATTTGGGACCGCCCTCCAAGTAACCGCGAAAATGCTCGACAGCATGAATAACACTTAGGGCTTCGCGTTCGGTTGCCGAATATCGCGTCTCAGCGGGTAAAAGTGTTCTACTCGTGAAAGCGATAGGATGATCGACGCCATCCACTTCCTGGGTTAAAACTCCGCCTAAACCGTACAACGATGCATCGCAATGAAGAGCGAACGGTTTTGAATAATCCGGACAGGCCAAAATCGGACTAGAAACTAAGGCCGATTTCAGTTTTTGAAATGCCTCTTCCGCCTCGGGCGTCCACTCATAAGGGGGAGCACCTTTGCGGGTACTTGTCAACCGAGATAAGGGAGCAGCAATACTAGAAAAATTTTTAATGAACCGACGATACCAACCGGCCATACCAAGAAAACTCTTTACCATTTTTGGAGAATTTGGAGTAGGAAAATCGAGAATACATTTTACCTTCTCGGGATCGGTATGTAGACCGTGAGAATCAACTACATACCCTAAATACTTCAATTCCTGACGGAAAAACTGACACTTCTTGAAATTTATAGAAAGGTTGGCATACAACAAGCGATCTAATACTTTGTTTAACAAAGTTATATGTTCTTCAAAAGTAGCAGATACAATAATTATGTCATCTAGGTAACAAAAAACTTTGTTTTCGAAGGAGGGATCGAACAATTTGTCAGCCAGCCTTTGCATGCACGCCGGCGAGTTTCTCAGGCCGAAGGCGCAAGATCTGAAGCAGAAGAATCCTCGACCAGGAACAGTGAAGCTACACTTCTCTCGTGAAGAAGGATCCAAAGGGATTTGCCAAAAGGCAGGGGATAAGTCGATAGAAGATAAATAATTTACATCTCTCAAACTGTCCAAGATAGTTGTAATTCTCGGTAGGGGATACGCATCCGGTTTCGTAATAGAATTCAGCTTCCTGCTATCGAGACAGAAACGAAGGGTACCATCTGACTTTGGAACAAAAATTGTTGGATTATTCCAACCCCCGGAACTAGGTTCGACAACACCTAACTCTAACATCTTATCAACTTCTTCATTCAACAGCGCCAATCTAGCTGGAGACAAAGGATAGTAACGCTGTTTCACTGGAGGATGATCTCCAGTATCAATGACCTGGGACAACAAATTAGTACGACCAAGACCTTTGACTTCGGAAGAATTTTTTTCAAAATTATTGATCATTCTGTCTGCTAGCGATCGCTGGTCTCCAGTCAATGAAGCAAAAGGCCGCAAGGCCCTCACTTCACTGACTCGATGCCAAACAATTGCATCGCAGGACTCAAACTTGATGAATTTTAATATTTCCGGAGCCAACTCAAATTCTCGGACAAAATCTATTCCCAAAATAAGGGAAGTACCTATATCTGGAGCTACAACGGCTCGAATAACCTGGCAACGATTATTGAATTTAAAAGGAAGAAACATAGACCCAATCGTCTTAACCGAACTTGCATTAGCAGTGGATAAAGTCACCAACGGAGACTTATTAAGAGTAAAACCGATATCAACTAAATATTTATGTGAATCGGCACCCAAAATCGTAACACTCGATCCAGTGTCGAGTAATCCACAAACCGTTATATCACCCAGTGAAACTTCTAAGAAAGGGCGACGGTTATCCTTCTCATTTGCAAACAATATCGAGGCAGAATGTAGAAAATCCTCTATTCTGCCCCGCCTTTCGAGTTTTTTGGCTCTGAAACCGGGGAATTACCAGGCCGGTTATTCTTAGAACATTCCGGACAAGTGGCTACCGTGTAGTTAAACCTACCACAACGATAGCAATATTTAGAATAGCCATGATGCGTGCCACCGCGTGAACCACGCGAACTATTATTTGCTCCTTGGTTGTAATTACCAGAAGACGAATTACCACGAGAAAAATCATTACGGGAAAAATTTCCACGATTAAAACCGCCACGGTGAAAACCACCACGATTAAAACCACCACGATGGGATGGACCAGCAGAAGAAACGTTACACTCTTTGAACTTCTGTTCAACTTTCACTTCCTCCGTCGCACATTTGGTAGGAGACTCGTCGACCGCATAAACTGCTTTCGAGCCAGAAGGCTTGACCTTAGGTTGGGCAGGAGTGGCTGCATTAGATGCGTTGATACGCTGTTGTGCATTTTCAACTTTTTTTCCTAAACGCAGAAGTTCGTCGATGGAATTTATATCAACTAGCATGAAATGTCGTTGGTAAGAAATTGAGATATTTGAAAGGATAATTCCTAATTGTTCCTCACCAGACAATGGCCTTGACAACCTGCTGAAATAGCCCAACATGACGGAAACAAAAATATGCATCCTCTCGTCTGACTTTTGTTTACGTCCCCGTACAAACGACAAAACTTCAGCATCGTAATTTAAACTGCCAAAATCGGAGCGGAGTGCAGCAACTAACTGCTTCCAACTGGAAATGCTCGAAGCTCTAGCACGGTACCAACTAAGCGCTTGTTTCTGGAATAGTTCACAAGCCGATTTCAGCATCCTGGCATCCGAGATATTACGCGAAAACCTAATCTCATCCAATCGTTCTAAGAACTCGACCACACAGGAATCGCCGTCAAATGTAAATCCAAGATTTAAAGGTTTAAGAATGCGTTCGTCAGAAATCACAAAGTTATTGTCGAACGGAACTGGTTTCGAATCGACATGATGTACCAACGGAGCTGACATCGCTTCTGTATTTATTCCCAAAGGAACCACCTCAGGACTAATCAAATACTTAGCTGGACCTGACTTCTCACCCTCGTGCAATGAAGTAGAAGGTATCGGAAGAACTATAGGATTTGGTAACGGGCTCGGCGAACGAACAATATCTAAATATTTTTCTAACAAAATGACAATTTCCAAAACTTCCTCCTTTAAATTATCTAATAATTTCTTGGAGTCTGAATTAGCAGGATTTATGCGTGAAATTCTATGAAAGATATGTGCAGTTTTTGTGCTAATTCGTTTATATAAAAGTTTCTGTTTGTTATTTATAAATTCTTCGATCAGTTCTTGGAGACATGAAAGTCTAATCGAACATTCTTGAAATTCTGAATCCGGATCTAAATCCGTTGAGGTAATTGATTCTGCAGGAAATTCCTTTAAAAGTGAATTAAACTGTTTCCTCATCGCTTCAACATTGGTTGGAGTGACCTCACGAATCGTGAACTCATAATCGAGTTCTGCCTTTACTAAATGTGACGCAGCATAATACACTATCGCTGGAGACGCCATCATGTCTATATATATTTTAAATCCCAACAAAAAATTAAAACCAAAATAAAATAAAAAAAAAATGGAACAGACTAACTTTTTTTTAACTGCTTGGGGCACCTCTGCTTTATTTGGCTGCTTACCTCACCAGGATAATTGCCTTCACATCTGGAAATTAACAAAAAAATAATTAGTATGATATAATGAAATAACTTAAACGGCAAGCGTAAAACTTTTTCGCGGAAACCGCCTTAAAATAACAAACAATCCGCTGCTAAACAATGCCAAGTATTAAAAGAATAATTAATGTATTGCCTTTAAATCTAAGATTCAGACAAAAAAAAAAAAAAAATATAGTAACCATAAAAAACGGCAAGTACAAAATACTTCTTCACGGTAACCGCTTTAAAAAAAAAATTATATAAAAACAAAAAAAAAATGCTTCTAATTTTTTATACAATTTCTAAACAAAGTGCTTAAAAAATCGTGCTTCAATGGCTGAGGAAAAGAATACCCTAAAAGCCAAAATCCAATTTATAAGCCTAACGTTGGAGCGCTAATTTTATAACCTCGAATTTCTAACCTACCGTGTTTAGAAGAAGCACGGTAGAATCCACCAAAACCCAAAAGAATGAAAATAAAAGGACGCCACCTACTTTTAAAGAAAAAGAAGGAAACTTATTCAAAAAAAGATACCCGAAAGAAATTTTAAAAAGACAAAAGTTAACCTCGAAAAAAAACTAATCTATCTCAGAGTGTGGGCTAAATATTCACGGCATTGGATTTGGCCCACAGAAAATCCTTTTTCCTCAGCTGGCACTCATGACTAAATAAAAAGACACAAGGTTATGTGAAATCTTCGTGTAATCTTCATGTAAATTCGCCACAGCAGCTACCCTTTTTTCGCTCTCGCCTTATCGGCGTGTCAAATGCGTGATTCCGATTACAAATTCTCCAGCCAAAAAAATGTTGCAGTAGTTTCCAAATATGAAGGCAATTTTTGTCACATTCCGTGACGATCTCGTCACTTAAGCAGCAGATATATTTGGTAAAAAAAACAGAGGTGCCTCCAAACTACAATAAACAGAAAAATCCGTTAAAATCTCGCGGATCCTACTGGAAAAGCAACCCCAAAAGAAAAATAAATGCTCACCAGGTTAGTTACGAACACTTCACATAAAAAAAACTTTCCCGGCCGCGTTTAACCGAACTACGGCGGCTCCCACACCTCACGACCAATTTTGCACGACCTGCTTTCAGCCATCTTGAAGCGAAATAGCACGAACTCGGAGCGGAAGTCGGTGGGAATTACGTCAAAACAGCTTGAACGCTGTTAGATCGAGAAGAAAAAAAGGAGACCAAAATAGCGACCTCGACCAATCACGTGAGAGCTCGGCTTCAACCGGATGACCATCGACTTTCGCGAACATAGGTTATCTGTCAAAATTTGACGTTTACGAAATTTCGTAAATGGTTCATTTAATTGTCATAATATGGGAGAAATTCATGAAAAACCGCGAAAACCAGCAGGAAACATGACTAAACTTGGGGGAAAACATAAAAAACGGGTGCAGCGCACATAATCTGCACAAAGGCGCGAAAACAAGACAACGAAATATCCGGTTTTTGTTACAACGGTAGCTGATTACTTTGCAGTGATGGATACACTTTTTAGTCGTCTTGCTAGACCGATGCTGGAAGAACAAAAGCTTGAGATTTTGCTTCGCAATGTCAGACCGGTATTTTCAAATCAGTTCGGGTTGACGGATATCGATTCGGTCGCAAAATTAAAATCTTTTTGCTCGCGTATTGAAGAAAATCACAAGCGTTCGAAGTTCTTTTGCGAGACTCCGAGTGATTTCCTTGCTACATCTACGTGCAATTCTAATAGTGATTCGGGATCATCTAATCCCGATCGCAAAAATAATGTTTCCGATAAGGTGAATTTTAAAGAGTACTCACGTGTGAATACTGTGTGTTCTTCAGGTCCTCGAAGGCCGTGCCTACGTTGCCGGACATCAGACCACATATACACTGAATGTCCACGCAAGGAGGAGATTTTTTGTTTTAAGTGTAAGGCTCCGGGGCAAAAGAGTCCATCGTGTAGCAACTGCAAAATAAAAAGACAAGAGACTAATCATTCGTCTACGAATAATCAAAAAAACTAATGTCGGACGCTACTCGTCAGAATCAGCGTTTATATTGGAATAGTACCTGGAAAGGCCCGAAAAAAGATTTTTCTAAGGCTTCAAAGGCGAATCGTTCTTCGATTGCCATTTCTACTCCGCTTTCTGCTGAGAGTTCATTCCAAATAAACTGCTCACGTAATTTGTCCGGTAGCGTCAATAAGTTATTGTACCTAGAATTAACATTTAATAAATTAAAATTACAAGGTCTTCTAGATTCGGGTTCTGCTCTTAACCCGCTGAGCACGTAACATCCATTTGGGGACATGTATGGCGGCCGCCTACAATCCGAAACATCCGATTTTGGATATCGCGCTCGCCGCTGCGAAAAATGCAATTTACGATTCGAATCGTCGTACTTTAATGCTTTCTGACCGCGGGACGACATGGCCAAATAATCTTTCATTCGCCGGCCAACGACGATAACATCGACCGCCGATTTAAAAACTCAGCATTAGACGTCAAAACAGCATTGTCGATCGGCCACCCCGCGGCGGCGTATAGTTCCGCGACGTGTTTGTTTTGTGAAGTGTTTTGTGTATATAAGTGCAGTGTATACCGGATAAAAGTGAGTAATTTCCATTTTTAAGTAGTTAAGGCATTAGGATTATTCAATTTAGACAATCGATTTGCTGTTTTTCACGAATTTTCGAAGAAAACACTTTGGCAACAACAAAGGGCTCGCGAAAAAATGGCCGTTTTTATTTTGTAATGTTTGTGAAATCGACTACTTCCTTGCAAAGAGGCGTATACATTTTTGGCAAAATGTTCAGGAGAGCACGAAACGTATTTTTCTTATGTTTAGAAACATTATTTCAGTATGTAATAATTTATATAGTATTCTGATTTTTTTATGTAATAAAGTTGAATAAATTTACTTTCTATATAGATAATATATTCTGTAAATTGCTGAAATTTATATGCAAAAAAAAAAAAAATTTAATAGTACGCCTGTTTGTAAGACATATTATATGCAGTATTTTAAGTTGCAATTAGGCATACCTATGTCTATTTAAATTGTATAAAATAAAAAACAGTTTGATATTATTGGACGTTTATTATAATATTAAAAATCTAAAATTATAAAAAACTCAGGAACATTAGAAGAAGACATCATGGACTTACATTAATGATTATTCATGGGATAAGCTGTGATAGAAGTTTACATATTCCTCTACCCTTACTTACCACAGGTGTATCCCCAGAACACAGTGATATTAAGTCTGCATATTTTGCAGCTGATATTTTTGGAGGTTCAGCATTTGATTGTGGGACTGATCTAGACATAACATTGTTATTACCCCTCTGCACTTTTATTGAAATACTTTTGTAGTCAGCTTGAGTATGAGCAGTTTTAAAAATTATTGTATTTGGATATTCTTTGGTCACCTTGTACTCCATCATTTTAGTCCAGTCGATGGAACCTCCAGTTTGATCATCTTTTCGGAGTGACAGCAATTTCATGGCTTTAGATACTGATTTAAAATCTAATACATCAGTATAATTTATCTCGTTTACACTGTAAGGATGATTTCTTCGGGCTAACTTTATTACGGGTGTCAACTGAGCCGGTAAAAATAAATCTCCAGCTTGCTTTAAGGCGTAACCTATACAGCTATGAGCAGAGTCTCCCTCGCTTTGTCCATGGTTTGGCTCAAAAAATCGCAATGTTATCTCGTCAATGTTGTGACTGTTATTGATGAAATAAAGTAGCATCGCGGCCATTGTGCTGTTTTTATTCTGTCCTGAACATCCGTCAGCGAACAAGTCCGCAGATTTTACACACTGTTCATCATGCTTGCATAAAAACTTGTACACGAATGTTGCAATTTCAGAAGAACCACGTCGACTAATCGTTTCATTCCACAGGAAACATTCACAATCTTTCTTCCCCAAAATATATATTATGGTAAAGTTATAGTTTGCCAAGCGCCTTTTATAAAATATTGAACTCTCCTTTGATTGGGGCAGGTAAATAACCTGTTGTAAATCAAAACAAACTGCAACGTGATTACTTTGGTTCATAGCTTTAGTTTTGCTCTCATTTTTCAAAGCACGTACTGTCTGTTTACTTAATATATGTTTATCATATTTACTTTGAAGTGCAGCTTTATTATGTTCATCTCCTTGCTTGTAGGTGAAGCACAAACTGCATTGGTCTTTTTTTAGTGAGAGGAATGACAAGTTAAGACTTTTGAAGACCCTTCTATATGTCGTCATACTACCAACCTGAGAACGAGGTAAATTTTTCATTTCATCGCGATACATGTGATACATCAGAGGGATAGTTAGGTCATGGCACAGATACTCGCGTGTTGTGTTACTCCTGCAATAATGTGATTCAGCTCGGGGAAACCGGTTTTCCTAATATTGTGTGGTATTCCAATCCTGCATCTCTCAGTCGTTTACGTTCTTTTGATTTATTAATTTGTTTTTCTTTAGTCAGTGGTTGCTCCCGAGGTGCTCCATCTACAGTAAAATTTTGAGGCGTACTAGAATTTTCCATATGCAATGGTTGCTCACGAGGAGTTTCATCGACAGGGCAATCTTGAGGTGTATTTGTAGTAGAATTTACCATGATTTGAGTACTTTGAACTGCGGTGCAGCATGGCTGCTGATGTAAATGATCAAAACAAACAAGCGTCGAACACCTTACACATGCTGCGAATACATCTAAGGCACAGTCATGTATCTGACATATTATGCCTGAATGTTCATGTTGATTACGACGTGTTTGATTAATAGGGCGTGGTTCAGAAATTTTAGGTTTACATATAACACAAAAGTAAGAGCCTTCTGTATTCGTCAGGTGGTATGAACAAATTAGCAACTTGCAATTCTTGCACTTTTCATCGCAAACATTTTTACAATTGTCAATTTCACATGGAACGTGAAACGTCGGATCAGTGAATGAGTCACCAGACACAGAAAAATCTCCATTGGAACTCTGATCACATACATCCATATTTAGATTCTCTAAGTGTTGTTCTTCGTGGGGATGTGCTAAGGTAATGTCCCGAACGACACCCACCTCTTCCGCAAGTAGATCTCCAGGCTGCTGAAACGGCGAATTATGATAAGGAGTAATGCTCTTCTCAGTAACTGCTTCGGTGTCCGTAGTTTTGTGATAAGATGACGTTGGAAGATTCAGACCAAGACTTTGCTCTTCGATGACCCCTTTTCTCTGGTGATAAGAGAGTGGCATCTCGTCAGAAGAATCGCTGTGGTTTTCCTCATCGAAGACAGATATTATTTTACCATAAAACCACTTATTGTTGTACATTTTCACACGTGTACCCTCTACAAACTTTTCTCCCTTTTTCACGGACCGCAACTCACTTCGTTGTACTATTTCGTACAGCCCATTATTCCATGCCACAAAGTAATTCATTTTGACAGGATAACGCAATAAAAACGCTTACAAGACGAAATTTCTATAACCCAATAACAACTTGACCAACGACAGTTCGCACGCAAACTAATTGACAGCTGTCTAATTTTGACAATCCGTCTTCAGTGTTGCCACCGAGTTTGCAACCACGGCCGGGTGTATACGTATATTCATACATACAAACAGGCGTAAGTAGTTTACGTCTGTTTGTAAGACCGCTTATATTAAAATCGTCAACTTATTATTATCTCACAAACAGACGTATATTTACTTAAGCCCGTTTGTGAGATCCAGTGAATCAAAATATACGCATACGCCCCTAAACTCATAATTAGTTACGTATACTTACAGTCCTCCTAAAAATACGCCAGTTTGTGAGGTTGTAAAGCGAAAAATTCTGCATACGCCCGTTCGAAAAACATAAAATTCATTTTTTGTTGTTTACGCCTCTTTGCAAGGAAGTAGTCGAAATATCCCTATATATCGCGAAACATGACGTAATGTCGCTTTAATTTACTAATAAAATAGGTATTGCTTCATTTACATCCTAAGTTATCACATAATTAGGCGTATTTTGAACATTATATGTTGTTTTTCTAATATGGCTCGCGAAAATGAAACTTGTTTTGATAATTACTATGAGAGAAAAAAGTGCGATTTTCCATAGTTTTTCGATGAAATGTGACTCTTTGGAGTATAGTAATTAGTTATTAGACATATAATAAGTCTATGATAAGACAATATAATTGAAAAAATCTAACGAATTTTATATTATGGGCATTCAAAGTTTATTATTAGGTTCGGACGCGGAAACTCTCAAAACTTTAGATTTTTCTATAATATCAGACAAAGGTCAAAGTTCTGGTGTGATTTCTAAGAAGAAGTGATGTAGTAAGAAAGTTATTTTGAAAGAATTTCATATAAAAAAATACCATAAGTAGTCACAAATTAAAAATTAAAAAAATTTTTTTTTACGAGAATATATAAAATTTTTCTTGGCTGAATAAATAAATATTTTTTCCGTATTTTTGTATGCAAATAAGTAAAAAAAAAATATCGTTTTGGTAAAGCATTTAATAAAGAACATAACTGTATTTACAATTTTTGATATTTACGAAAACTGTATTTACAAAAAAATCGAAATTATTTTATAGGCGAGTTTTTTTCAGTTTTCCAATTTTGTAATATTTATTCATTATTATCTTAATTGTTTTACGAGATAAGGTTATAATGTTTTATATGTCAAATTTCAATGCGATCATTTTTCTCTTTATCTTTTTTTATTCCGTTTAGTGGTTTATAAGTTATGATCGTTTTTCTCAAGGCCGTTGACTCGCGTCGATTTTTTGCGCGAATATGTCGCGTGCAAAAGTGATAGGTGAATTTTTACCTCGCAACGTGAGGGGTTAATATTGTTGGTGCGAATATCCATGTTGACATTGTAAAACAAGGTTTCCCAATGGAAAATTGTGATTCTTTTTCCGTAACGTCGGCTAATGGGCAAAAATCACTTTGTATCGGTGCCGTTCGTTTGCCAATTACAATTAAAAATATAACAAAATTTTGTGTTTTTTATGTATTTCCGGGTATTGAAATTCCAATTATTTTGGGTCTTGATATTTGGAAGAAATTTAATTTAATTCCGAGTGAGTTGCAATTCCTGCACACTCCGGATAATTCTGATGTTCATACTTGTAGGATTGTAGAGCCGGTCATTTCGGACTACGAATACTTGACTGATGAGCAACGTTTAATTGCTGACAATATTATTAGTCAGTTTAAGGATATTTCCACGGAGAAGATTGGACTAGGTTGTACTGATTTAGTGATTCATGAAATCGATACTGGTGATTCCTTACCGATTAAACAGCGCATGTATAGACTTCCTCCTCCGAAGTTGGATGCGCTAAACATGGAAGTGGATCGAATGCTGGAACTCGGAGTAATTGAGCCATGCATCTCGCCATGGAATAGCCCGATTTTAGTAATACCAAAAAAAGATGGTACTTCTCGTTTCTGTTTGGACTCTAGAAAGTTGAATAGTGTGACCAAAAAGTTCGCTTACGGTTTACCATTTATTACTGATATTCTGGATAGCTTGGGAAATTGCAAGTTCTTGTCATCTATCGACCTGAGCTCCGCTTTTTGGCAAGTTCCCTTGTCTGAGTCGTCCAAAATAAAGACTGCCTTTACAGTCCCTTATAGGAATACGTTCTGCTTCTCAAGAACAGCGTTCGGCGTTTCCAACGGGCCGTCAATACTTCAAAGTTTGATGGATAAATTGTTAGGACCCGCGTTTGAGAGGAAAGTTTTTGTGTATCTTGACGATATTATAGTTACTGGTAGTTCGTTCGAAGAGCATGTGTCATTGTTAATGCGTGTTTTAGACAGACTAAAATACGGTAAACTATCCATAAATTTTGATAAGTGTCAGTTTTTTAGATCTGAACTGAAATATTTAGGTCACGTGGTTGATAGGTTCGGGCTGAGAGTCGATCCGGAGAAAGTTTTGGCCATAACATCGTTTCCTACGCCTAAATCTAAGAAGGAGGTTCGTCGATTCCTAGGGGTTTCCTCTTAATATAGAAGATTTGTGGAAAACTTTGCGACAAGAGCAGCTCCGCTTACCAAATTGACGGCGACCAAAGCTGGAACTCCTAGATTTGTGTGGACGGCTGAGGCTGAAGTGGCCTTCAACGATTTAAAGGTTGCAATTTCGTCCGCTCCCGTACTTTCTTGTCCTGATTATTCAAAGCCATTTCGGGTATATACCGATGCGTCGTCATATGGGACCGGTGGTGTATTAACTCAGGGTGATGGTGACGAGGAAAAGCCGGTTGCTTTTACAAGTAAGACCTTATCAGCAGCTGAAAAAAATTTTAGTTCTACGGAACGAGAGAACCTCGCAGTACTTCATGCGGTTGAACACTGGCGTTGCTACCTGGATACTGGTGAAGAATTTGAGATAGTGACGGATCATCTCGCTTTAAAATAGTTCATGGGACTTCAGTCGCCTTCTGGTAGATTGGCCCGTTGGGGAGTAAGGCTGTCACCATTTCACTTTAAAATTCTTCATCGGAAAGGTTCGGAACAGGTCGTTCCTGGAGCTTTGTCGCGCGCTCCCTTGACAGCAGCTGTCACAGTTTCTGAAACTAAAGACACTTGGTTTAAGGAGAGATTTAATAGTGTGCTTAATAATCCTCAGTCACAACCTAACATGGTTATAATAGACGGAAAATTGTACCGTCATAGTAAAGCCGATGCTGAAGCTGACCCAGATTTCATATGGAAACAGGTCGTCATGAAAGAAGATCAGGATAGGTTGTTGAAGTTTTACCATGATCAACCATCTGCGGGTCATTTAGGTATTTTTAAAACTTATCACCGTCTACGGCAGAATTACTACTGGCCTGCTCTGTATCAGTCGGTTGTAAAGTATGTTTCTAATTGCGAAATCTGCTTAGCAACTAAACATTCTACTTCCGCACCTTTAGGACTTATGACTACGCCTAAGCGCTGTAGCCGTCCCTTCGAATTTGTTGCCATGGATTTGCATGGACCACTCCCTATGACTAAAAACAAGCATAGGTATATTTTATTAATTACCTGCTGTTTTAGCAAGTATTGCGTAGTGATTCCGCTAAAAGAGGCAAATTCAACATCTATGATACCTTTAATTCGTGATAGAGTTTTTCTCATTCATGGCATCCCAAGAGTTGTGCTGTCAGATAATGGAAAACCCTTTATCTCCAAGGAAATGAAAAGATTTTTCTCAGATTTCCATATACCTACTATTTTTAACACTCCGTATTATTCGCCTCAAATTAATACGGTCGAGCGCTTTAATCGCACGTTAAATTCCATGCTAACTGCTTTTGCACATAAAAACCATAAAACTTGGGATATTCACCTTTCCGAATTCCAGTTCGCTTTAAATTCTGCACGATCAGAAGCCACCGGCTACAGCCCACATTTCCTCGTGTTCGGTCGTGAACTCGTGCTAAGTGGCGAAGTTTACGCAGAAATGTCACCGATCGAAACTCATGAAGTTTTATTATCCCCGGAAGGAGACGATCGTCTTGAGAGAGTTGGCATCCTGGAAAAGATTTTCAAACAAGTCAATGACAATCTAATAAAGCAGCATGAAAAAAATAAGTTAACGTACGATCAGGGTCGTCGACATTTATCTTTGAAAGAAGGTGATTATGTTTGGAAGAAGACTAGATTTTTATCAAATAAGGGTAAGGGTTTTTCGTCTAAGCTGGCTCCAAATTTTGAAAAATTCCGCATCGCCGAAAAACTTTGCGATCAAGTTTATAAACTCGAAACACTTGACGGAAAATTATTGCCAGGCGATTATCACGCAAAAGATTTTAAAGTACCTGGGTATACCGGTGATTTGTCGACAGATAGACAAGATACTTAGCATCCTTGATTTTTTTAAAATTGTATAACCTATGTTGTTATTATTTTTTTTGGATCTTTATCATTCTTTTTTTTGTTAATTTTGTTATTATTCTACAGTTAGGCAGTAAGATTTTCCTTTACACTTACCCTGTTCGATTGTCAGCAACTTGGTAGTTCGCTGCGGCGTTCTCGCTGACAGACAGTTGTTGTCGAATTCTCATCTGAGTTTTTTTTTCTGGAAACAGCGGAAAAATAAACGCGTATTACTTCCGAGGAGAGATCGTGGTCTAGTTGTATAGGCTACGGTATTTTGCGTGGTCTGAGGCTCTTATAAGAGTTCCAGTTGGTTGAATGTGGATGAATTTAGTGATGAATGAATGAATAGAATGAACGGTTGTTTCCTCGCACGAGAGAAATCAAAAGACCAGTACTACAGCTATGGACAAGTACCAGTGCTTAATGCATTCCCGATCCACCTATTTGGATCTTGGGATACGCTGTTAGCCGTGTCGATTGCAAGGATTTTTTTTGACAACATTAGTTATTGGCAAAAAACTTGAATCTTAATATAGATTTATATGTGCGGAATGTGTACGCGCGTTTACTTTTACGTTAGTTAGTCAAAAAAATTAGCTTGTACGTGCGTAAGTTTATTAGTAAAATTGAAGTTTTCTCACCTTTCATGTTTTGAGGTTAGACAGGCATGTCGAAGTTGTCACTCACCTTAGTTTGGGAGATACGACGTGCTGGAGAAAAAAATCGAAGTGTCCTTCGTTTTTTTAAAGGACGTTCGGGAGGTGTAACGCACTTCGCGTTTTTCCGATTTGCTTTTCCACAATTTCCTTCCACAATATTCATTCACTTTAGCGATCGATGGCGCGTCGTGTTCATTGTTGACAGTTCTGACTTTTTCGCGCGGTTGACCAATCAGAAGCGCATAGTGACGTCTGCCATGATTCGATGAGAATCGTTGCCAGAAACAAAGGAGACTGTACGATGTTCGGAATACCGGCCAAAAGTGGTTAATTATTTAGTTATAGTTTTTGATTAGTCTTTTGGTCATAATTCCTAATTATTTTGTTAGCTCATAAATTTACATTCAGAATATTTTAATTATTCTCTGATGGAATTGTGGAATGTAGATTGACAGCATTCGAAGGTCGTCGGTTCCTTTACGATTTTGGATTCCGGATTCTAAATTAAGGATAGTGCAATATGGGTATTTCATCATAGTTTTCACTATAAATAAAAATCTATTTTATTATCACATGATTTTAATATTTTAATATAACGCAATTCAAATGTCGAATTGGATTTTAAAAACTCGCGCGTATCGATAAGGGGTTTCCTTGCCGGGCCCGCCAAAAGTTTGGCGGTCTACCAGCCAAAAGATAATTTGGGTCATTTTGAATCCGACTTGATTCCGAACGAGATCCCGGGGAGTCTGTGTGTGATTTAGGACTATTACCTGGTGAGTTTGCTCGATGTTAGAACTATTAAGTGGCTTTTATTTGGATCGTTTGACGATGTATCGGAAATCAACGACTGGACGGAGGCGATAGTCGCTGTTCCTTTCATTGATCCGTCTTCGTCCTTGGCGCGATCATGTTGTAATGAAGCCTTTCTACGGCTGCAGGGATCTCCGCGGAGGATTTAAAGCGGCCTTAAACACGGCGATATTCGGGACATTCACGGCGATATTCGTGATCGCACGCCTACTTCTCGCCGCATGACGCCTTACCACTACCGCCGCAACGTACTACGACCGCCTTCTCGCCCCGTCGACAGGCGTGATATTTGGATCCTGCCGTTTCTCTATACTGAGTCTCGTATCGTACCAGTACGATAGTTGCGGAGGATCGTACCGTCAGCGCGCCGAGCGAGGAACAGACGTCAGCGCCCCTGGTGTTCGCCGTGGGAACTGCCGCTCAACGCGCGAGATTCAAACCTTTCCCCTACCTGAACCATCGATTTTATTGTATTTTAATGTTTTAATCATTTTAGTTGTAAGTCTTATCTTTATAATTGAAGCAAGAACAGAGAGCCGACCCTGAGTTCTCCCCTCTCCGCTGACTAGCGTTTTTATTTATTATTGTTTTACATCGTTTTTAAATTGTTCTATTTTATTATATTTTATATCTGATTTTCCTTTAAAGGCTTTTTATATTCTTTTATTATTTGATTTTAATTATCTTTTATCTACATTTTATGTATTTAGCTGCACAGACTTCGTCTGTGCAGAACGTAACGTCTCTTTCGTATAATAAAGAAATTCTGAAACTTGTCGTCTTTGGTACATTTTCTATAGTTTCTATGGTTTCTCTATATATAGCAAAAGTTAAATGTTACAAGCTTTCTGCCTCGTTTGTCCAAGTGAAAATTGACTTTACTCCCTTCTTTCCCCCAGTTAGCTTGCAGAGTGGTGCGGCTATTTTGGAAAAGTCTTTTATGAACTTCCTATAGTATCCGGCTAGGCCGAGGAAACTCCTGACGTGTTTAATGCGGTCTGGTCGCGGAAAATCCCTTATACATTGTATTTTCTGAGGGTCTGTCCTGAGGCCTCGTCTGTCGACTATATATCCTAGGTATTTCAATTCGGACCTGCAGAACTCGCACTTCTTCAGATTCACCGTTAAGCCTGCTTCTTTTAGGCTGTTTCTGACCCTTAGTAGCGTGTCCATGTGTTCTTCGAATGTCGGTGACGCTATTATTAAGTCGTCAGCGTATGCGAAGACTCGGTTGTCGTATTCGGGCCCAAATATCATATCCATTAGCGCTGCCAAGTCGGCAGAGGCGTTACATACCCCAAAGGGTAAACGTTGAAAAGAAAACATGCCTTTTCCTGGGATGGCAGAGGCTGTTTTATGTCTTGATGCCTTTTCTAGTGGTATTTGCCAAAACGCTTTCGAAAGGTCGATCGACGTTAGGTACCTTGAGTTACCCAAATTGTCGAGAATCCTCTGAGATGGAACCATGGGATAGTGGTTCTTGATGGTTACCTCGTTAAGTTTTCTTGAGTCGAGACAAACCCGTGGACTTCCGTCCTTTTTGGTTACAACCACGATCAGGTTGCACCATGGTGATCTTATGGGCGCGATCCGAGCCTTAACATCTCATCTATCTCGTCTTTTACCAATTTTTCTTTGGCTGGTGAAATGGGTATGGTCTTTGTCTTATAGGTTCGCCGTTGGTGACTATCTTGTGTTCTAGCAGGTGTGTTCTTCCTAATCCTTTCTTCTCGTAAGAGATGTCTTCAAACATCTGTTTTATGTTGTTCAGGCGTTTCAGTTGATGTGGATTTAGATCGTTTTCATCCATGATTTGTCGACTTTGAGTGACGTTCAAGTTTGATAGTTCTATGTCGTATTCCTCGTTCATTGAGATTTTCACGTTGAACTTTTTTATAAAATCGATGCCTAGTATGAAATCTTTCCTTATTGAAGGGCATATGAGGAACTTCACGTCTTTGATGGTGTTCTTGTATTTAACTGGTAGAGTTGTGGATCCTATCACTTTCTGTGACATTCCGTCTGCCGTTGATATACGGTTTTCCACCTTATTGATTTTTATGTTCTTTAGAGCATCGGACTTGTGTTCCTGGTTTCCGATTATGTTCATAGCACATCCTGTATCGACGAGACCGTTGTAGGTACGGCCTAATATTTCTATGTTTGTGTGAGGTCTAGTGTCGATATATTTCGTGTTTGCCGTTAGGGTGAATTTGAAGTTTTCCACGGCAATATCGGGCCCGTTTATTGCCTGTTGCCGTGGCCAGATCCGTTTTTTGGATGGCGATATTGCTGTTGTATCGGTCTACCGTGGCAGTTCCTGCATGAATTGGTGTATTCGTCTGGAGTTTTACAGATGAAACAAGTTTGGAATGGGAATCGTCTGCAATCTTTATAGTGGTGGCCTTGTTTGTCGCATTTTGCGCACCTTAATTGCCGCGGAGGCGGGTTTTGCTTCTGCTGCTCATAGGTGTTTCTTTGGTATTGAAGTGCTGGTCTTGCTTCCCTATTTGTATGGTTGTATGGTGCCTCTCTGGTTTGTTGTGGGTTAAACCTACTTGTTTGTGGGAAGGCTGCTACTTCCGCATCCGTCCGTGTGTAGGCCTGCTCTTCGTCCTGATATAGGTCGTGCTCGTTTATGGCGGCCATAGGTGTTTTGTTTCGGACGTTACTTTCTGGGTGTTGCCGCTGGAAACCGGTGTTTGCTGCTGTCGACGGTGTCAGTGCATATTGCTCGAAATTCTTAGCCAGATCAAGTAGATTTCCGATGTCCGTAAGCTTCGTTGTACCGAACAGTGTGTAGTACATTGGGAGTATGTTCAGCTTTATTACTTCGAGGATTGTGCTGTCTTTGAGTTTCGGGGACAACCTGTTGTTCATGGTGTCCAATTGTGTTACGAAGTCGCTCATTGTTTCCCCTGGTGTTTGTTTTGTGTTTGTTAAGTCGTGCTCCAGTCGGATCTGATAATTCAGATGCTCGTATTTGTTTATAAGTGCTCCCTTGAGTAGTCTCCAGGAAGTCGCGTGTGTTCTGATGCTGCGGTACCACTGTAGTGACGATCCCTCCAATAGGTCCGAAAAACCTTGTACTAGTTCTTTTTCTGTAAGACCCCGGGCTCGTACTTTATCTTCTATGGTGTCAATGAATTCGAGTATCGGTGTTGACCCGTCGAATTTTAGGTTCCATTTGTAGAGCGATGGTGTGGTTTTCTGGTTCTTTTTTGAATTTGATTGGAAGATGTCTGCTGAGTGCGATGTCGCTTTCTTCCTCCGAAAAGGTGTTCAGTCTGGGTTCCCTTTCCGGTTTATGACGCTGAGTTTCTTTCTTTTGGAGCGATGTATTATCTGCATGTTGTTCGTTGGATCTGTGTTCCTCGATGGGAATGTCTATTTCCGCTGCATCTGGAGATTGTTGACGATGTCGGCTTCTTTGAGACGAGTTTTTTGTTTTGCGGGGTGCCATTTTATTACGCTTAGTCTGGAACCGGCGCGGCAATGACGTTTACCAGTTGCGTGGAACTGTGTGTGTGTGTGTGTGTGTAGAGTGCTTTGTAGTGTATTGAAAGTGTAGTGAAATTGTTTGAATTGTTGTAATATTGTGATTGTACACGAAGGTGAAAGTATGAGAAGAAGAAGAAAAATTTGTATGGTCTATTTGTAGAGTGTATTGGAGTTTAGATGGAAAGATGGAAAAATAAAAAAAAAATAATAAAAAAAAAAATTTGATGGTTGTTGAAAAAAATTATTAAGTGCTTATGTGGGTGTGAGCCTTTATTTGTGTACCAAGTATGGAGTGAAGTCTGTATTTCGATTAAGTTTTATGCGTTGATGTTGGAAATTATTAATAAAATTGACCGAATTATACTACGTGTTCGTGTGAATGAGCCTTTATGTGTGTATCTACATATATAATTTTTTTTAAAAATATGTGTATTAAGATTTTTTTTAAAATAATTTTGTGTCTGAAAACTGTTTTGAATGTTTTTTTTAAAAAAAAATATTGTTAATAATGTCTGAAATAATAATAAATCTTCGTATGAGAAGTCCTTTGTGTGTTAATCGAAGTATGAGAAAGGTGTTATTCGTGTGTTCTATCGAAGCTGATTAGCGACCGTGTGTGGTGTTCCTTATTTTTTTCGTGACGTCCGATGTGTAACGCTGCTGCGCTAAATCGCGATACGCGTTTGTTTATGCTGTCGCTGTATGGATATGTCCTACCAAGTATGTCCGGTGTTAAATTCGAAGAAAATGAGCAGAGGAGGACACAAGTTGAAAGCTGGAAAATATCAGATAACGAAACGTGCAGTTTACCTTGTTGTCGCTCGTCTGTCAGTCGTGTAGCTGTTTTGGTATCAATGCCTATGTTGGTATTTTTGGTATTCTGAAGAAATACTGTGCTGTGCCTATATGAAGTGGCCGAGTATGCTGAAAAATATAAGGTATTTTTTTTTGGTATTTTTTCTTTGAGTGGTATATCTAGGTGTTTTGACAGTTCGTAAAATGAGCTGCTTTATTTGATTTTTGGTTAAAGGACCTGTTTTTTAATGTTTTGTGAGCTATTCCTGTTATTTTTAAGCCGTGAGACTGATTTTTGGAAGTAAAATTAAGAAAACCGGGTGGGATGGGTGGGTTAAATGAAACGAATATAAATGAAAGTCAAAAATATACTAAATAATTTTTTATTTAAAAGTACCTATCAGTTTCTACATTGCATACTAAGGTCGTGGTTTAAATGCACTATGTTTGGATTAGATATTCTACTATAGTGGCTTACATATTTAGGGATATTTCTAATGTGGTCGTGAACCGATTGTATCATTTCCGGGGCAACTTTGTTCGGTCGGTTGTGATGTCTACCACGCTCATCTTTTTTTGGTGTTGGTCTTCCTTCCGAAATTTGTTTTGAAATTAGGTTAACGGGCTTAGCTGAATTTTGAAGTCCATGAACCGCTAAAAACTCCTGTTTACATATCTTGACATCTATTCCGTTTACTTTTATAAAATACAAGTTGGTAAATTTTCTTGCTGACTCTTGTCTCTTTGATTTTTTCTTATAGTTTCTCTTTTTCTTTGTAACTTTCATTGTGAAAAATAAATACGTGTTCTGATTTTCGTATGTTTCTAAATCCCAAAAGCCGTTAAATATTGATGTTTCGGTACCCCTGAGCAATTCTCTGCACTTTTTTGTGCATTTACACGGCTCTCCAATCTTCTTTGCTTCTTTTGCTGTACCCTTCAAATTTATATAGGCGTGTCCCAAGTTTCGACGTTTTTTTGCTGTAGTTTTTTTTCTTCCTTCAATATTTACTTTTCTCCATCGGCTTGGCGGAAGTTTTTCTGGGCTAAAAACTGAACCTCTGCTGCTTTCTGCTTGAGCTTGATTAAAATTTGCAGTTTGTAACGTGCCCCGAATCCTGTAGGAACTTGATTTCTATATAATATCCAAATATAATGTGAAAAGACTTGAGGTCCCGGGAAAAAATGATGAAAATATTTATTATAAGTTTCTCCTTATTAAAAGGCGGGCGCCATCCCGGGCCTGCTGGGAAAGGATCCGGGCGTCAGCAGCTGTGCAGTACCTGACCACCGCCTAGTCAAGGTACGCCGAGGGGATACGCTGCGTCTCGAGGATGCACCGACTAGCTTCAGCTCCGGGGGTGGGTAAATCCTCGTGCGGGACGTGCGTGAATGGAAGTGCCTTCCTCGGAAGGGGCGGCCTTGGCGTTAGTGAATTAATTTAAAGTAACGAATTTATTAAAAGAAACAAGAATAAGAAAATAAGATTCTGCTATTGGCAGCCCTGCTTTCTCGCTCACTGTTGGTAGCCTGGCGCGCGGCGGCCGCTGGACGCGCGTCGTCGGCCGAGCTCTTCCGCGCTCTAGCGGCGAAACGAGGAACTATCCCTATCGTGATAGTTCTGCGTCCCACCACTGAGGGCGTTAGTGGCTTACTTGACACTTTTTTTTTAATGGCGGCTGTCGGCTATGACTTGCAGATTCTAATCACGCAGAAAAGACCTAGCGAAATTAATTAACGTTTTGATAACGGCTTTATGTAGTATGCGATTATGCTTTTTATTCCCTTATCGCGTGTTTTTAAATTATGATATTTGAGACTATGGGCGAGTTGTTTGAACCGTGGTAATAGTAAAAATCTGTGGTAATAGTTAAAATCGGTAGTAATTCTGCAAAAAAGCGTTATTTGATCGCGAGTAACCTCCAATCCGTAGTAATTCGAGTTACTCTAGTAAGCTGAAATTTACCAGCCGACATCGAGTGGTAATAGTAACTTTCGCAAGATGGCGGCTCCGAATCAGCTGATTCGGCCCGCGCGAGTGGCCGCGCGTAGTGTCAGTTTGCTTCCGCGTTGCTTCCAGTGATAGGTTGCTGTCAGTCGTCGGCGGCAAAGCGTTTGTGTTTCGATAATAACCGTTGTAAATAGTTATTTAGAAATGGATTTGGGATACCTTGTTTCTTCTGACGACAGTAGTTCGGATGACGATCGTGTAGTTGTGGAATTTGTCCTAATGCGGAAACCGAAAACATTTCGGCCTCGAATCGATAACTGCGCGGTTTGGGACGATTCCGAATTTTTCGCGAGATTTCGAATGTCAAAGGAAACGGTGTATTGGTTGACCGATATGGTGAAAGAGGACCTACAGAGCCCTTTAAATAGGTACGTAATATGTGTTATATGAGTATTTTAAGACAAAGTAACTGTATATTTAAGGTTATGTTTCTTATTACTTCAGAAATAACGCAGTCACACCGTTGGAGAAAATCCTCATAGCATTGAGATTTTATGCTACTGGAAATATCCAGCAGTAGTGGAGATTTGAGCGGCCTCCACAAATCTACAGTTTGCAGAATCATCGATTCGGCAAATAAAGCAATCTGCAAATTGAGGCGTACATTTATATCAATGCCGATGACCGATGAGCAGAAAAGATATACCGTAGTGGGATTTTATAACATAGCGAAATTTCC
Source organism: Micropterix aruncella (assembly GCA_944548615.1). Lineage (NCBI taxonomy): Eukaryota > Metazoa > Arthropoda > Insecta > Lepidoptera > Micropterigidae > Micropterix > Micropterix aruncella. The sequence goes on from OX155970.1 coordinate 3,701,500, forward strand.
TAATGTCATCGGAGCTATTGATTGTACACATGTGCCAATAATAAATCCCGGTAAAGCTATTTAAACGTCATTTATTAAAGTCATGACTGCTCTGTCTATAATAAAATATATTTTTTTGTTTCTCAGGAGGCGACGATTCGGAATATTATCGGAATAGAAAAAGAGTGTTTTCCTTTAATGTCCAGGTAGTGGCTAATTGGGACCTCAAGATAATGGACGTCGTTGCTCGATTTCCTGGTTCAGCACACGACAGCCACATATTCAGCCATAGTACACTAGTTGGCCGACTAATTAGAGGAGAATTCGGCAACTACCACCTACTGGGCGACAGAGGCTACGCATTAAAGCCGTATTTATTGACTCCATATGCCAATCCAACTACTTCGGATGAGCAGCTGTTTAACGAGAGCCAAATTCGTTCGAGAAATGTTGTCGAGAGGACGTTCGGTGTTTGGAAGCGGCGATTTCCAGCCATAGGCTCTCAATTACGGATAGACGTCGAGAAAGTGGAAGCAACTATAGTTGCGACGGCTATTCTCCATAATATATGTATTCAGCGCAAGGAGACAATGAAAGATTGGAACGAGGAATTGCCACCTGGCAATGCAGCAATAACGCCTTCAATCGAGAGAGATGATGTCAGTGGATTGGATGTACGAAAACACTTAACAACATCATATTTTTCCAGGTAAACATTTTAATAGTGTGGAATTTAATGCTCTAGATTTTTTATATATTAATTTATTTATTTAATTTCAGGCTTGCTGCTGCATCATCATCACACTGAAACGAATTAGTAAAGTAACAGTTATAACTATTTTTGGAAGTGTAAAATGAGAAATGGCGATAGTTTTTATAAAGAAACACCATAACTGGATTTTTATATATAGAACCATATCAGAATTATCACTGTACTTTATGTATAATAAATAAATATCGTCACTAACTTGAAATCGCTTTTGCTTTAAAATTAATGAAACGCAGTCATAGATTCAGATATATTTTATTCAGAGTTCCATATATTTTTCAAAGAAATATTGCATCACTACATGTCGATTGCCTCATTTTTTACTAGGCAAGACATAAAAATAAAATTAAGTACAACGGCAAATTATTAGATGAGTGAATTACAAAAAAATAGTAATGTGCCAAGATAAAAATAATAATAAACAAAAGGAATATTTATGAAAAATATATTTATATAGGTATTCTATATTTTGAAATAAAAACAGAAATTAGCAAAACGGAAAAAAAACATTCATAGTAACCTTTGCTCCAAATAAATAGTCAATACTAAAGCTTAAATTTATTGGTAACAAATATATATTCTTAATTAAAATTAAATTAAACTAAATTAAGTATAGTTAAACAAAATATTCTACTTTAACTATAGTTTAATAAAAATAATACTAGTCAATACTAAAGCTTAATTTAATTAATAGCAACTACATATCCTTAATTACTATCATGCTTTAAACTATCTATTTTTTTTATTTCGTATTCTAATTGTTTTTTTTTAATTGCAATTTCCAATTCATGGAGCTGCTTCTTCCGTTCCTCTTCAGCAACTGCACTCTCCAATAGGAAACTGAAATGGCTCATTTTGGCCTCATGCTCCTTAGCTGCGTACTCATTGTACGAGTCCTGTCGGGCCTTCTTGCATTTCACCAGATCTGCCTTTTCCGCTGATAACGTGCATATCCGCTTCCGTGTCTCTTTTGGCGTGTACCTCACTTCCTTCACGCTTTGCGTTTCTGAAAATATAATGAAAAACAAATTAGTATGCATCACTAGCGAAACCTTCAGTACATTCCATGAGGGATCAATATTTTCTTTTTTTTCTTTCTCGAGAATGCCACTTCACGATGCATTGTCTCATTTATACTCGTTAGTCAAGCAATATCGCGCTCTGTATGAATCAGAGGAGCTTATAAAATTTAGTAGGTATAAAATTTATAGCAACTTACGTAAAGCCTTCGAAGGAGGCTTCCTCAGCATATCCTTTGGAGTAGAGGTATCGAACACCACTGGGGCCGTTGAGACGGTGACATTGTTATCCAATGTAGATTCAAAATCCATTGCTGTGGAAAAGTGAAAATTGTATGAAATAAAACATTCCCTTTTTTATAGTCTTCATGGAGTATTGTGTACACTTACGATAAGAGAAACATGCAGGGACCTCATATTCCCTATTGTCGTCCTGTTGTGCAGTACGGCTTTCTGGCTCATTTGATAATTCCCCAATATCTTTTGATATATCATCTGAAACAATGATAAACAAATGAATTAATTTCTAAATAATATAAAACAGTCCAAACAGACGCAAGTGGCCGGCAAATTCAAAAGTGATTACTCGGCGGTTAGTAGTCATTGCTTTTCGGTAGCTCAAAGCTGTGCGTTGAAAAATGGCATGTATGCCCGTAGCCTTAATGTGTTTTTTTAACTCCATTATAATTGGCAAAAGGTAAGACCTGGAATGTATGTGGACTCTCAGTCCTCGCGTGACCAGTTGTCAGATTCTTAGCAATGCGACTACTGCAAGATTCAAAATAAATGTAATTACCTAAGTACTTTTGGGTTGAAACCAAGACATCCGATTGCGATTCCATTTCAGTCACAGATGGCTGACCAAACATGTCCGAATCACAGTCATACGCTGATGCACGTCCTTTCGTCCCTATGCCTGTGAGGTCACATATCCAATCAGTATTGGAATGAGTATTGGGTGGAGGGGGTCCACCCCCAGTTGCCATCAATACTTTTCTCTCCGTCGATGTGTCCTGAAAAGGAAAAAACCCAACCTTGTAGTAAAATAAATACCTAGTTAACTATAAAAATATCAATAATTTTAATTTCACGAATACATACTTTCTTTGCGGCTTTCCTCATATTATTGAATTTATTTTTCATCTGCGTGACAGTCCTGAAGGATTTGCCAGAAGTAGCATTAAATTCATCCGTCACTTTCTTCCAAGCAACGTCTTTCTGCGCGACGCTCACGCAATCGGTCTTCTTATTGAGAATAACGTCGCGGTAATTCTCCACCAGATTACGGAAGATCGTCAACTCATCTTCGCCAAAATGCGATGCTCGGTCACTGTTGAATATTGTTCATTAGAATATTAATCACTGTTCATTAGATTAGATAATTTGCCTGTAGTGCGCCAATTATGGCGTATATTTGATGTAATTTACGGTTGTGGCTTACCTAGTTTTGGCCGCAGACATCTTTTTTGAAAATTTTCGTAAGGAATTGATAATTTAAAACGATTAAATGCTTTCTTACGCGCGCACGAAATCGGCAAAACCAAGGCAGAACAATGGCAGTAAACGACGCACGATGAAATGAAATGACATTTGGCGCATTATTGCCAGCAACGAAAATTAAAAAAGGCTAGAATTCTGTCGGGAAAAGGCGATTTTGTGGAATATGTCGTTTATTATGCTGGCAACTCAAATTACTTTTGTAATATTTTACTATGGTAGTTTTGACGTTCAAACAACCGAGCTAGCCTATTTACTGTAGTATTTTGAAATACTCTAGTAATAATTACTATTGTAAATTGGGAATATTACCACGGTTCAAACAACTCGCCCTAAGTGACTTTTATGAAAAATGCTATCGAATGATTCAGCTGATACGCTTGATTTAAAGAACGAGTTACGGATATGATTCGACTTTACTATGTGATACAGAAAAACTCGAAGAATAAATATTCGTCCGTATTTTAACGTATGATGAATAATTCCTGAAATTTAAATTTACGGCTGCTAGATAATTCCCAATATAATTCGCTCCACATTATCCAATAAAAATAAATGATAAAGACATAAATAGATGTTTTATTTTCCGATTTTTTACAATTCTTATAAAATGTTAATTTATTTATTTTATATGGAGGGTTTTTCGCGAGTGGTGAGCGCCGTTCTTTCGGTGGATTAGGAAATGGATTTGCGATTTTTTACGCGGGTATTTGGCGAAGGATCGGTCCAGGGATGAGGTATTCGATTTTTACGGGTATGGTTTTTGGGAAAACGCTAATCTCTACTTCTTTCCTTTATTTTTACCTAAGGATTCGTTTTTATATAAACGAATCTAGCCCCTCGGCCTAGGGGTCGCTCGTCGGAATTTTTGCTAATCGGAGCGTGAAATTTTATTGGGATTTATGCGTTACTAATGAGGAATTACCAAACTCATGAGAACCTCCACCGAATCCTCGGATTGCGTGCGGGTTTTTGCCCTAGGTACTACTTCTATCTGAGAAATTTGGAATAACGCTAAAGCACTCGCGTATTCTCCGGTTTAATGTACGTGTGAGGCTGAAGGCCAAAAAAAGATTACTATGAAAGGACGGATTGCAATAAAAGTCAAAACGTGGGGTACTCGCCTGAGACGGGTTCTACTTTTGGTGACTGGGCGTGGAAGAAAATGCTGCTGGTCCTCACTGAATTTAAAGTGCGGGTGTCGCACGAATGATTTTACATGTAATTACTTTGAAGTTATTTGAAATGCTGGTTGGTCTGGCGGTGCGGCGAATGAAATGAAATGGCGGCGGACGGCCAAGCCGTCCGCGCCTCGCCCAACCTCTCCCCTCGCTCCGGATGTAGAAGAAGTGTGTCAAAAAATATGGCGATGGTAACATTGCTCCCTGCCATCGGCTAGGGTTGTCATTTTGACTATCGTGCTTTTGTTATCGCACTTGTATGATAGATTAAATTTTTAGTTTTAGTTATGAGTTTTTATTTTTTTAGTTATTTGAATATGAAGAGTTATTTGGTGATGACTGGATCATCACAAGTTGCACTGTCATTTTGTGGGGTCCTCTGAAAAACAAAATATATTTTAGTCAAGAAGGGCCTAAGCCACCTTGTAAATAAATTACTTTTTGGGGTATTAGAAAATGTTATTGGCTCAAAAACCAAAAAAAAAATATAAGTGTTAGTGACTCTTTATACATAAAAAATTAAAAACGAGCTATTTATGGCCACATCCTATTAAAAAATAAATTAAATGTTTTTATAACCTTAATAAGACACAAGCCACATATACTGCAGCAAAAAGGGCTCAAGCCACTAAAAAGTTTATTTACCTATTTTGGTGTAGATTCATCACTTTCACACGAACTGGTGTCTGGAGAATATTCCTTATCTTTCACTGAATCGTAGCAGCTAAAATCCGAACCTGAACAGCTGTGTTTTTCACTATAAACCAATTTATTTCGTTTCAGTGACATTCTGTCACCTGTCGCCATGTTGCTTTTATTGTGGCTTATGACGTTTTTCTTGAAAATTTTCCACTATTTTGCACGTCGGCAACAAGGTCGTTATAGCTTGGTGGCGCCATCTGTCATGCGATAGCCGTACAACTTGGATGGTGGCTTAAACCCTTCTCTACGGTTGCCATTTCACTAAAATAGTGAAAATTCAAAAAATGTGGCTTAGGTCCCTTATTGCCCCGACCCCTTCAATTATGATATGATTTTAAGAGAAATGATTTATTTGATAATTAATATTTGAATCTGAGATATGTATATTTTTAAATTGGCTAAGGTTTAAACTTATTGACATTACAAATAATTATTAATAATTCTGGCGGTTTGTTTCTCCGCTAACCGATGAAATTATTTGAAGTATTTTGGAGTTTTCTTTATACTATTTAGCTTTTCTATTATTTGTTATTCTAAAATATTACGCTGGTATGTATGCCAGTCGAGTACCTACGAGACTTTTGCGCCTTTGACCGAGCTCGGCGGTATTTGACTCACCACTATAAAATTTCTTTATTTGGGTAATAAAGAATATTAACCCTTCAGGCCCCGGCCCCTCAGCTGATTGACAAGTTGACGCTTCCTTCCATGCCGTGGGGGAAGCGGCCAAAACGGAAGCAGCTGCTAAATAGGCGCCTCAGTCTATTGCCCACCGCATCCAGCGCTAATACCCAAACCCGCCCCGGTATTCCGTCGGGGCCTGGTGCTGTGTTACGCGCGGCAAGGCGTCCGACGGCACACTTCATTTCCAACTCCTCGAAGTCATCCGTCCAGGTCGGCGGCGGCTCTGATGGGGTTGAGGTGCTGTCCCCGATCCGCGGGAAAAGCGTATCCACTACTCCACGCACAAAATCCGGGTCGAGGGTCTCCGTTATGGGTAAGACCCAAGGCCGCAATTTTCCTAGGACCGCCTTATATGGCAGAGCCCATGGGTCTCTGTCTAGGTCGGCAAGAAGCTTTATCCATGACCGGGATTTTACCTCCGTTATAGCGACCTTTAAGGTAAATTTTGCATCCCGGTATGCCAGGTGGAGGGATGCTTTCTCATCCTCGGGAGATTGTTGGCGTATCCTGGTCCTCTGGTACCGGTGTCGGGAGGCAAGACATGCCGCACGGAGTTCTGCGATATGCTCCAACCACCAGTACACCGGCCTCTCCGATAAAGGCTTGACCCGGGGCATCGCGGTATCGCAAAGAGACATCATCATTCCCCTAAACAGGGCCGCCACCGTGTCAGGGTCGGGGGGCTTCGCCCAATCAGCAACGTGGGCCGCAGCAAGCAGCAGGTCCCGATCGAGCCGCTTGAGTGCCCAGCGTTAAGGACCGCCTCTTCGGTGAGCGGCGCCGACCGGAGGGTGAAAGGCCACCCCGAAAACAACATGGCGATGGTCAGACAACAAACATCCTCTGCTACCCTCCATCCAGACACCAATCGTTCCGCGGAAGGGGTCGCCCACGTAAGATCTACGATCGACTCCCCCTGCCACCGAACGCACGTGCTAACTGACCCCCGGTTTATCAATCGGAGGTCGAGCCCTGACGACCAATCTAGCAGTGTCTCCTCTCTAAGATTATTTCGAGGTGAGCCCCTTAGGGCTTGCCCTAGCATGGGCATTAAAGTCGCTCAGGATGAGTACCGGGCGGTGTAGGTTTCGGCGAATAGCGCCCTCTACCCGGTCCAGGTACGCCTCGTAGTGCTCTTGGTTGCTGTTGGGAGAGACATAGCGACCCATGACGACGATATGGCCCCACTCCACCGAAACTATACCCTGCTCAGACACGAGCTTCGGGCATGGAGGATCGCCCTCCCCGCCTCCCCAGTAGATGGCGAAAGACCCAGCGTCATCGCCGAACCAGCGAGGGTGAGCAGGAACGTTGTACGGTTCAGCCACGACCGCCAGAGCAATCGACTTTTCCGCAATGATGTGCAGAAGCAGGTCCTGCGCCACGCGGCAGTGGTTGTGTTTGCCCTGGAGGACTTTTAGGAGGGGAGGAGTGAACATTAGGTCACTATTTCCTCTTACTGTTCTGTGTTCCTGCCTACCTGGGAAGCCGCGCCTCCTGGCATATCTCCGCCGGCTTGCTGGGGGGAGTTTTGGGGGGGAGCCTGCTTTCTCCCTAGTGCGCCCTTCTTGGTATTAGCTCTGGTGCAGCTCTTGGTCCCCATTCTGTGGTCTGTAGATAGACTCAAACCTGAGCATAGTGGGCATTTTGGCACGGTGGCCGTGCATTGACCGACTTTTTGGTTAGCCTGCCCGCATTTATAGCACATTTTGCTGCGATCTACCTCGCTTGTGCATTTGTAGCGGGTATGTCCCAGCTCAAGGCACCGGTAGCACTGAATGGGCCGTGCTGCCAGAATATCCACCCTTACAAAGGCCCATCCCACTTGCACCCGCCGAGCGGTCGCAATCTTGCGGACCACGGAGAGTGGGCAACGAACCCAAACCGTACCCGGGCGGAGGGAGTGCCGAATCTCGCCTCTTTAGCTCCTCGGCGCAGAACCGCCGGCCGTGGCGATAGCGTCCGCGACGTCCTGAGCTGTGACGTCCTGAGCCGTGACGGACTTGCCATTGTCCATGATCCTGACTTCGCCCGTCTTATTGGGGCGCCCGATAATCACCCCCATCTCCTGCGCCACAACTTGCAGCTTTTCTGCCAGCTTGTCCGCTTTTGCCGCTCCGTCTGGGCCTGCAACTTCCAGCACAAGGCCACCGTTCGCCGCCTTTCTCTGGCAGACGTCAGATATGCCGACCTCATTTTTTATTTTTATTTTTTTTTATTTTTTTAAGGATAACTTACAGCCAATAATTTTATAGTGAACAATAATAGAAAGCTTAGAGCCATTTACAAGTTACCACTGATAATGACAATAATAATAACGTGAATTTAGAACTGATATTAAGTATAAAGAAGATATTAAACAAGAAGATATTGTACATTAGAAAACATGTTGACATAAACATCATTCAACCTTATCCGCTGCTTGGCGGTCGCCATCACCCGAGCGTAGGTGGCACTGACTCCTTTAGGAATGGTGACTGTTATAGCGGCCGTCCTTGGCGATCTCGGCGGCTGCACTCTCACGGCCCCTCTTCCAGAAGTCTTCACTTGCCTTTAGGATTGGGTGTCCGTTGACAGTAGTGTGATTGATCGTCCTCACTGGCTTTATTTAAAAATGCCAAAACTGAATCTAATAGACTGATTAGAAAGACGGCCTGCTTCTAATCGGAGCTAAATGAAAGTAGCCGGGCTTGTCACCCGTCGCCGACCGTCCGAAAGATGACCGACCGCCTAGCTTAGCGGCCGTTCCGAGAAGAGATTCTCCTCAGTAAATTATTTTTCAATTACCCCGATCGGCTCTCCGGATAGGATATTATATCCGTTAGTCGTCCTTTCCGGAGAGCGGAAGTTTAAGTTTAAACCGCGGGAAGTTTGAATGTTTAAATATTATATTTTTTGCTCTTGTGGCTGCGTTACTATGATATTTGAAGTATTACATATAAAAAACTGAAGGCCATGAACTCCAGGGCATTGCACCTACCTGGTCTACAGAGAAGACAATCTGAGCTTGGCGACTTTGGGACAAAGTGCTGGTATTATTTTCATTGGATATATCTCTATCTGTTACAGCAGAGCACATGAAATCATCTTCTTGAAATACATTTGGATTCCGGACTTGTTAAATCCACTTGAGAAGTTTGCCTGGCTGAAAGCTTGTGACATTATTTTTTGTTCCTTTGGCTTAATTTTCATTCCTTTGGGTTTGTTTTCTTTGCCTTTAAATGTCAGTTTTTGTTTATTTTTATCTTCTTTCGCTTCCTTGATATTTTGTATGTTTTTAATAGATTTTTCTAATTCAGTCTTGTACGGTGAGGCGGTAAGAATTGCTGTTTTTCCACGTTTTCTCTTAACTCTTTTCATTCCAGGTTTCATTTTTGGCAATGGGATAATGTCTTTCGGGGATGTGACTGAAAAATGTGTGTCAACAATGGCACGGGTAGGAGAATCAGACATCCAAGAACATCGGGTTTGGCATTGATATAAATGTTCGCTGATGATGGAAGTTCCTTGTCATTAGTAGGAGTATCTGCGGGTAGTTTTTCATCGCCTGGGATAGCATTGACAGTTGAAGTAGAAAGATCTTGAAGTGTTTCAATAGATAGCAAAGGGGCGTCTGGTGCAGTCAGTGCTTCCTGTGATATTTTCTCAGCTGGGTTCTCCAAGCGAATATCTGTTGTGGCTGCTGGCAGAAAGTCATCATCCGTGAATATATTGAAGTTGGATGGCCAAATACCAGTTTTTTCAAAGCCTTATGGTTTTGTTTTTGGTAAAGCCTGGTGGTTAAGTTTTTTCAAAGCTTAATGGCTGTTCTCATATTTGCTGCATTTAAGAAAGCTCGGCCAAAAAGCACAGATATGTCGAAAAGCTGAACTACTTTTCCTGCGTAACGACCACTCGTCGGACGAGGAACTGGAGACCGGCACGAACACCGCGGGCGAGGGGGCGAAATCTATCGCCTCCTCAAGAACGGGGGTTGGCCGCGTGCAGACAGCTGCTGCTCCTCCTCCCGGTCAAACTCCTGCGCCTGCTGTGGCCCGACCTGCGGCTCACCCTGCCGATGATGCTGCTGCTGCCGTCATTGCTAGCGCCGCCAGACCAGCGTCCTCATTGGTGGCGGGTGTGAAGGCGGAGCTGGCGCTGATCGAGGCGGTGATTGCTGAAGGGACGTCGCGGCTGGCTGCGGTCTTCAGCAATCACTTCAATTACAGATGTCAATCTATTGCATGCATCGCATGTCTTCGCAAGTACCTTTATTCCGGCCATGCTCGTCAAATATTACAGGATATTCTCGAGAGAGGATCTATTGAGGCTTGTATCTGCGCAGCACATCAACTTGACATGGACTGGCCGTATTTCTGGAGTCAAGAGGACTACACAAATTACTGTAGCGGTTGGGGAGCTACAGTATTTGCCGTGGAAGGGGAATCACCTGCCGTGGGGATCGACACAGTGGATTTGTCAACTGATCAAGCCGATAGCATGCTGGCAGAAGAAACGTTGGCCGAGGGAAACGGAACCGCAGAAAGTTCAATTTCACAGGCGCTCGCTGGCCCTTCATCAAGACGGCAAGAAATTCGAAGGGACAATACTATCAGGCGAACACGTAGCGAAGTTGGTATCAGTGTTCAAGCTCTCATTCTGCTACTATGTGAAGAACGCGCTTTTAGCGAGGGAGAAGCACAACGCGTTTTATCGAAGGCTCCTGAAGGGATTGAATTCCTCTTCAGAGCCCGGGCAAACGAGAGGCTCAAAACGGCCTGCGGACTAGCAAGAATTTTGGTATTTTCAGAAACAATAAAACGCAGAATGGAAAGAGCCAAATCCCATTATGCACGAATAGACGCAAAAGCTGAAGAAACCGCAGAGGAAACGATAGAACAACTACAACATCTATTAGGAATGAATAAAATTCGTATGGCTGACTTTGCAGAGATAACGTTCGGGCATTTCACCAAGACGCTGGGCAAGAAAAATAACCTCTTCTTTCACTGACCTCCATCCAGGGGCAAGACCATGTTGATGGACTCGCTGGTGTCCTGCTAATATAATTATACGCGACTGACGGGCTTAAATCCGGGATCGTCGTTCAACTTTTCTTCTCTCCTACACTCTAACGCGTGCTACATGGACGAGTGCAAGCTGACTGACAATCAATTCGAACAATGGAAGCTACTGGCGGGAGGAACACCCATGGCGACCGATGTCAAGTATAAAGATCGCCACGACGTCTTCAATTGCGTACTCTACACGGCTTCCAACTATCCGGTCGAGACTTACACGTCGGTTCCAGACGCCAAAGCGGCCATAGAATTTAGGACGCATAGATTTAATTTTAACGTAATATGTAATGAATACTTTACGGTATCCCCGTTTGCATGGGAACGTTTTTGGAGTATGTATGGGTTCAATTTATAAACAATAAAATATTTTAAAACATTTATTCTTTTATTAACGCTCGTATACATTATCATCACCGCGAGAACGAGATTCGTAAGGACGATGTTGTTCTTCCTGATTTTCGGGTAGATTCTTCTTGCCGACCTGGTTGAGCTATCGGCTGGAATAGCATTCCATTCGCCTTTAGGAACGGCGTATTGCAGATTTCTAAAATTATTCACGACTGTTACTTTACCGTGACCGGGCACAGATTCCTTGGCGGCCAACCAGGCTTTGCGAATTTCCAAATTATTATGAAAAACGGCCTTTCTCTGAGCGTCGGTCATTTTGCCAGTCACCCTTCTCTGACCGGGAACGTGCAAAGCGTTCAATTGTACCGTAGTACCCGGAGTGCCGGCCGCTCTGGACCAAGCGTTCTCTCCGGTTATTCCCGGATCATCATCATCATTGGGCGGCGGTTCGTGTTCAGCCGCCACGATAGGCAGACCGCCCACTCCGAAAGCGTCGAGCCATTGTCTCTTTTGCGACATCAAACCGGTGAAGAATTGATTAGGCTGCGGAGGGTGACTGATTCCCATCAACAAATTGGTGCCGTGACTGGAAGCCGAAATCGTAATGCTCGTCTCGACCATAAAATTGAATACGGAATTTTCGAGAGTCTCATCTTGGTTCAGCAACGGTACGGTACCGACGCCCAAAGAATGCAACACTTTAACACCCGGATTGTCGGTGAGCGAACTGTACCGAATATTATCGATGAGAGCATCTTGATATTTCGGCTGAGTGGTATAACCGGGTCTGATCATACGCAATTCGCGCATTCTTCCCGTAGTCTGTTCCATTTGAACGGGCGGTCCCATAGAACGCGGCTGGATTCCGTTGTGATGAAGTCCATCGTTGTACTTGTGAAAGGTTCCATCTTAGGGAACATACGACTTTTGAAAAATAGTACCCAAACTGTTTGTAGCAATGTAAAATACACTAGCTTGCATGAGCAAAGACGGTATATACATATTCTCATCGTTCATGGGATACTTCGCAGTTCCCGCCTTGATTTGCGTTATGTGTCTCAATATAACGCGATTATCGACGTGCTTCGCCTGCGACGTAGCGCCGTAATGTTCTTTCCCAATATCGATCACGTTATGAGTGTTTTCAAATTTCGACAATTTCGATCCGTACAATACCTGCGGAGTTATTTCTTTTCCCATGAGGGCGATGGCCACAGACTCGAGATTTTCCCATACTCCAATGGTCGTCTGACAATTTGCATTTGCATAACTGACCGCATTGGTAGCTGTAACAAACGGCGTGCGATTGCCCAAATTTACAATCTTTACGTTGACGCTCTCCACTCGCGCAGAGTGATTAATCCTTCGCACATCGTCGTATTCCTTTTCGGTCATGTAAAAATACATATACTGCCACGGTAGAGAATGCACGTACGTATAACAATCGACGTGAAGTTCATCGTTGGTTTCGTGCACTTTCATCTGATACTTGGTAGACTGTACGTTCAAGTTGAACTTCTTCTTGAAAGTAAACGAATGCACGTTGGGATCATTCTGGACGCCCGTGTCCCCTGATGTGTCTGGTTGTTGCCTCGGGCGGATCGGTTGGGATGACTCACGCGGACTGGTCGAAACCGGTGCGTGTGACGTAGTAGTAGTGGTGGATAAGTGAACTAAATAGTAACCTAACCTAACATAACCACCAACAGCCCTCAAAAACAAAAAAACTCCAAAAGACATCTAACCTCACTTATATATTTTTCTAAAAGTACATCTAACCTCACTTATTTATTCAAAGCAAATATTCAAAGCAAAAGTTCATCCAACCTCACTTATATACATCCAACCTCACATAACCCCAGCTATTTATATCACATGACGCATCCTCACCTTACACACTCGACCGACCACTAGTCCCAGCGGGCTAAAAGTACATCTAACCTCACTTATATATTCAAAGCAAAAGTACATCCAACCTCACTTATATACATCCAACCTCACATAACCCCAGCTATTTATATCACATGACGCATCCTCACCTTACACACTCGACCGACCACTAGTCCCAGCGGGCGACCAGTCCGCATGAGTCATCCCAACCGATCCGCCCGAGGCAGCAACCAGACACATCGGGGGGTGGACTGTTCAACGAGAATATATTTTGTAAAATTTTCAAAGTCAAAAAATTAAAAAAATATGTATACCGGCAAAACGTTTTTTATGACATTTCCTGTGAAGGTCATTCAAGGTCAAATGAAGGTCAAGTCAAGGTCATTCATGGGGACTCAAGGTCACATCAAGGTCACTCAAGGTCAAAGACAATGGTACTTAAGGTCCACCATGGTGGTCAAAGTCTGACCTGAGGATACTCAAGGAACATTCTAAAGTAAAACACCAGTTGTATGAAAGAAAATTTTTATTCAGAATCTAAATTTATAATATTATCTTCATCCGAAGAAATTTGAATAATATCATCATCATCATCACTCAAATCACTCGGGAACATCTCCTCATATGTCGCGATGGCTGCCAGGTCCTGATCGTTTAGTCCTCCGGACTGGTCAAAATAAATCGGCTCGTCACGGAGAAGCTCCTCCCTGGCCTGGTCGTCGGTGACAGACGACTGATCGACGGCGTTAGTCAAGTCCTCGATCATTAGGACTGCGCAGTTCGCGCAGAACACATAGAGAGTCATGAACAGTGCCATGTCAGAAGCGGGTACGGTACAGAACCGTACCAACGCCTCATGACGAGGTTCTGCACAACCCGGACAAATGCACAGCTCGCGGGACCCGTAGCACACAATGATGTCATTCACCAAGAATACTAGGAATCTTACGTGCTAGTAAAACCAGTTTTTGTTGATGTCGAGCAGAGCAACGTGCCCATCTGCGTTGTCGACGTGAACCGCCCACTCGGTTGTATCCATAACTATAGTGGTGATCGCCGTCTAACCTGAGCTCTGGTATCACGTTTGCTGCGCTACAAGCAGGTTGCTTATGGTGATAGTGATTTATCAGTTCCTCCGCCGGTAGAAATCTGAGTTGCCGGTGTTTTATGGTATTACTAGGGTTGTCGGAGTGGTAAATAATGAGGCTATTTAGAATGCTACTGTTGAGCAATTTTCTAAACACCTTTATTTTTATTTTTTGTTATAATATCCGTTATAAAAACGGCGTTTAATATACTAAATCCTTAAGTTCCCTCAGACCATCGACATCCATCACGGAATCATTAAATGCGTTGAACGGAATATCTTCGAATTTATCACACGGATCATAGTCATAGTCCACCTCAATAACGTTGATGCGACTATCATCGGTTAAAACCAAACAGTACGTTATATCGATTTATATTTATGTACCATTTCATCCCCCGTTTTCTTTCCATTAGGTACGTGGAACACTGCCGGTCATTCAGATCCACGCCTCCCATAAAAGAATTATAATCTCGTATCACCCCAGCTTTTAGATATCTCTCTCCACCTCGTTGCCCCATCACCATGTCGTTAACGTGATAAGTAGAACTCATAGTAATTAATTTAACGTCTTCCCACGCAGTAACAGAAATATCACCACAATTTCTATTTATCACATCACCCCTGTTCTGATGGTGTGCGGAAACCAGGGTTCCAATCTTATGTCGATTTATACCTCAGCGGATAAGAGAGTAGAGAAACGCAAACATTAGTATTTACAACAATTTATTATTTATTCAATTAATGTATACAGAGACGCTTACCGATGAGCCGTTTGAGTGGAGAGAGAGTGATTTTATACATGAAAAATTGCAGTTTATAAAGCCAACATTTTGACGTTGAAAAGTTCAGAATGACGTCAGACTGTACATTCGCGTATTGAAAGAAACGTTTGAAAAAATGATGAGGGCGAAAGACGCATTTACGAATTCTGGTTAAATATGTTATTAATGAGGTCAGACAGAATTCATGTGAAAAATGTTACACGTAAATTAATAGTAGTAGCAAAATTATATATGTTGCTAACCGTTACACGTTTCTCCTGTGCGTCTTTAATTACATGCAGCACATTCTTTCGGCAACGATTCAATGTGCCAACGACATCGGTTTTCCGCGACGTCAAATACTGGGTTAGGGACAGGTTGTTATAAAAATTATCCATACTCTCAAACCCATGTCCTCTTCGTCCTCTGTACTCCCCTTTCTCATTCATCATCACTCAAATCACTCAGGAACATCTCCTCATATGTCGCGATGGCTGCCAGGTCCGGATCGTTTAGTCCTCCGGACTGGTCAAAATAAATCGGCTCGTCACGGAGAAGCTCCTCCCTGGCCTGGTCGTCGGTGACAGACGACTGATCGACGGCGTTAGTCAAGTCCTCGATCATTAGGACTGCGCAGTTCGCGCAGAACACATAGAGAGTCATGAACAGTGCCATGTCAGAAGCGGGTACGGTACAGATCCGTACCAACGTCTCATGACGAGGTTCTGCACAACCCGGACAAATGCACAGCTCGCGGGACCCGTAGCACACAATGATGTCATTCACCAAGAATACTAAGAATCTTACGTGCCAGTAAAACCAGTTTTTGTTGATGTCGAGCAGAGCAACGTGCACATCTGCGTTGTCGACGTGAACCGCCCACTCGGTTGTATCCATAACTATAGTGGTGATCGCCGTCTAACCTGAGCTCTGGTATCACGTTTGCTGCGCTACAAGCAGGTTGCTTATGGTGATAGTGATTTATCAGTTCCTCCGCCGGTAGAAATCTGAGTTGCCGGTGTTTTATGGTATTACTAGGGTTGTCGGAGTGGTAAATAATGAGGCTATTTAGAATGCTACTGTTGAGCAATTTTCTAAACACCTTTATTTTTATTTTTTGTTATAATATCCGTTATAAAAACGGCGTTTAATATACTAAATCCTTAAGTTCCCTCAGACCATCGACATCCATCACGGAATCATTAAATGCGTCGAACGGAATATCTTCGAATTTATCACACGGATCATAGTCATAGTCCACCTCAATAACGTTGATGCGACTATCATCGGTTAGAACCAAACAGTACGTTATATCGATTTATATTTATGTACCATTTCATCCCCCTATAACCGCAAAATACTAATTTCCGTGTTTGGAAGAAACAAGGTAGAAACTCCCAAAACCCAAAAGAATGAAAGCAAAAAAAAAAGGACGCCACCTCCTTTTAAAGAAAAAGAAGGAAACTAATTATATTAAAAAAGATACCCGAAAGAAATTTTGAAAGATACCCGAAAGAAAGTTAACCTAAAAAAATATCGATCTCAGAGAGTGGGTTATATTGATCGGCACTGAATTTGGCCAACAGAAAACCCCTTTCCTCAGACACAAAAGACTACAGCACAAAAAGAAACACAAGGTTATGCAAAGTATCCGTGTTTATTCGCCCACAGGCACCCTTTTCTTCAAATTCCGCTTATCGGCACGTCACATGTGTTCAGTCAAATAGAGGTTAATTCCGGATATGAAGGCAAATTTCCTGACGTGGAGGCAAGTCCCGTCACATTTAGTGACGATTTCGTTACTTAATTAGCAGCAATTAAAATACGCATGTGTCAGAAGGTCATAGATGCCGCAAGCTGCGATCAATAAAAAAAATCCGTTAAAATCGCGAGGATCCTACTTGAAAAGCTACCCAAAAAGAGATTAAATGCTTACCAGATAAATCACACACACTTCACATAACAAATTTTTTTACCGCCAGGCGGTCACTCTCCGATTTACTCCTTACGGCGGTCGCCAATTCTCACAGCCCAATCTCTCTGTCTGTCTCTTAGCCATGTTGAAGCGAAATAGAATGATTGCAGGACGGCGGAAGTCAGCCATAACAGGTAGGGCTAGACCAGCACAACCGCGATTAATCGCCAGAATCGCCTAGAGCGATAAAAATTACGACTGCACAGCTCTATCTGTCAAAAATTTGATGTTTACGAAATTTCGTAAAAGGTTCATTTAATTGTCATAATATGGGAGAAAGTCATGAAAACAGCGAAAACCAACAGGAAACATGACTAAACACGGGGAAAACATGGAAAAACGGGTGCAGCGAACATAATCTGCACAAAGGTGCGAAAAACAAGACAACAAAATAAGCAGTTTTTGTTACAGCCCCCTCCAAAAAAAGAAATCGGAAGAGCCAACGACGATTTCAGACGAATCGTCCCGATTCAATTTATCCTACTATAGGATAACAAAAACGTCAAAGCATCAACTAACAACTCCTAACTTAACAAACCTTCTTCACGTTAACTATAATCAATTAATCCGTTCAGTAACAATAGCAGAGGCAAACTTTTACCAACTAAAACTTACACCCATTACTCTTATCACTAGAGTAAGAAAAGAAAATCAAGAAATTAAACCCAACACCAACATAACCAAAAAAAACTTATGGAACTCCGACAACTTCCAACAACTAAGGAAGGATCAACTCATTGCGGATACCCGACTCCTACCGAAAACAACAATAACTCTAGCGTTAGACCTCGACTAAACGTTTACTTACTAAGAGACTATAGTAGTTGTCATTTACTACCTTTCATACCAATCCCCATTCATTCATCCCGGACATGAGACATTCTTACAACAATAATGCTAGATAGAAATGCTAGCATGACTGACAAAACAAAATGATTTCAGCTATTGATACCACTTGGTACAATGCCTTTGTAAAGACAATTTAAAGGGCTCATTTTAGTTTCACCCAAGATAGACAATTTTTGTAATAGAATGTTAACGCGAAGAACTCCGATACTACTATTCTGAACTATTCGGATTTAGCTTAAAATCTTTAATATGCCAGGAACCTATATTCTTCCCTGTAGCATTTTCTAACTCGTACACTAACGCAGAGAGTTTTTTAATTATTTTACATTTTTCATATTTTGGGGCAAATTTGGAAATGTAATAATTCCCAGCATTACTTAGATAATAAGTCTTTTTATAGATCGTATCGCCTACTTGAAATTCCGCAGGACGGTGTTTTCGATCATAGTAAACTTTATTATGTGCATGTAATTTTAACAATTTCTGCCGCACTACATGAAAAATGTTAGATAATTCACTCAAATTTTGAGCGTAAGACAACCTACTACCAAAAATAACCTCTGCTTGAGATTCCGGCGCCTGAGCATAAAAAGAACCATTCATTATTGGTTCACGACCATGGACTAGGAAAAATGGACTGAACCCTGTTGATTCCGAGACTGCCGCGTTAATGGCCATCTGAATCTCAGAAAGGTAGAGATCCCAGCTGCGATGATCGTCTTTTACACACAACGATAACGCAGTGACCACACTACGATTCTGACGCTCAGTTGGATTAACTTGAGGGCAATATTTCGGGTTTAAATATACTTTTGGAATTTTATATTTCGCAATCAGTTCAGTGAACTCCCTTCCGATAAACTGTTTTCCATTGTCTGAAATTAAATACTGCGGAACACCATAGCGAAGGAATACATTATGTTCAACGACGTAACTTACAAGTTTACTGGTAGCACGTTTTAACGGAAAAAGTAAACAGTATTTGCTAAAACAATCTGTCACCACGAGAATATGCATATTTCTGTTTCTCGTCATCGGATAAGGACCCAACAGATCGACCGAGACCATTTGGAACGGGAAGGCACAGGACTTAGGATTTCCTAACTGACCCAAAGGGGAAATATTTGAATGTTTGTATTGCTGACAAGTTTCACATTTAGAAACAAAGTTAACTACGTCTCCGTGTAAATTAGGCCAAAAGTAACGAAGACAAAGACGACGGTGTGTCTTAAAAATTCCAAAATGCATAGCCAAATCAGACTCATGATTTTCTCGAATAAGCTTTTCTCTAAGCTGCAACGGAACAACTAACTTCCAATCGTAACAACTGGTGAGTTGATACTTGCTTTTAGAGTACCTAAACAATTCATGGTCCTTAATCTGGAAATTTGGATATCCAGCGGGATTTTCAGACACTGCCTTAAACAAATCGTTGTACCATGAGTCGGAAACAACAGACAGAGAGGAAACGGGAAGCAACCGAGATAACGTGTCGGGAACCACATTATCGACACCTTTCTTGTGGACGATCTCGAAATCAAAAGCAGATAGACGAATACCCCATCGAGCCAGACGGCCGGTAGGATTTTTTAAGCGCAAAAACCAACGTAAGCTGGCATGATCTGTAAAGATAGTGAATTTGGGACCGCCCTCCAAGTAACCGCGAAAATGCTCGACAGCATGAATAACACTTAGGGCTTCGCGTTCGGTAGCCGAATATCGCGTCTCAGCGGGTAAAAGTGTTCTACTCGTGAAAGCGATAGGATGATCGACGCCATCCACTTCCTGGGTTAAAACTCCGCCTAAACCGTACAACGATGCATCGCAATGAAGAGCGAACGGTTTTGAATAATCCGGACAGGCCAAAATCGGACTAGAAACTAAGGCCGATTTCAGTTTTTGAAATGCCTCTTCCGCCTCGGGCGTCCACTCATAAGGGGGAGCACCTTTGCGGGTACTTGTCAACCGAGATAAGGGAGCAGCAATACTAGAAAAATTTTTAATGAACCGACGAAACCAACCGGCCATACCAAGAAAACTCTTTACCATTTTTGGAGAATTTGGAGTAGGAAAATCGAGAATACATTTTACCTTCTCGGGATCGGTATGTAGACCGTGAGAATCAACTACATACCCTAAATACTTCAATTCCTGACGGAAAAACTGACACTTCTTGAAATTTATAGAAAGGTTGGCATACAACAAGCGATCTAATACTTTGTTTAACAAAGTTATATGTTCTTCAAAAGTAGCAGATACAATAATTATGTCATCTAGGTAACAGAAAACTTTGTTTTCGAAAGAGGGATCGAACAATTTGTCAGCCAGTCTTTGCATGCACGCCGGCGAGTTTCTTAGGCCGAAGGCGCAAGATCTGAAGCAGAAGAATCCTCGACCAGGAACAGTGAAGCTACACTTCTCTCGTGAAGAAGGATCCAAAGGGATTTGCCAAAAGGCAGAGGATAAGTCGATAGAAGATAAATAATTCGCATCTCTCAAACTGTCCAAGATAGTAGTAATTCTCGGCAGGGGATACGCATCCGGTTTCGTGATAGAGTTCAGCTTCCTGCTATCGAGACAGAAACGAAGAGTACCATCTGACTTTGGAACAAAAATTGTTGGATTATTCCAACCCCCGGAACTAGGTTCGACAACACCTAACTCTAACATCTTATCAACTTCTTCATTCAACAGCGCCAATCTAGCTGGAGACAAAGGATAGTAACGCTGTTTCACTGGAGGATGATCTCCAGTATCAATAACCTGGGACAACAAATTAGTACGACCGAGACCTTTGACTTCGGAAGAAATTTTTTCAAAATTATTGATCATTCTGTCTGCTAGCGATCGTTGGTCTCCAGTCAATGAAGCAAAAGGCCGCAAGGCCCTCACTTCACTGACTCGATGCCAAACAATCGCATCGCAGGACTCAAACTTGACGAATTTTAATATTTCCGGAGCCAACTCAAATTCTCGGACAAAATCAATTCCCAAAATAAGGGAAGTACCTATATCAGGAGCTACAACGGCTCGAATAACCTGGCAACGATTATTGAATTTAAAAGGAAGAAACATAGACCCAATCGTCTTAACCGAACTTGCATTAGCAGTGGATAAAGTCACCAACGGATACTTATTAAGAGTAAAACCGATATCAACTAAATATTTATGTGAATCAGCACCCAAAATCGTTACACTCGATCCAGTGTCGAGTAATCCACAAACAGTTATATCACCAAGTGAAACTTCTAAGAAAGGGCGACGGTTATCCTTCTCATTTGCAAACAATATCGAGGCAGAATGTAGAAAATCCTCTATTCTGCCCCGCCTTTCGAGTTTTTTGGCTCTGAAACCGGGGAATTACCAGGCCGGTTATTCTTAGAACATTCCGGACAAGTGGCTACCGTGTAGTTAAACCTACCACAACGATAGCAATATTTAGAATAGCCATGATGAGTGCCACCGCGTGAACCACGCGAACTATTATTGGCTCCTTGGTTGTAATTACCAGAAGACGAATTAGCATAAGAAAAATCATTACGGGAAAAATTTCCACGATTAAAACCGCCACGATGAAAACCACCGCGATGAGAACCACCACGATTAAAACCACCACGATTGGATGGACCAGCAGAAGAAACGTTACACTCTTTTAACTTCTGTTCAACTTTCACTTCCTCCGTCGCACATTTGGTAGGAGACTCGTCGACCGCATAAACTGCTTTCGAGCCAGAAGGCTTGACCTTCGCTTGGGCAGGAGTGGCTGCATTAGATGCGTTGATACGCTGTTGTGCATTTTCAACTTTTTTTCCTAAACGCAGAAGTTCGTCGATTGAATTTATATCAACTAGCATGAAATGTCGTTGGTAAGAAATTGAGATATTTGAAAGGATAATTCCTAATTGTTCCTCACCAGACAATGGCCTTGACAACCTGTTGAAATAGCCCAACATGACGGAAACAAAAATATGCATCCTCTCGTCCGACTTTTGCTTGCGTCCCCGTACAAACGACAACACTTCAGCATCGTAATTTAAACTGCCAAAATCGGAGCGGAGTGCAGCAACTAACTGCTTCCAACTGGAAATGCTCGAAGCTCTAGCACGGTACCAACTAAGCGCTTGTTTCTGGAATAGTTCACAAGCCGATTTCAGCATCCTGGCATCCGAGATATTACGCGAAAACCTAATCTCATCCAATCGTTCTAAGAACTCGACCACACAGGAATCGCCGTCAAATGTGAAACCAAGATTTAAAGGTTTAAGAATGCGTTCATCAGAAATGACAAAGTTATTGTCCAAAGGAACTGGTTTCGTATCAACATGCTGTATATACGGAGCTGACGTCACTTCAGAATTCCTGCCCAAAGGAACCACCTCAGGACTAAGCTTCTCACCCTCGTGCAATGAAGTAGAAGGTATCGGAAGAACTACAGGATTTGGTAACGGGCTAGGCGAACGAACAATATCTAAATATTTTTCTAACAAAACGACAATTTCCAAAACTTCCTCCTTTAAATTATCTAATAATTTCTTGGAGTCTGAATTAGCAGGATTTATGCGTGAAATTCTATGAAAGATATGTGCAGTTTTAGTGCTAATTCGTTTATATAAAAGTTTCTGTTTGCTATTAATAAATTCCTCTATAAGTTCTTGGAGACATGAAAGTCTAATCGAACATTCTTGAAATTCTGAATCCGGATCTAAATCCGTTGAGGTAATTGATTCTGCGGGAAATTCCCTTAAGAGTGAATTAAATTGTTTTCTCATCGCTTCAACATTGGTTGGAGTGACCTCACGAATCGTGAACTCATAATCGAGTTCTGCCTTTACTAAATGTGACGCAGCATAATACACTATCGCTGGAGACGCCATCATGTCTATATATATAATTTAAATCCCACCAAAAAAATTAAAACCAAAATAAATAAAAAATAATAAAAAAATAAAATGGAATAAACTGACTTTTTTTTACTGCTTGCGGCACTTCTGATCACTTTTTGCTGCTTACCTCCACCAAGATATGTTGCCTTCACATCTGAAAATTAACAAAAAATAATTAGTATGATATTAACAAACTTAAACGGCAAGCGTAAAACTTTTTCGCGGAAACCGCCTTAAAATAACAAAATCTGCTGCTAAACAATTGCCTTTAAATCTAAGATTCAGACAAAAAAAATATAGTAACCATAAAAAAAACGGCAAGTACAAAATACTTCTTTGCGGTAACCGCTTTAAATTACAAAAAGAATGCTGCTATATAATGACAAAAGATGATGTTCAATACAAAAAACAAAAAGACGGTGCTTATAAACCTCTTTCACGGTAATCGCTATGAATGAAAATTATATAAAAACAAAAAAAAATGCTTCTAATTTTTTTTATACAATTTTAAAACAAAGTGCTTAAAAAATCGTGCTTCAATGGCTGAGGAAAAGAATATTCTGGAAGCCAAAATCCAATTTACAGGCCTAACGTTGG
This sequence comes from Micropterix aruncella, assembly GCA_944548615.1. NCBI lineage: Eukaryota > Metazoa > Arthropoda > Insecta > Lepidoptera > Micropterigidae > Micropterix > Micropterix aruncella. The sequence goes on from OX155970.1 coordinate 3,724,784, forward strand.
AGCGCTAATTTTATAACCGCAAAATACTAATTTCCGTGTTTGGAAGAAACAAGGTAGAAACTCCCAAAACCCAAAAGAATGAAAGCAAAAAAAAAGGACGCCACCTCCTTTTAAAGAAAAAGAAGGAAACTAATTATATTAAAAAAGATACCCGAAAGAAATTTTGAAAGATACCCGAAAGAAAGTTAACCTAAAAAAATATCGATCTCAGAGAGTGGGTTATATTGATCGGCACTGAATTTGGCCAACAGAAAACCCCTTTCCTCAGACACAAAAGACTACAGCACAAAAAGAAACACAAGGTTATGCAAAGTATCCGTGTTTATTCGCCCACAGGCACCCTTTTCTTCAAATTCCGCTTATCGGCACGTCACATGTGTTCAGTCAAATAGAGGTTAATTCCGGATATGAAGGCAAATTTCCTGACGTGGAGGCAAGTCCCGTCACATTTAGTGACGATTTCGTTACTTAATTAGCAGCAATTAAAATACGCATGTGTCAGAAGGTCATAGATGCCGCAAGCTGCGATCAATAAAAAAAATCCGTTAAAATCGCGAGGATCCTACTTGAAAAGCTACCCAAAAAGAGATTAAATGCTTACCAGATAAATCACACACACTTCACATAACAAATTTTTTTACCGCCAGGCGGTCACTCTCCGATTTACTCCTTACGGCGGTCGCCAATTCTCACAGCCCAATCTCTCTGTCTGTCTCTTAGCCATGTTGAAGCGAAATAGAATGATTGCAGGACGGCGGAAGTCAGCCATAACAGGTAGGGCTAGACCAGCACAACCGCGATTAATCGCCAGAATCGCCTAGAGCGATAAAAATTACGACTGCACAGCTCTATCTGTCAAAAATTTGATGTTTACGAAATTTCGTAAAAGGTTCATTTAATTGTCATAATATGGGAGAAAGTCATGAAAACAGCGAAAACCAACAGGAAACATGACTAAACACGGGGAAAACATGGAAAAACGGGTGCAGCGAACATAATCTGCACAAAGGTGCGAAAAACAAGACAACAAAATAAGCAGTTTTTGTTACACCCCGTTTTCTTTCCATTAGGTACGTGGAACACTGCCGGTCATTCAGATCCACGCCTCCCATAAAAGAATTATAATCTCGTATCACCCCAGCTTTTAGATATCTCTCTCCACCTCGTTGCCCCATCACCATGTCGTTAACGTGATAAGTAGAACTCATAGTAATTAATTTAACGTCTTCCCACGCAGTAACAGAAATATCACCACAATTTCTATTTATCACATCACCCCTGTTCTGATGGTGTGCGGAAACCAGGGTTCCAATCTTATGTCGATTTATACCTCAGCGGATAAGAGAGTAGAGAAACACAAACATTAGTATTTACAACAATTTATTATTTATTCAATTAATGTATACAGAGACGCTTACCGATGAGCCGTTTGAGTGGAGAGAGAGTGATTTTATACATGAAAAATTGCAGTTTATAAAGCCAACATTTTGACGTTGAAAAGTTCAGAATTACGTCAGACTGTACATTCGTGTATTGAAAGAAACGTTTGAAAAAATGATGAGGGCGAAAGACGCATTTACGAATTCTGGTTAAATATGTTATTAATGAGGTCAGACAGAATTCATGTGAAAAATGTTACACGTAAATTAATAGTAGTAGCAAAATTATATATGTTGCTAACCGTTACACGTTTCTCCTGTGCGTCTTTAATTACATGCAGCACATTCTTTCGGCAACGATTCAATGTGCCAACGACATCGGTTTTCCGCGACGTCAAATACTGGGTTAGGGACAGGTTGTTATAAAAATTATCCATACTCTCAAACCCATGTCCTCTTCGTCCTCTGTACTCCCCTTTCTCATCATCACTCAAATCACTCGGGAACATCTCCTCATATGTCGCAATGGCTGCCAGGTCCTGATCGTTTAGTCCTCCGGACTGGTCAAAATAAATCGGCTCGTCACGGAGAAGCTCCTCCCTGGCCTGGTCGTCGGTGACAGACGACTGATCGACAACGTTAGTCAAGTCCTCGATCATTAGGACTGCGCAGTTCGCGCAGAACACATAGAGAGTCTTGAACAGTGCCATGTCAGAAGCGGGTACGGTACAGAACCGTACCAACGTCTCATGACGAGGTTCTGCACAACCCGGACAAATGCACAGCTCGCGGGACCCGTAGCACACAATGATGTCATTCACCAAGAATACTAAGAATCTTACGTGCCAGTAAAACCAGTTTTTGTTGATGTCGAGCAGAGCAACGTGCCCATCTGCGTTGTCGACGTGAACCGCCCACTCGGTTGTATCCATAACTATAGTGGTGATCGCCGTCTAACCTGAGCTCTGGTATCACGTTTGCAGCGGTACAAGCAGGTTGCTTATGGTGATAGTGATTTATCAGTTCCTCCGCCGGTAGAAATCTGAGTTGCCGGTGTTTTATGGTATTACTAGGGTTGTCGGAGTGGTAAATAATGAGGCTATTTAGAATGCTACTGTTGAGCAATTTTCTAAACACCTTTATTTTTATTTTTTGTTATAATATCCGTTATAAAAACGGCGTTTAATATACTAAATCCTTAAGTTCCCTCAGACCATCGACATCCATCACGGAATCATTAAATGCGTCGAACGGAATATCTTCGAATTTATCACACGGATCATAGTCATAGTCCACCTCAATAACGTTGATGCGACTATCATCGGTTAGAACCAAACAGTACGTTATATCGATTTATATTTATGTACCATTTCATCCCCCGTTTTCTTTCCATTAGGTACGTGGAACACTGCCGGTCATTCAGATCCACGCCTCCCATAAAAGAATTATAATCTCGTATCACCCCAGCTTTTAGATATCTCTCTCCACCTCGTTGCCCCATCACCATGTCGTTAACGTGATAAGTAGAACTCATAGTAATTAATTTAACGTCTTCCCACGCAGTAACAGAAATATCACCACAATTTCTATTTATCACATCACCCCTGTTCTGATGGTGTGCGGAAACCAGGGTTCCAATCTTATATCGATTTATACCTCAGCGGATAAGAGAGTAGAGAAACACAAACATTAGTATTTACAACAATTTATTATTTATTCAATTAATGTATACAGAGACGCTTACCGATGAGCCGTTTGAGTGGAGAGAGAGTGATTTTATACATGAAAAATTGCAGTTTATAAAGCCAACATTTTGACGTTGAAAAGTTCAGAATGACGTCAGACTGTACATTCGTGTATTGAAAGAAACGTTTGAAAAAATGATGAGGGCGAAAGGCGCATTTACGAATTCTGGTTAAATATGTTATTAATGAGGTCAGACAGAATTCATGTGAAAAATGTTACACGTAAATTAATAGTAGTAGCAAAATTATATATGTTGCTAACCGTTACACGTTTCTCCTGTGCGTCTTTAATTACATGCAGCACATTCTTTCGGCAACGATTCAATATGCCAACGACATCGGTTTTCCGCGACGTCAAATACTGGGTTAGGGACAGGTTGTTATAAAAATTATCCATACTCTCAAACCCATGTCCTCTTCGTCCTCTGTACTCCCCTTTCTCATCACCACTCAAATCACTCGGGAGCACACAATGATGTCATTCACCAAGAATACTAAGAATCTTACGTGCCAGTAAAACAAGTTTTTGTTGATGTCGAGCAGAGCAACGTGCCCATCTGCGTTGTCGACGTGAACCGCCCACTCGGTTGTATCCATAACTATAGTGGTGATCGCCGTCTAACCTGAGCTCTGGTATCACGTTTGCTGCGCTACAAGCAGGTTGCTTATGGTGATAGTGATTTATCAGTTCCTCCGCCGGTAGAAATCTGAGTTGCCGGTGTTTTATGGTATTACTAGGGTTGTCGGAGTGGTAAATAATGAGGCTATTTAGAATGCTACTGTTGAGCAATTTTCTAAACACCTTTATTTTGATTTTTTGTTATAATATCCGTTATAAAAACGGCGTTTAATATACTAAATCCTTAAGTTCCCTCAGACCATCGACATCCATCACGGAATCATTAAATGCGTCGAACGGAATATCTTCGAATTTATCACACGGATCATAGTCATAGTCCACCTCAATAACGTTGATGCGACTATCATCGGTTAGAACCAAACAGTACGTTATATCGATTTATATTTATGTACCATTTCATCCCCCGTTTTCTTTCCATTAGGTACGTGGAACACTGCCGGTCATTCAGATCCACGCCTCCCATAAAAGAATTATAATCTCGTATCACCCCAGCTTTTAGATATCTCTCTCCACCTCGTTGCCCCATCACCATGTCGTTAACGTGATAAGTAGAACTCATAGTAATTAATTTAACGTCTTCCCACGCAGTAACAGAAATATCACCACAATTTCTATTTATCACATCACCCCTGTTCTGATGGTGTGCGGAAACCAGGGTTCCAATCTTATGTCGATTTATACCTCAGCGGATAAGAGAGTAGAGAAACGCAAACATTAGTATTTACAACAATTTATTATTTATTCAATTAATGTATACAGAGACGCTTACCGATGAGCCGTTTGAGTGGAGAGAGAGTGATTTTATACATGAAAAATTGCAGTTTATAAAGCCAACATTTTGACGTTGAAAAGTTCAGAATGACGTCAGACTGTACATTCGCGTATTGAAAGAAACGTTTGAAAAAATGATGAGGGCGAAAGACGCATTTACGAATTCTGGTTAAATATGTTATTAATGAGGTCAGACAGAATTCATGTGAAAAATGTTACACGTAAATTAATAGTAGTAGCAAAATTATATATGTTGCTAACCGTTACACGTTTCTCCTGTGCGTCTTTAATTACATGCAGCACATTCTTTCGGCAACGATTCAATGTGCCAACGACATCGGTTTTCCGCGACGTCAAATACTGGGTTAGGGACAGGTTGTTATAAAAATTATCCATACTCTCAAACCCATGTCCTCTTCGTCCTCTGTACTCCCCTTTCTCATTCATCATCACTCAAATCACTCAGGAACATCTCCTCATATGTCGCGATGGCTGCCAGGTCCGGATCGTTTAGTCCTCCGGACTGGTCAAAATAAATCGGCTCGTCACGGAGAAGCTCCTCCCTGGCCTGGTCGTCGGTGACAGACGACTGATCGACGGCGTTAGTCAAGTCCTCGATCATTAGGACTGCGCAGTTCGCGCAGAACACATAGAGAGTCATGAACAGTGCCATGTCAGAAGCGGGTACGGTACAGATCCGTACCAACGTCTCATGACGAGGTTCTGCACAACCCGGACAAATGCACAGCTCGCGGGACCCGTAGCACACAATGATGTCATTCACCAAGAATACTAAGAATCTTACGTGCCAGTAAAACCAGTTTTTGTTGATGTCGAGCAGAGCAACGTGCACATCTGCGTTGTCGACGTGAACCGCCCACTCGGTTGTATCCATAACTATAGTGGTGATCGCCGTCTAACCTGAGCTCTGGTATCACGTTTGCTGCGCTACAAGCAGGTTGCTTATGGTGATAGTGATTTATCAGTTCCTCCGCCGGTAGAAATCTGAGTTGCCGGTGTTTTATGGTATTACTAGGGTTGTCGGAGTGGTAAATAATGAGGCTATTTAGAATGCTACTGTTGAGCAATTTTCTAAACACCTTTATTTTTATTTTTTGTTATAATATCCGTTATAAAAACGGCGTTTAATATACTAAATCCTTAAGTTCCCTCAGACCATCGACATCCATCACGGAATCATTAAATGCGTCGAACGGAATATCTTCGAATTTATCACACGGATCATAGTCATAGTCCACCTCAATAACGTTGATGCGACTATCATCGGTTAGAACCAAACAGTACGTTATATCGATTTATATTTATGTACCATTTCATCCCCCTATAACCGCAAAATACTAATTTCCGTGTTTGGAAGAAACAAGGTAGAAACTCCCAAAACCCAAAAGAATGAAAGCAAAAAAAAAAGGACGCCACCTCCTTTTAAAGAAAAAGAAGGAAACTAATTATATTAAAAAAGATACCCGAAAGAAATTTTGAAAGATACCCGAAAGAAAGTTAACCTAAAAAAATATCGATCTCAGAGAGTGGGTTATATTGATCGGCACTGAATTTGGCCAACAGAAAACCCCTTTCCTCAGACACAAAAGACTACAGCACAAAAAGAAACACAAGGTTATGCAAAGTATCCGTGTTTATTCGCCCACAGGCACCCTTTTCTTCAAATTCCGCTTATCGGCACGTCACATGTGTTCAGTCAAATAGAGGTTAATTCCGGATATGAAGGCAAATTTCCTGACGTGGAGGCAAGTCCCGTCACATTTAGTGACGATTTCGTTACTTAATTAGCAGCAATTAAAATACGCATGTGTCAGAACGTCATAGATGCCGCAAGCTGCGATCAATAAAAAAAATCCGTTAAAATCGCGAGGATCCTACTTGAAAAGCTACCCAAAAAGAGATTAAATGCTTACCAGATAAATCACACACACTTCACATAACAAATTTTTTTACCGCCAGGCGGTCACTCTCCGATTTACTCCTTACGGCGGTCGCCAATTCTCACAGCCCAATCTCTCTGTCTGTCTCTTAGCCATGTTGAAGCGAAATAGAATGATTGCAGGACGGCGGAAGTCAGCCATAACAGGTAGGGCTAGACCAGCACAACCGCGATTAATCGCCAGAATCGCCTAGAGCGATAAAAATTACGACTGCACAGCTCTATCTGTCAAAAATTTGATGTTTACGAAATTTCGTAAAAGGTTCATTTAATTGTCATAATATGGGAGAAAGTCATGAAAACAGCGAAAACCAACAGGAAACATGACTAAACACGGGGAAAACATGGAAAAACGGGTGCAGCGAACATAATCTGCACAAAGGTGCGAAAAACAAGACAACAAAATAAGCAGTTTTTGTTACAGCCCCCTCCAAAAAAAGAAATCGGAAGAGCCAACGACGATTTCAGACGAATCGTCCCGATTCAATTTATCCTACTATAGGATAACAAAAACGTCAAAGCATCAACTAACAACTCCTAACTTAACAAACCTTCTTCACGTTAACTATAATCAATTAATCCGTTCAGTAACAATAGCAGAGGCAAACTTTTACCAACTAAAACTTACACCCATTACTCTTATCACTAGAGTAAGAAAAGAAAATCAAGAAATTAAACCCAACACCAACATAACCAAAAAAAACTTATGGAACTCCGACAACTTCCAACAACTAAGGAAGGATCAACTCATTGCGGATACCCGACTCCTACCGAAAACAACAATAACTCTAGCGTTAGACCTCGACTAAACGTTTACTTACTAAGAGACTATAGTAGTTGTCATTTACTACCTTTCATACCAATCCCCATTCATTCATCCCGGACATGAGACATTCTTACAACAATAATGCTAGATAGAAATGCTAGCATGACTGACAAAACAAAATGATTTCAGCTATTGATACCACTTGGTACAATGCCTTTGTAAAGACAATTTAAAGGGCTCATTTTAGTTTCACCCAAGATAGACAATTTTTGTAATAGAATGTTAACGCGAAGAACTCCGATACTACTATTCTGAACTATTCGGATTTAGCTTAAAATCTTTAATATGCCAGGAACCTATATTCTTCCCTGTAGCATTTTCTAACTCGTACACTAACGCAGAGAGTTTTTTAATTATTTTACATTTTTCATATTTTGGGGCAAATTTGGAAATGTAATAATTCCCAGCATTACTTAGATAATAAGTCTTTTTATAGATCGTATCGCCTACTTGAAATTCCGCAGGACGGTGTTTTCGATCATAGTAAACTTTATTATGTGCATGTAATTTTAACAATTTCTGCCGCACTACATGAAAAATGTTAGATAATTCACTCAAATTTTGAGCGTAAGACAACCTACTACCAAAAATAACCTCTGCTTGAGATTCCGGCGCCTGAGCATAAAAAGAACCATTCATTATTGGTTCACGACCATGGACTAGGAAAAATGGACTGAACCCTGTTGATTCCGAGACTGCCGCGTTAATGGCCATCTGAATCTCAGAAAGGTAGAGATCCCAGCTGCGATGATCGTCTTTTACACACAACGATAACGCAGTGACCACACTACGATTCTGACGCTCAGTTGGATTAACTTGAGGGCAATATTTCGGGTTTAAATATACTTTTGGAATTTTATATTTCGCAATCAGTTCAGTGAACTCCCTTCCGATAAACTGTTTTCCATTGTCTGAAATTAAATACTGCGGAACACCATAGCGAAGGAATACATTATGTTCAACGACGTAACTTACAAGTTTACTGGTAGCACGTTTTAACGGAAAAAGTAAACAGTATTTGCTAAAACAATCTGTCACCACGAGAATATGCATATTTCTGTTTCTCGTCATCGGATAAGGACCCAACAGATCGACCGAGACCATTTGGAACGGGAAGGCACAGGACTTAGGATTTCCTAACTGACCCAAAGGGGAAATATTTGAATGTTTGTATTGCTGACAAGTTTCACATTTAGAAACAAAGTTAACTACGTCTCCGTGTAAATTAGGCCAAAAGTAACGAAGACAAAGACGACGGTGTGTCTTAAAAATTCCAAAATGCATAGCCAAATCAGACTCATGATTTTCTCGAATAAGCTTTTCTCTAAGCTGCAACGGAACAACTAACTTCCAATCGTAACAACTGGTGAGTTGATACTTGCTTTTAGAGTACCTAAACAATTCATGGTCCTTAATCTGGAAATTTGGATATCCAGCGGGATTTTCAGACACTGCCTTAAACAAATCGTTGTACCATGAGTCGGAAACAACAGACAGAGAGGAAACGGGAAGCAACCGAGATAACGTGTCGGGAACCACATTATCGACACCTTTCTTGTGGACGATCTCGAAATCAAAAGCAGATAGACGAATACCCCATCGAGCCAGACGGCCGGTAGGATTTTTTAAGCGCAAAAACCAACGTAAGCTGGCATGATCTGTAAAGATAGTGAATTTGGGACCGCCCTCCAAGTAACCGCGAAAATGCTCGACAGCATGAATAACACTTAGGGCTTCGCGTTCGGTAGCCGAATATCGCGTCTCAGCGGGTAAAAGTGTTCTACTCGTGAAAGCGATAGGATGATCGACGCCATCCACTTCCTGGGTTAAAACTCCGCCTAAACCGTACAACGATGCATCGCAATGAAGAACGAACGGTTTTGAATAATCCGGACAGGCCAAAATCGGACTAGAAACTAAGGCCGATTTCAGTTTTTGAAATGCCTCTTCCGCCTCGGGCGTCCACTCATAAGGGGGAGCACCTTTGCGGGTACTTGTCAACCGAGATAAGGGAGCAGCAATACTAGAAAAATTTTTAATGAACCGACGAAACCAACCGGCCATACCAAGAAAACTCTTTACCATTTTTGGAGAATTTGGAGTAGGAAAATCGAGAATACATTTTACCTTCTCGGGATCGGTATGTAGACCGTGAGAATCAACTACATACCCTAAATACTTCAATTCCTGACGGAAAAACTGACACTTCTTGAAATTTATAGAAAGGTTGGCATACAACAAGCGATCTAATACTTTGTTTAACAAAGTTATATGTTCTTCAAAAGTAGCAGATACAATAATTATGTCATCTAGGTAACAGAAAACTTTGTTTTCGAAAGAGGGATCGAACAATTTGTCAGCCAGTCTTTGCATGCACGCCGGCGAGTTTCTTAGGCCGAAGGCGCAAGATCTGAAGCAGAAGAATCCTCGACCAGGAACAGTGAAGCTACACTTCTCTCGTGAAGAAGGATCCAAAGGGATTTGCCAAAAGGCAGAGGATAAGTCGATAGAAGATAAATAATTCGCATCTCTCAAACTGTCCAAGATAGTAGTAATTCTCGGCAGGGGATACGCATCCGGTTTCGTGATAGAGTTCAGCTTCCTGCTATCGAGACAGAAACGAAGAGTACCATCTGACTTTGGAACAAAAATTGTTGGATTATTCCAACCCCCGGAACTAGGTTCGACAACACCTAACTCTAACATCTTATCAACTTCTTCATTCAACAGCGCCAATCTAGCTGGAGACAAAGGATAGTAACGCTGTTTCACTGGAGGATGATCTCCAGTATCAATAACCTGGGACAACAAATTAGTACGACCGAGACCTTTGACTTCGGAAGAAATTTTTTCAAAATTATTGATCATTCTGTCTGCTAGCGATCGTTGGTCTCCAGTCAATGAAGCAAAAGGCCGCAAGGCCCTCACTTCACTGACTCGATGCCAAACAATCGCATCGCAGGACTCAAACTTGACGAATTTTAATATTTCCGGAGCCAACTCAAATTCTCGGACAAAATCAATTCCCAAAATAAGGGAAGTACCTATATCAGGAGCTACAACGGCTCGAATAACCTGGCAACGATTATTGAATTTAAAAGGAAGAAACATAGACCCAATCGTCTTAACCGAACTTGCATTAGCAGTGGATAAAGTCACCAACGGATACTTATTAAGAGTAAAACCGATATCAACTAAATATTTATGTGAATCAGCACCCAAAATCGTTACACTCGATCCAGTGTCGAGTAATCCACAAACAGTTATATCACCAAGTGAAACTTCTAAGAAAGGGCGACGGTTATCCTTCTCATTTGCAAACAATATCGAGGCAGAATGTAGAAAATCCTCTATTCTGCCCCGCCTTTCGAGTTTTTTGGCTCTGAAACCGGGGAATTACCAGGCCGGTTATTCTTAGAACATTCCGGACAAGTGGCTACCGTGTAGTTAAACCTACCACAACGATAGCAATATTTAGAATAGCCATGATGAGTGCCACCGCGTGAACCACGCGAACTATTATTGGCTCCTTGGTTGTAATTACCAGAAGACGAATTAGCATAAGAAAAATCATTGCGGGAAAAATTTCCACGATTAAAACCGCCACGATGAAAACCACCGCGATGAGAACCACCACGATTAAAACCACCACGATTGGATGGACCAGCAGAAGAAACGTTACACTCTTTTAACTTCTGTTCAACTTTCACTTCCTCCGTCGCACATTTGGTAGGAGACTCGTCGACCGCATAAACTGCTTTCGAGCCAGAAGGCTTGACCTTCGCTTGGGCAGGAGTGGCTGCATTAGATGCGTTGATACGCTGTTGTGCATTTTCAACTTTTTTTCCTAAACGCAGAAGTTCGTCGATTGAATTTATATCAACTAGCATGAAATGTCGTTGGTAAGAAATTGAGATATTTGAAAGGATAATTCCTAATTGTTCCTCACCAGACAATGGCCTTGACAACCTGTTGAAATAGCCCAACATGACGGAAACAAAAATATGCATCCTCTCGTCCGACTTTTGCTTGCGTCCCCGTACAAACGACAACACTTCAGCATCGTAATTTAAACTGCCAAAATCGGAGCGGAGTGCAGCAACTAACTGCTTCCAACTGGAAATGCTCGAAGCTCTAGCACGGTACCAACTAAGCGCTTGTTTCTGGAATAGTTCACAAGCCGATTTCAGCATCCTGGCATCCGAGATATTACGCGAAAACCTAATCTCATCCAATCGTTCTAAGAACTCGACCACACAGGAATCGCCGTCAAATGTGAAACCAAGATTTAAAGGTTTAAGAATGCGTTCATCAGAAATGACAAAGTTATTGTCCAAAGGAACTGGTTTCGTATCAACATGCTGTATATACGGAGCTGACGTCACTTCAGAATTCCTGCCCAAAGGAACCACCTCAGGACTAAGCTTCTCACCCTCGTGCAATGAAGTAGAAGGTATCGGAAGAACTACAGGATTTGGTAACGGGCTAGGCGAACGAACAATATCTAAATATTTTTCTAACAAAACGACAATTTCCAAAACTTCCTCCTTTAAATTATCTAATAATTTCTTGGAGTCTGAATTAGCAGGATTTATGCGTGAAATTCTATGAAAGATATGTGCAGTTTTAGTGCTAATTCGTTTATATAAAAGTTTCTGTTTGCTATTAATAAATTCCTCTATAAGTTCTTGGAGACATGAAAGTCTAATCGAACATTCTTGAAATTCTGAATCCGGATCTAAATCCGTTGAGGTAATTGATTCTGCGGGAAATTCCCTTAAGAGTGAATTAAATTGTTTTCTCATCGCTTCAACATTGGTTGGAGTGACCTCACGAATCGTGAACTCATAATCGAGTTCTGCCTTTACTAAATGTGACGCAGCATAATACACTATCGCTGGAGACGCCATCATGTCTATATATATAATTTAAATCCCACCAAAAAAATTAAAACCAAAATAAATAAAAAATAATAAAAAAATAAAATGGAATAAACTGACTTTTTTTTACTGCTTGCGGCACTTCTGATCACTTTTTGCTGCTTACCTCCACCAAGATATGTTGCCTTCACATCTGAAAATTAACAAAAAATAATTAGTATGATATTAACAAACTTAAACGGCAAGCGTAAAACTTTTTCGCGGAAACCGCCTTAAAATAACAAAATCTGCTGCTAAACAATTGCCTTTAAATCTAAGATTCAGACAAAAAAAATATAGTAACCATAAAAAAAACGGCAAGTACAAAATACTTCTTTGCGGTAACCGCTTTAAATTACAAAAAGAATGCTGCTATATAATGACAAAAGATGATGTTCAATACAAAAAACAAAAAGACGGTGCTTATAAACCTCTTTCACGGTAATCGCTATGAATGAAAATTATATAAAAACAAAAAAAAATGCTTCTAATTTTTTTTATACAATTTTAAAACAAAGTGCTTAAAAAATCGTGCTTCAATGGCTGAGGAAAAGAATATTCTGGAAGCCAAAATCCAATTTACAGGCCTAACGTTGGAGCGCTAATTTTATAACCGCAAAATACTAATTTCCGTGTTTGGAAGAAACAAGGTAGAAACTCCCAAAACCCAAAAGAATGAAAGCAAAAAAAAAGGACGCCACCTCCTTTTAAAGAAAAAGAAGGAAACTAATTATATTAAAAAAGATACCCGAAAGAAATTTTGAAAGATACCCGAAAGAAAGTTAACCTAAAAAAATATCGATCTCAGAGAGTGGGTTATATTGATCGGCACTGAATTTGGCCAACAGAAAACCCCTTTCCTCAGACACAAAAGACTACAGCACAAAAAGAAACACAAGGTTATGCAAAGTATCCGTGTTTATTCGCCCACAGGCACCCTTTTCTTCAAATTCCGCTTATCGGCACGTCACATGTGTTCAGTCAAATAGAGGTTAATTCCGGATATGAAGGCAAATTTCCTGACGTGGAGGCAAGTCCCGTCACATTTAGTGACGATTTCGTTACTTAATTAGCAGCAATTAAAATACGCATGTGTCAGAAGGTCATAGATGCCGCAAGCTGCGATCAATAAAAAAAATCCGTTAAAATCGCGAGGATCCTACTTGAAAAGCTACCCAAAAAGAGATTAAATGCTTACCAGATAAATCACACACACTTCACATAACAAATTTTTTTACCGCCAGGCGGTCACTCTCCGATTTACTCCTTACGGCGGTCGCCAATTCTCACAGCCCAATCTCTCTGTCTGTCTCTTAGCCATGTTGAAGCGAAATAGAATGATTGCAGGACGGCGGAAGTCAGCCATAACAGGTAGGGCTAGACCAGCACAACCGCGATTAATCGCCAGAATCGCCTAGAGCGATAAAAATTACGACTGCACAGCTCTATCTGTCAAAAATTTGATGTTTACGAAATTTCGTAAAAGGTTCATTTAATTGTCATAATATGGGAGAAAGTCATGAAAACAGCGAAAACCAACAGGAAACATGACTAAACACGGGGAAAACATGGAAAAACGGGTGCAGCGAACATAATCTGCACAAAGGTGCGAAAAACAAGACAACAAAATAAGCAGTTTTTGTTACACCCCGTTTTCTTTCCATTAGGTACGTGGAACACTGCCGGTCATTCAGATCCACGCCTCCCATAAAAGAATTATAATCTCGTATCACCCCAGCTTTTAGATATCTCTCTCCACCTCGTTGCCCCATCACCATGTCGTTAACGTGATAAGTAGAACTCATAGTAATTAATTTAACGTCTTCCCACGCAGTAACAGAAATATCACCACAATTTCTATTTATCACATCACCCCTGTTCTGATGGTGTGCGGAAACCAGGGTTCCAATCTTATGTCGATTTATACCTCAGCGGATAAGAGAGTAGAGAAACACAAACATTAGTATTTACAACAATTTATTATTTATTCAATTAATGTATACAGAGACGCTTACCGATGAGCCGTTTGAGTGGAGAGAGAGTGATTTTATACATGAAAAATTGCAGTTTATAAAGCCAACATTTTGACGTTGAAAAGTTCAGAATTACGTCAGACTGTACATTCGTGTATTGAAAGAAACGTTTGAAAAAATGATGAGGGCGAAAGACGCATTTACGAATTCTGGTTAAATATGTTATTAATGAGGTCAGACAGAATTCATGTGAAAAATGTTACACGTAAATTAATAGTAGTAGCAAAATTATATATGTTGCTAACCGTTACACGTTTCTCCTGTGCGTCTTTAATTACATGCAGCACATTCTTTCGGCAACGATTCAATGTGCCAACGACATCGGTTTTCCGCGACGTCAAATACTGGGTTAGGGACAGGTTGTTATAAAAATTATCCATACTCTCAAACCCATGTCCTCTTCGTCCTCTGTACTCCCCTTTCTCATCATCACTCAAATCACTCGGGAACATCTCCTCATATGTCGCAATGGCTGCCAGGTCCTGATCGTTTAGTCCTCCGGACTGGTCAAAATAAATCGGCTCGTCACGGAGAAGCTCCTCCCTGGCCTGGTCGTCGGTGACAGACGACTGATCGACAACGTTAGTCAAGTCCTCGATCATTAGGACTGCGCAGTTCGCGCAGAACACATAGAGAGTCTTGAACAGTGCCATGTCAGAAGCGGGTACGGTACAGAACCGTACCAACGTCTCATGACGAGGTTCTGCACAACCCGGACAAATGCACAGCTCGCGGGACCCGTAGCACACAATGATGTCATTCACCAAGAATACTAAGAATCTTACGTGCCAGTAAAACCAGTTTTTGTTGATGTCGAGCAGAGCAACGTGCCCATCTGCGTTGTCGACGTGAACCGCCCACTCGGTTGTATCCATAACTATAGTGGTGATCGCCGTCTAACCTGAGCTCTGGTATCACGTTTGCAGCGGTACAAGCAGGTTGCTTATGGTGATAGTGATTTATCAGTTCCTCCGCCGGTAGAAATCTGAGTTGCCGGTGTTTTATGGTATTACTAGGGTTGTCGGAGTGGTAAATAATGAGGCTATTTAGAATGCTACTGTTGAGCAATTTTCTAAACACCTTTATTTTTATTTTTTGTTATAATATCCGTTATAAAAACGGCGTTTAATATACTAAATCCTTAAGTTCCCTCAGACCATCGACATCCATCACGGAATCATTAAATGCGTCGAACGGAATATCTTCGAATTTATCACACGGATCATAGTCATAGTCCACCTCAATAACGTTGATGCGACTATCATCGGTTAGAACCAAACAGTACGTTATATCGATTTATATTTATGTACCATTTCATCCCCCGTTTTCTTTCCATTAGGTACGTGGAACACTGCCGGTCATTCAGATCCACGCCTCCCATAAAAGAATTATAATCTCGTATCACCCCAGCTTTTAGATATCTCTCTCCACCTCGTTGCCCCATCACCATGTCGTTAACGTGATAAGTAGAACTCATAGTAATTAATTTAACGTCTTCCCACGCAGTAACAGAAATATCACCACAATTTCTATTTATCACATCACCCCTGTTCTGATGGTGTGCGGAAACCAGGGTTCCAATCTTATATCGATTTATACCTCAGCGGATAAGAGAGTAGAGAAACACAAACATTAGTATTTACAACAATTTATTATTTATTCAATTAATGTATACAGAGACGCTTACCGATGAGCCGTTTGAGTGGAGAGAGAGTGATTTTATACATGAAAAATTGCAGTTTATAAAGCCAACATTTTGACGTTGAAAAGTTCAGAATGACGTCAGACTGTACATTCGTGTATTGAAAGAAACGTTTGAAAAAATGATGAGGGCGAAAGGCGCATTTACGAATTCTGGTTAAATATGTTATTAATGAGGTCAGACAGAATTCATGTGAAAAATGTTACACGTAAATTAATAGTAGTAGCAAAATTATATATGTTGCTAACCGTTACACGTTTCTCCTGTGCGTCTTTAATTACATGCAGCACATTCTTTCGGCAACGATTCAATATGCCAACGACATCGGTTTTCCGCGACGTCAAATACTGGGTTAGGGACAGGTTGTTATAAAAATTATCCATACTCTCAAACCCATGTCCTCTTCGTCCTCTGTACTCCCCTTTCTCATCACCACTCAAATCACTCGGGAGCACACAATGATGTCATTCACCAAGAATACTAAGAATCTTACGTGCCAGTAAAACAAGTTTTTGTTGATGTCGAGCAGAGCAACGTGCCCATCTGCGTTGTCGACGTGAACCGCCCACTCGGTTGTATCCATAACTATAGTGGTGATCGCCGTCTAACCTGAGCTCTGGTATCACGTTTGCTGCGCTACAAGCAGGTTGCTTATGGTGATAGTGATTTATCAGTTCCTCCGCCGGTAGAAATCTGAGTTGCCGGTGTTTTATGGTATTACTAGGGTTGTCGGAGTGGTAAATAATGAGGCTATTTAGAATGCTACTGTTGAGCAATTTTCTAAACACCTTTATTTTGATTTTTTGTTATAATATCCGTTATAAAAACGGCGTTTAATATACTAAATCCTTAAGTTCCCTCAGACCATCGACATCCATCACGGAATCATTAAATGCGTCGAACGGAATATCTTCGAATTTATCACACGGATCATAGTCATAGTCCACCTCAATAACGTTGATGCGACTATCATCGGTTAGAACCAAACAGTACGTTATATCGATTTATATTTATGTACCATTTCATCCCCCGTTTTCTTTCCATTAGGTACGTGGAACACTGCCGGTCATTCAGATCCACGCCTCCCATAAAAGAATTATAATCTCGTATCACCCCAGCTTTTAGATATCTCTCTCCACCTCGTTGCCCCATCACCATGTCGTTAACGTGATAAGTAGAACTCATAGTAATTAATTTAACGTCTTCCCACGCAGTAACAGAAATATCACCACAATTTCTATTTATCACATCACCCCTGTTCTGATGGTGTGCGGAAACCAGGGTTCCAATCTTATGTCGATTTATACCTCAGCGGATAAGAGAGTAGAGAAACACAAACATTTGTATTTACAACAATTTATTATTTATTCAATTAATGTATACAGAGACGCTTACCGATGAGCCGTTTGAGTGGAGAGAGAGTGATTTTATACATGAAAAATTGCAGTTTATAAAGCCAACATTTTGACGTTGAAAAGTTCAGAATGACGTCAGACTGTACATTCAAGTATTGAAAGAAACGTTTGAAAAAATTATGAGGGCGAAAGACGCATTTACGAATTCTGGTTAAATATGTTATTAATGAGGTCAGACAGAATTCATGTGAAAAATGTTACACGTAAATTAATAGTAGTAGCAAAATTATATATGTTGCTAACCGTTACACGTTTCTCCTGTGCGTCTTTAATTACATGCAGCACATTCTTTCGGCAACGATTCAATGTGCCAACGACATCGGTTTTCCGCGACGTCAAATACTGGGTTAGGGACAGGTTGTTATAAAAATTATCCATACTCTCAAACCCATGTCCTCTTCGTCCTCTGTACTCCCCTTTCTCATTCATCATCACTCAAATCACTCAGGAACATCTCCTCATATGTCGCGATGGCTGCCAGGTCCGGATCGTTTAGTCCTCCGGACTGGTCAAAATAAATCGGCTCGTCACGGAGAAGCTCCTCCCTGGCCTGGTCGTCGGTGACAGACGACTGATCGACGGCGTTAGTCAAGTCCTCGATCATTAGGACTGCGCAGTTCGCGCAGAACACATAGAGAGTCATGAACAGTGCCATGTCAGAAGCGGGTACGGTACAGATCCGTACCAACGTCTCATGACGAGGTTCTGCACAACCCGGACAAATGCACAGCTCGCGGGACCCGTAGCACACAATGATGTCATTCACCAAGAATACTAAGAATCTTACGTGCCAGTAAAACCAGTTTTTGTTGATGTCGAGCAGAGCAACGTGCACATCTGCGTTGTCGACGTGAACCGCCCACTCGGTTGTATCCATAACTATAGTGGTGATCGCCGTCTAACCTGAGCTCTGGTATCACGTTTGCTGCGCTACAAGCAGGTTGCTTATGGTGATAGTGATTTATCAGTTCCTCCGCCGGTAGAAATCTGAGTTGCCGGTGTTTTATGGTATTACTAGGGTTGTCGGAGTGGTAAATAATGAGGCTATTTAGAATGCTACTGTTGAGCAATTTTCTAAACACCTTTATTTTTATTTTTTGTTATAATATCCGTTATAAAAACGGCGTTTAATATACTAAATCCTTAAGTTCCCTCAGACCATCGACATCCATCACGGAATCATTAAATGCGTCGAACGGAATATCTTCGAATTTATCACACGGATCATAGTCATAGTCCACCTCAATAACGTTGATGCGACTATCATCGGTTAGAACCAAACAGTACGTTATATCGATTTATATTTATGTACCATTTCATCCCCCTATAACCGCAAAATACTAATTTCCGTGTTTGGAAGAAACAAGGTAGAAACTCCCAAAACCCAAAAGAATGAAAGCAAAAAAAAAAGGACGCCACCTCCTTTTAAAGAAAAAGAAGGAAACTAATTATATTAAAAAAGATACCCGAAAGAAATTTTGAAAGATACCCGAAAGAAAGTTAACCTAAAAAAATATCGATCTCAGAGAGTGGGTTATATTGATCGGCACTGAATTTGGCCAACAGAAAACCCCTTTCCTCAGACACAAAAGACTACAGCACAAAAAGAAACACAAGGTTATGCAAAGTATCCGTGTTTATTCGCCCACAGGCACCCTTTTCTTCAAATTCCGCTTATCGGCACGTCACATGTGTTCAGTCAAATAGAGGTTAATTCCGGATATGAAGGCAAATTTCCTGACGTGGAGGCAAGTCCCGTCACATTTAGTGACGATTTCGTTACTTAATTAGCAGCAATTAAAATACGCATGTGTCAGAACGTCATAGATGCCGCAAGCTGCGATCAATAAAAAAAATCCGTTAAAATCGCGAGGATCCTACTTGAAAAGCTACCCAAAAAGAGATTAAATGCTTACCAGATAAATCACACACACTTCACATAACAAATTTTTTTACCGCCAGGCGGTCACTCTCCGATTTACTCCTTACGGCGGTCGCCAATTCTCACAGCCCAATCTCTCTGTCTGTCTCTTAGCCATGTTGAAGCGAAATAGAATGATTGCAGGACGGCGGAAGTCAGCCATAACAGGTAGGGCTAGACCAGCACAACCGCGATTAATCGCCAGAATCGCCTAGAGCGATAAAAATTACGACTGCACAGCTCTATCTGTCAAAAATTTGATGTTTACGAAATTTCGTAAAAGGTTCATTTAATTGTCATAATATGGGAGAAAGTCATGAAAACAGCGAAAACCAACAGGAAACATGACTAAACACGGGGAAAACATGGAAAAACGGGTGCAGCGAACATAATCTGCACAAAGGTGCGAAAAACAAGACAACAAAATAAGCAGTTTTTGTTACAGCCCCCTCCAAAAAAAGAAATCGGAAGAGCCAACGACGATTTCAGACGAATCGTCCCGATTCAATTTATCCTACTATAGGATAACAAAAACGTCAAAGCATCAACTAACAACTCCTAACTTAACAAACCTTCTTCACGTTAACTATAATCAATTAATCCGTTCAGTAACAATAGCAGAGGCAAACTTTTACCAACTAAAACTTACACCCATTACTCTTATCACTAGAGTAAGAAAAGAAAATCAAGAAATTAAACCCAAC
Organism: Micropterix aruncella; assembly: GCA_944548615.1. Taxonomy (NCBI): domain Eukaryota; kingdom Metazoa; phylum Arthropoda; class Insecta; order Lepidoptera; family Micropterigidae; genus Micropterix; species Micropterix aruncella. The sequence goes on from OX155970.1 coordinate 3,744,799, forward strand.
ACCAACATAACCAAAAAAAACTTATGGAACTCCGACAACTTCCAACAACTAAGGAAGGATCAACTCATTGCGGATACCCGACTCCTACCGAAAACAACAATAACTCTAGCGTTAGACCTCGACTAAACGTTTACTTACTAAGAGACTATAGTAGTTGTCATTTACTACCTTTCATACCAATCCCCATTCATTCATCCCGGACATGAGACATTCTTACAACAATAATGCTAGATAGAAATGCTAGCATGACTGACAAAACAAAATGATTTCAGCTATTGATACCACTTGGTACAATGCCTTTGTAAAGACAATTTAAAGGGCTCATTTTAGTTTCACCCAAGATAGACAATTTTTGTAATAGAATGTTAACGCGAAGAACTCCGATACTACTATTCTGAACTATTCGGATTTAGCTTAAAATCTTTAATATGCCAGGAACCTATATTCTTCCCTGTAGCATTTTCTAACTCGTACACTAACGCAGAGAGTTTTTTAATTATTTTACATTTTTCATATTTTGGGGCAAATTTGGAAATGTAATAATTCCCAGCATTACTTAGATAATAAGTCTTTTTATAGATCGTATCGCCTACTTGAAATTCCGCAGGACGGTGTTTTCGATCATAGTAAACTTTATTATGTGCATGTAATTTTAACAATTTCTGCCGCACTACATGAAAAATGTTAGATAATTCACTCAAATTTTGAGCGTAAGACAACCTACTACCAAAAATAACCTCTGCTTGAGATTCCGGCGCCTGAGCATAAAAAGAACCATTCATTATTGGTTCACGACCATGGACTAGGAAAAATGGACTGAACCCTGTTGATTCCGAGACTGCCGCGTTAATGGCCATCTGAATCTCAGAAAGGTAGAGATCCCAGCTGCGATGATCGTCTTTTACACACAACGATAACGCAGTGACCACACTACGATTCTGACGCTCAGTTGGATTAACTTGAGGGCAATATTTCGGGTTTAAATATACTTTTGGAATTTTATATTTCGCAATCAGTTCAGTGAACTCCCTTCCGATAAACTGTTTTCCATTGTCTGAAATTAAATACTGCGGAACACCATAGCGAAGGAATACATTATGTTCAACGACGTAACTTACAAGTTTACTGGTAGCACGTTTTAACGGAAAAAGTAAACAGTATTTGCTAAAACAATCTGTCACCACGAGAATATGCATATTTCTGTTCCTCGTCATCGGATAAGGACCCAACAGATCGACCGAGACCATTTGGAACGGGAAGGCACAGGACTTAGGATTTCCTAACTGACCCAAAGGGGAAATATTTGAATGTTTGTATTGCTGACAAGTTTCACATTTAGAAACAAAGTTAACTACGTCTCCGTGTAAATTAGGCCAAAAGTAACGAAGACAAAGACGACGGTGTGTCTTAAAAATTCCAAAATGCATAGCCAAATCAGACTCATGATTTTCTCGAATAAGCTTTTCTCTAAGCTGCAACGGAACAACTAACTTCCAATCGTAACAACTGGTGAGTTGATACTTGCTTTTAGAGTACCTAAACAATTCATGGTCCTTAATCTGGAAATTTGGATATCCAGCGGGATTTTCAGACACTGCCTTAAACAAATCGTTGTACCATGAGTCGGAAACAACAGACAGAGAGGAAACGGGAAGCAACCGAGATAACGTGTCGGGAACCACATTATCGACACCTTTCTTGTGGACGATCTCGAAATCAAAAGCAGATAGACGAATACCCCATCGAGCCAGACGGCCGGTAGGATTTTTTAAGCGCAAAAACCAACGTAAGCTGGCATGATCTGTAAAGATAGTGAATTTGGGACCGCCCTCCAAGTAACCGCGAAAATGCTCGACAGCATGAATAACACTTAGGGCTTCGCGTTCGGTAGCCGAATATCGCGTCTCAGCGGGTAAAAGTGTTCTACTCGTGAAAGCGATAGGATGATCGACGCCATCCACTTCCTGGGTTAAAACTCCGCCTAAACCGTACAACGATGCATCGCAATGAAGAGCGAACGGTTTTGAATAATCCGGACAGGCCAAAATCGGACTAGAAACTAAGGCCGATTTCAGTTTTTGAAATGCCTCTTCCGCCTCGGGCGTCCACTCATAAGGGGGAGCACCTTTGCGGGTACTTGTCAACCGAGATAAGGGAGCAGCAATACTAGAAAAATTTTTAATGAACCGACGAAACCAACCGGCCATACCAAGAAAACTCTTTACCATTTTTGGAGAATTTGGAGTAGGAAAATCGAGAATACATTTTACCTTCTCGGGATCGGTATGTAGACCGTGAGAATCAACTACATACCCTAAATACTTCAATTCCTGACGGAAAAACTGACACTTCTTGAAATTTATAGAAAGGTTGGCATACAACAAGCGATCTAATACTTTGTTTAACAAAGTTATATGTTCTTCAAAAGTAGCAGATACAATAATTATGTCATCTAGGTAACAGAAAACTTTGTTTTCGAAAGAGGGATCGAACAATTTGTCAGCCAGTCTTTGCATGCACGCCGGCGAGTTTCTTAGGCCGAAGGCGCAAGATCTGAAGCAGAAGAATCCTCGACCAGGAACAGTGAAGCTACACTTCTCTCGTGAAGAAGGATCCAAAGGGATTTGCCAAAAGGCAGAGGATAAGTCGATAGAAGATAAATAATTCGCATCTCTCAAACTGTCCAAGATAGTAGTAATTCTCGGCAGGGGATACGCATCCGGTTTCGTGATAGAGTTCAGCTTCCTGCTATCGAGACAGAAACGAAGAGTACCATCTGACTTTGGAACAAAAATTGTTGGATTATTCCAACCCCCGGAACTAGGTTCGACAACACCTAACTCTAACATCTTATCAACTTCTTCATTCAACAGCGCCAATCTAGCTGGAGACAAAGGATAGTAACGCTGTTTCACTGGAGGATGATCTCCAGTATCAATAACCTGGGACAACAAATTAGTACGACCGAGACCTTTGACTTCGGAAGAAATTTTTTCAAAATTATTGATCATTCTGTCTGCTAGCGATCGTTGGTCTCCAGTCAATGAAGCAAAAGGCCGCAAGGCCCTCACTTCACTGACTCGATGCCAAACAATCGCATCGCAGGACTCAAACTTGACGAATTTTAATATTTCCGGAGCCAACTCAAATTCTCGGACAAAATCAATTCCCAAAATAAGGGAAGTACCTATATCAGGAGCTACAACGGCTCGAATAACCTGGCAACGATTATTGAATTTAAAAGGAAGAAACATAGACCCAATCGTCTTAACCGAACTTGCATTAGCAGTGGATAAAGTCACCAACGGATACTTATTAAGAGTAAAACCGATATCAACTAAATATTTATGTGAATCAGCACCCAAAATCGTTACACTCGATCCAGTGTCGAGTAATCCACAAACAGTTATATCACCAAGTGAAACTTCTAAGAAAGGGCGACGGTTATCCTTCTCATTTGCAAACAATATCGAGGCAGAATGTAGAAAATCCTCTATTCTGCCCCGCCTTTCGAGTTTTTTGGCTCTGAAACCGGGGAATTACCAGGCCGGTTATTCTTAGAACATTCCGGACAAGTGGCTACCGTGTAGTTAAACCTACCACAACGATAGCAATATTTAGAATAGCCATGATGAGTGCCACCGCGTGAACCACGCGAACTATTATTGGCTCCTTGGTTGTAATTACCAGAAGACGAATTAGCATAAGAAAAATCATTACGGGAAAAATTTCCACGATTAAAACCGCCACGATGAAAACCACCGCGATGAGAACCACCACGATTAAAACCACCACGATTGGATGGACCAGCAGAAGAAACGTTACACTCTTTTAACTTCTGTTCAACTTTCACTTCCTCCGTCGCACATTTGGTAGGAGACTCGTCGACCGCATAAACTGCTTTCGAGCCAGAAGGCTTGACCTTCGCTTGGGCAGGAGTGGCTGCATTAGATGCGTTGATACGCTGTTGTGCATTTTCAACTTTTTTTCCTAAACGCAGAAGTTCGTCGATTGAATTTATATCAACTAGCATGAAATGTCGTTGGTAAGAAATTGAGATATTTGAAAGGATAATTCCTAATTGTTCCTCACCAGACAATGGCCTTGACAACCTGTTGAAATAGCCCAACATGACGGAAACAAAAATATGCATCCTCTCGTCCGACTTTTGCTTGCGTCCCCGTACAAACGACAACACTTCAGCATCGTAATTTAAACTGCCAAAATCGGAGCGGAGTGCAGCAACTAACTGCTTCCAACTGGAAATGCTCGAAGCTCTAGCACGGTACCAACTAAGCGCTTGTTTCTGGAATAGTTCACAAGCCGATTTCAGCATCCTGGCATCCGAGATATTACGCGAAAACCTAATCTCATCCAATCGTTCTAAGAACTCGACCACACAGGAATCGCCGTCAAATGTGAAACCAAGATTTAAAGGTTTAAGAATGCGTTCATCAGAAATGACAAAGTTATTGTCCAAAGGAACTGGTTTCGTATCAACATGCTGTATATACGGAGCTGACGTCACTTCAGAATTCCTGCCCAAAGGAACCACCTCAGGACTAAGCTTCTCACCCTCGTGCAATGAAGTAGAAGGTATCGGAAGAACTACAGGATTTGGTAACGGGCTAGGCGAACGAACAATATCTAAATATTTTTCTAACAAAACGACAATTTCCAAAACTTCCTCCTTTAAATTATCTAATAATTTCTTGGAGTCTGAATTAGCAGGATTTATGCGTGAAATTCTATGAAAGATATGTGCAGTTTTAGTGCTAATTCGTTTATATAAAAGTTTCTGTTTGCTATTAATAAATTCCTCTATAAGTTCTTGGAGACATGAAAGTCTAATCGAACATTCTTGAAATTCTGAATCCGGATCTAAATCCGTTGAGGTAATTGATTCTGCGGGAAATTCCCTTAAGAGTGAATTAAATTGTTTTCTCATCGCTTCAACATTGGTTGGAGTGACCTCACGAATCGTGAACTCATAATCGAGTTCTGCCTTTACTAAATGTGACGCAGCATAATACAATAGCGCTGGAGACGCCATCATGTCTATATATATAATTTAAATCCCACCAAAAAAATTAAAACCAAAATAAATAAAAAATAATAAAAAAATAAAATGGAATAAACTGACTTTTTTTTACTGCTTGCGGCACTTCTGATCACTTTTTGCTGCTTACCTCCACCAAGATATGTTGCCTTCACATCTGAAAATTAACAAAAAATAATTAGTATGATATTAACAAACTTAAACGGCAAGCGTAAAACTTTTTCGCGGAAACCGCCTTAAAATAACAAAATCTGCTGCTAAACAATTGCCTTTAAATCTAAGATTCAGACAAAAAAAATATAGTAACCATAAAAAAAACGGCAAGTACAAAATACTTCTTTGCGGTAACCGCTTTAAATTACAAAAAGAATGCTGCTATATAATGACAAAAGATGATGTTCAATACAAAAAACAAAAAGACGGTGCTTATAAACCTCTTTCACGGTAATCGCTATGAATGAAAATTATATAAAAACAAAAAAAAATGCTTCTAATTTTTTTTATACAATTTTAAAACAAAGTGCTTAAAAAATCGTGCTTCAATGGCTGAGGAAAAGAATATTCTGGAAGCCAAAATCCAATTTACAGGCCTAACGTTGGAGCGCTAATTTTATAACCGCAAAATACTAATTTCCGTGTTTGGAAGAAACAAGGTAGAAACTCCCAAAACCCAAAAGAATGAAAGCAAAAAAAAAGGACGCCACCTCCTTTTAAAGAAAAAGAAGGAAACTAATTATATTAAAAAAGATACCCGAAAGAAATTTTGAAAGATACCCGAAAGAAAGTTAACCTAAAAAAATATCGATCTCAGAGAGTGGGTTATATTGATCGGCACTGAATTTGGCCAACAGAAAACCCCTTTCCTCAGACACAAAAGACTACAGCACAAAAAGAAACACAAGGTTATGCAAAGTATCCGTGTTTATTCGCCCACAGGCACCCTTTTCTTCAAATTCCGCTTATCGGCACGTCACATGTGTTCAGTCAAATAGAGGTTAATTCCGGATATGAAGGCAAATTTCCTGACGTGGAGGCAAGTCCCGTCACATTTAGTGACGATTTCGTTACTTAATTAGCAGCAATTAAAATACGCATGTGTCAGAAGGTCATAGATGCCGCAAGCTGCGATCAATAAAAAAAATCCGTTAAAATCGCGAGGATCCTACTTGAAAAGCTACCCAAAAAGAGATTAAATGCTTACCAGATAAATCACACACACTTCACATAACAAATTTTTTTACCGCCAGGCGGTCACTCTCCGATTTACTCCTTACGGCGGTCGCCAATTCTCACAGCCCAATCTCTCTGTCTGTCTCTTAGCCATGTTGAAGCGAAATAGAATGATTGCAGGACGGCGGAAGTCAGCCATAACAGGTAGGGCTAGACCAGCACAACCGCGATTAATCGCCAGAATCGCCTAGAGCGATAAAAATTACGACTGCACAGCTCTATCTGTCAAAAATTTGATGTTTACGAAATTTCGTAAAAGGTTCATTTAATTGTCATAATATGGGAGAAAGTCATGAAAACAGCGAAAACCAACAGGAAACATGACTAAACACGGGGAAAACATGGAAAAACGGGTGCAGCGAACATAATCTGCACAAAGGTGCGAAAAACAAGACAACAAAATAAGCAGTTTTTGTTACACCCCGTTTTCTTTCCATTAGGTACGTGGAACACTGCCGGTCATTCAGATCCACGCCTCCCATAAAAGAATTATAATCTCGTATCACCCCAGCTTTTAGATATCTCTCTCCACCTCGTTGCCCCATCACCATGTCGTTAACGTGATAAGTAGAACTCATAGTAATTAATTTAACGTCTTCCCACGCAGTAACAGAAATATCACCACAATTTCTATTTATCACATCACCCCTGTTCTGATGGTGTGCGGAAACCAGGGTTCCAATCTTATGTCGATTTATACCTCAGCGGATAAGAGAGTAGAGAAACACAAACATTAGTATTTACAACAATTTATTATTTATTCAATTAATGTATACAGAGACGCTTACCGATGAGCCGTTTGAGTGGAGAGAGAGTGATTTTATACATGAAAAATTGCAGTTTATAAAGCCAACATTTTGACGTTGAAAAGTTCAGAATTACGTCAGACTGTACATTCGTGTATTGAAAGAAACGTTTGAAAAAATGATGAGGGCGAAAGACGCATTTACGAATTCTGGTTAAATATGTTATTAATGAGGTCAGACAGAATTCATGTGAAAAATGTTACACGTAAATTAATAGTAGTAGCAAAATTATATATGTTGCTAACCGTTACACGTTTCTCCTGTGCGTCTTTAATTACATGCAGCACATTCTTTCGGCAACGATTCAATGTGCCAACGACATCGGTTTTCCGCGACGTCAAATACTGGGTTAGGGACAGGTTGTTATAAAAATTATCCATACTCTCAAACCCATGTCCTCTTCGTCCTCTGTACTCCCCTTTCTCATCATCACTCAAATCACTCGGGAACATCTCCTCATATGTCGCAATGGCTGCCAGGTCCTGATCGTTTAGTCCTCCGGACTGGTCAAAATAAATCGGCTCGTCACGGAGAAGCTCCTCCCTGGCCTGGTCGTCGGTGACAGACGACTGATCGACAACGTTAGTCAAGTCCTCGATCATTAGGACTGCGCAGTTCGCGCAGAACACATAGAGAGTCTTGAACAGTGCCATGTCAGAAGCGGGTACGGTACAGAACCGTACCAACGTCTCATGACGAGGTTCTGCACAACCCGGACAAATGCACAGCTCGCGGGACCCGTAGCACACAATGATGTCATTCACCAAGAATACTAAGAATCTTACGTGCCAGTAAAACCAGTTTTTGTTGATGTCGAGCAGAGCAACGTGCCCATCTGCGTTGTCGACGTGAACCGCCCACTCGGTTGTATCCATAACTATAGTGGTGATCGCCGTCTAACCTGAGCTCTGGTATCACGTTTGCAGCGGTACAAGCAGGTTGCTTATGGTGATAGTGATTTATCAGTTCCTCCGCCGGTAGAAATCTGAGTTGCCGGTGTTTTATGGTATTACTAGGGTTGTCAGAGTGGTAAATAATGAGGCTATTTAGAATGCTACTGTTGAGCAATTTTCTAAACACCTTTATTTTTATTTTTTGTTATAATATCCGTTATAAAAACGGCGTTTAATATACTAAATCCTTAAGTTCCCTCAGACCATCGACATCCATCACGGAATCATTAAATGCGTCGAACGGAATATCTTCGAATTTATCACACGGATCATAGTCCTAGTCCACCTCAATAACTTTGATGCGACTATCATCGGTTAGAACCAAACGGTATGTTATATCGATTTATATTTATGTACCATTTCATCCCCCGTTTTCTTTCCATTAGGTACGTGGAACACTGCCGGTCATTCAGATCCACGCCTCCCATAAAAGAATTATAATCTCGTATCACCCCAGCTTTTAGATATCTCTCTCCACCTCGTTGCCCCATCACCATGTCGTTAACGTGATAAGTAGAACTCATAGTAATTAATTTTACGTCTTCCCACGCAGTAACAGAAATATCACCACAATTTCTATTTATCACATCACCCCTGTTCTGATGGTGTGCGGAAACCAGGGTTCCAATCTTATATCGATTTATACCTCAGCGGATAAGAGAGTAGAGAAACACAAACATTAGTATTTACAACAATTTATTATTTATTCAATTAATGTATACAGAGACGCTTACCGATGAGCCGTTTGAGTGGAGAGAGAGTGATTTTATACATGAAAAATTGCAGTTTATAAAGCCAACATTTTGACGTTGAAAAGTTCAGAATGACGTCAGACTGTACATTCGTGTATTGAAAGAAACGTTTGAAAAAATGATGAGGGCGAAAGGCGCATTTACGAATTCTGGTTAAATATGTTATTAATGAGGTCAGACAGAATTCATGTGAAAAATGTTACACGTAAATTAATAGTAGTAGCAAAATTATATATGTTGCTAACCGTTACACGTTTCTCCTGTGCGTCTTTAATTACATGCAGCACATTCTTTCGGCAACGATTCAATATGCCAACGACATCGGTTTTCCGCGACGTCAAATACTGGGTTAGGGACAGGTTGTTATAAAAATTATCCATACTCTCAAACCCATGTCCTCTTCGTCCTCTGTACTCCCCTTTCTCATCACCACTCAAATCACTCGGGAGCACACAATGATGTCATTCACCAAGAATACTAAGAATCTTACGTGCCAGTAAAACAAGTTTTTGTTGATGTCGAGCAGAGCAACGTGCCCATCTGCGTTGTCGACGTGAACCGCCCACTCGGTTGTATCCATAACTATAGTGGTGATCGCCGTCTAACCTGAGCTCTGGTATCACGTTTGCTGCGCTACAAGCAGGTTGCTTATGGTGATAGTGATTTATCAGTTCCTCCGCCGGTAGAAATCTGAGTTGCCGGTGTTTTATGGTATTACTAGGGTTGTCGGAGTGGTAAATAATGAGGCTATTTAGAATGCTACTGTTGAGCAATTTTCTAAACACCTTTATTTTGATTTTTTGTTATAATATCCGTTATAAAAACGGCGTTTAATATACTAAATCCTTAAGTTCCCTCAGACCATCGACATCCATCACGGAATCATTAAATGCGTCGAACGGAATATCTTCGAATTTATCACACGGATCATAGTCATAGTCCACCTCAATAACGTTGATGCGACTATCATCGGTTAGAACCAAACAGTACGTTATATCGATTTATATTTATGTACCATTTCATCCCCCGTTTTCTTTCCATTAGGTACGTGGAACACTGCCGGTCATTCAGATCCACGCCTCCCATAAAAGAATTATAATCTCGTATCACCCCAGCTTTTAGATATCTCTCTCCACCTCGTTGCCCCATCACCATGTCGTTAACGTGATAAGTAGAACTCATAGTAATTAATTTAACGTCTTCCCACGCAGTAACAGAAATATCACCACAATTTCTATTTATCACATCACCCCTGTTCTGATGGTGTGCGGAAACCAGGGTTCCAATCTTATGTCGATTTATACCTCAGCGGATAAGAGAGTAGAGAAACACAAACATTTGTATTTACAACAATTTATTATTTATTCAATTAATGTATACAGAGACGCTTACCGATGAGCCGTTTGAGTGGAGAGAGAGTGATTTTATACATGAAAAATTGCAGTTTATAAAGCCAACATTTTGACGTTGAAAAGTTCAGAATGACGTCAGACTGTACATTCAAG
>OX155970.1:3755303-3924303 GCA_944548615.1 Micropterix aruncella
AAACAGCGTTACTATCCTTTGTCTCCAGCTAGATTGGCGCTGTTGAATGAAGAAGTTGATAAGATGTTAGAGTTAGGTGTTGTCGAACCTAGTTCCGGGGGTTGGAATAATCCAACAATTTTTGTTCCAAAGTCAGATGGTACCCTTCGTTTCTGTCTCGATAGCAGGAAGCTGAATTCTATTACGAAACCGGATGCGTATCCCCTACCGAGAATTACAACTATCTTGGACAGTTTGAGAGATGCAAATTATTTATCTTCTATCGACTTATCCCCTGCCTTTTGGCAAATCCCTTTGGATCCTTCTTCACGAGAGAAGTGTAGCTTCACTGTTCCTGGTCGAGGATTCTTCTGCTTCAGATCTTGCGCCTTCGGCCTGAGAAACTCGCCGGCGTGCATGCAAAGGCTGGCTGACAAATTGTTCGATCCCTCCTTCGAAAACAAAGTTTTTTGTTACCTAGATGACATAATTATTGTATCTGCTACTTTTGAAGAACATATAACTTTGTTAAACAAAGTATTAGATCGCTTGTTGTATGCCAACCTTTCTATAAATTTCAAGAAGTGTCAGTTTTTCCGTCAGGAATTGAAGTATTTAGGGTATGTAGTTGATTCTCACGGTCTACATACCGATCCCGAGAAGGTAAAATGTATTCTCGATTTTCCTACTCCAAATTCTCCAAAAATGGTAAAGAGTTTTCTTGGTATGGCCGGTTGGTATCGTCGGTTCATTAAAAATTTTTCTAGTATTGCTGCTCCCTTATCTCGGTTGACAAGTACCCGCAAAGGTGCTCCCCCTTATGAGTGGACGCCCGAGGCGGAAGAGGCATTTCAAAAACTGAAATCGGCCTTAGTTTCTAGTCCGATTTTGGCCTGTCCGGATTATTCAAAACCGTTCGCTCTTCATTGCGATGCATCGTTGTACGGTTTAGGCGGAGTTTTAACCCAGGAAGTGGATGGCGTCGATCATCCTATCGCTTTCACGAGTAGAACACTTTTACCCGCTGAGACGCGATATTCGGCAACCGAACGCGAAGCCCTAAGTGTTATTCATGCTGTCGAGCATTTTCGCGGTTACTTGGAGGGCGGTCCCAAATTCACTATCTTTACAGATCATGCCAGCTTACGTTGGTTTTTGCGCTTAACCCCTTGAGTATGATACGACCAAATCTGGTTCTGAAACAATTATCCGTTGAGTATGATACGACCAGATTTGGTTCCGCGTTTTTTTCACTTCTTTGACGTTCTCATATTTATTCATAATTATCTAATTGTTTTACAAAATGATATTTCAATATTCTATATTCGAAATTTCAATGCAATCATTGTGCAGTTGTTCTTTTTATGATTGGTGTAGTAGTTTCGTAGTTATAGTACTTTTAGGTCGATGTCGCCGAAAATCCTGCAAAAGAGACAGATGCATCCATGAAAATACCCATTTACTCCAAGGGTTAAAAAATCCTACCGGCCGTTTGGCTCGATGGGGTATTCGTCTATCTGCTTTTGATTTCGAGATCGTCCACAAGAAAGGTGTCGATAATGTGGTTCCTGACACGTTATCTCGGTTGCTTCCCGTTTCCTCTCTGTCTGTTGTTTCCGACTCATGGTACAACGATTTGTTTAAGGCAGTGTCTGAAAATCCCGCTGGATATCCAAATTTCCAGATTAAGGACCATGAATTGTTTAGGTACTCTAAAAGCAAGTATCAACTCACCAGTTGTTACGATTGGAAGTTAGTTGTTCCGTTGCAGCTTAGAGAAAAGCTTATCCGAGAAAATCATGAGTCTGATTTGGCTATGCATTTTGGAATTTTTAAGACACACCGTCGTCTTTGTCTTCGTTACTTTTGGCCTAATTTACACGGAGACGTAGTTAACTTTGTTTCTAAATGTGAAACTTGTCAGCAATACAAACATTCAAATATTTCCCCTTTGGGTCAGCTAGGAAATCCTAAGTCCTGTGCCTTCCCGTTCCAAATGGTCTCGGTCGATCTGTTGGGTCCTTATCCGATGACGAGGAACCGAAATATGCATATTCTCGTGGTGACAGATAGTTTTAGCAAATACTGTCTACTTTTTCCGTTAAAACGTGCTACCAGTAAACTTGTAAGTTATGTCGTTGAGCATAATGTATTCCTTCGCTATGGTGTTCCGCAGTATTTAATTTCAGACAATGGAAAACAGTTTATCGGAAGGGAGTTCACTGAACTGATTGCGAAATATAAAATTCCAAAAGTATATTTAAACCCGAAATATTGCCCTCAAGTTAATCCAACTGAGCGTCAGAATCGTAGTGTGGTCACTGCGTTATCGTTGTGTGTAAAAGACGATCATCGCAGCTGGGATCTTTATCTTTCTGAAATTCAGATGGCCATTAACGCGGCAGTCTCGGAATCAACAGGGTTCAGTCCATTTTTCCTAGTCCATGGTCGTGAACCAATAATGAATGGTTCTTTTTATGCTCAGACGCCGGAATCTCAAGCAGAGGTTATTTTTGGTAGTAGGTTGTCTTACGCTCAAAATCTGAGTGAATTATCTAACATTTTTCATGTAGTGCGGCAGAAATTGGTAAAATTACATGCACATAATAAAGTTTACTATGATCGTAAACACCGTCCTGCGGAATTTCAAGTAGGCGATACGATCTATAAAAAGACTTATTATCTAAGTAATGCTGGGAATTATTACATTTCCAAATTTGCCCCAAAATATGAAAAATGTAAAATAATTAAAAAACTCTCTGCATTGGTGTACGAGTTAGAAAATGCTAAAGGGAAGAATATAGGTTCCTGGCATATTAAAGATTTTAAGCTAAATCCGAATAGTTCAGAATAGTAGTATCGGAGTTCTTCGCGTTAACATTCTATTACAAAAATTGTCTATCTTGGGTGAAACTAAATGAGCCCTTTAAATTGTCTTTACAAAGGCATTGTACCAAGTGGTATCAATAGCTGAAATCATTTTGTTTTGTCAGTCATGCTAGCATTTCTATCTAGCATTATTGTTGTAAGAATGTCTCATGTCCGGGATGAATGAATGGGGATTGGTATGAAAGGTAGTAAATGACAACTACTATAGTCTCTTAGTAAGTAAACGTTTAGTCGAGGTCTAACGCTAGAGTTATTGTTGTTTTCGGTAGGAGTCGGGTATCCGCCATGAGTTGATCCTTCCTTAGTTGTTGGAAGTTGTCGGAGTTCCATAAGTTTTTTTGGTTATGTTGGTGTTGGGTTTAATTTCTTGATTTTCTTTTCTTACTCTGGTGATAAGAGTAATGGGTGTAAGTTTTGGTTGGTAAAAGTTTGCCTCTGCTATTGTTACTGAACGGATTAATTGATTATAGTTAACGTGAAGAAGGTTTGTTAAGTTAGGAGTTGTTGTTGTTTTAGTGGCGTAAAGCTCGTAGTAACTGGTGAATCGGGACGATTCAATCAAAATCGTTGGTTTTTCTCCCCCGATTTTTCTCTTGGGTTGGGGCTGTAACAAAAACCGGATATTTCGTTGTCTTGTTTTCGCGCCTTTGTGCAGATTATGTGCGCTGCACCCGTTTTTTATGTTTTCCCCCAAGTTTAGTCATGTTTCCTGCTGGTTTTCGCGGTTTTTCATGAATTTCTCCCATATTATGACAATTAAATGAACCATTTACGAAATTTCGTAAACGTCAAATTTTGACAGATAACCTATGTTCGCGAAAGTCGATGGTCATCCGGTTGAAGCCGAGCTCTCACGTGATTGGTCGAGGTCGCTATTTTGGCCTCCTTTTTTTCTTCTCGATCTAACAGCGTTCAAGCTGTTTTGACGTAATTCCCACCGACTTCCGCTCCGAGTTCGTGCTATTTCGCTTCAAGATGGCTGAAAGCAGGTCGTGCAAAATTGGTCGTGAGGTGTGGGAGCCGCCGTAGTTCGGTTAAACGCGGCCGGGAAAGTTTTTTTTATGTGAAGTGTTCGTAACTAACCTGGTGAGCATTTATTTTTCTTTTGGGGTTGCTTTTCCAGTAGGATCCGCGAGATTTTAACGGATTTTTCTGTTTATTGTAGTTTGGAGGCACCTCTGTTTTTTTTACCAAATATATCTGCTGCTTAAGTGACGAGATCGTCACGGAATGTGACAAAAATTGCCTTCATATTTGGAAACTACTGCAACATTTTTTTGGCTGGAGAATTTGTAATCGGAATCACGCATTTGACACGCCGATAAGGCGAGAGCGAAAAAAGGGTAGCTGCTGTGGCGAATTTACATGAAGATTACACGAAGATTTCACATAACCTTGTGTCTTTTTATTTAGTCATGAGTGCCAGCTGAGGAAAAAGGATTTTCTGTGGGCCAAATCCAATGCCGTGAATATTTAGCCCACACTCTGAGATAGATTAGTTTTTTTTCGAGGTTAACTTTTGTCTTTTTAAAATTTCTTTCGGGTATCTTTTTTTTGAATAAGTTTCCTTCTTTTTCTTTAAAAGTAGGTGGCGTCCTTTTATTTTCATTCTTTTGGGTTTTGGTGGATTCTACCGTGCTTCTTCTAAACACGGTAGGTTAGAAATTCGAGGTTATACCGTTTCTGATTTTCCTTGCGTACGGACAAAAATCTGTTTTGACAACCTATATGTATAGTCATCTGGTTGAAATCTCTGTTTCAGTTGCTGGCAGAAGTCACTCCAGGAAACCACGGAACTTTTAACCTGTCGGAAGAAAAGCAAGGCTGATCCACTCAAAATTTCTGGAATACCTCGAAGTAGCTCGTTATCTGCGATACAACGACTTTCAGCCAACTCGTGGAGACGCTCTAGGAGTTGCAAAAACTCTATCCAAGTCACAACGAGGAACGAGCAACGCAACCACGAGAATGAACAACATGCTACCCGACACACCGATAGATCGCCAATGGGAACAGACGACCGACGAGCGATCAGAATATTATGATCCACCTGAGGCACTCTTTTTTGGGCATGAAGAGGTATCCAAAATCACCACTCCGCCTTCAACCGTCTTATCTTGCTGCCTGTGGTTATTGGGGTCCAGGCCCAACATGGTGGAAAGGAAAGACATCTTTGCCGTGCTGGAGCGGGCGGGGGTAACCGACTTCACCATAGAGAGTCTCCATGATGCTCAATACATCAAGATAGTAAGACAAGCTGTAGTGTTCACAGGAATGAGCGGGCTGATGGTTGTAGCCAAAGAAGTCATTGACACAAGAGACGTAGACAATACAGACTACCTGATTAAGCGATGGGCAGCGGTGTGCTCTGCACAGTCGATAGAAGATTTCTTCGACTCGCGCAAGTTGAAAATGGACATGTTCTTCGACAACCTTCAGTCCTTCCAAGCGTGGATCAAAGTACGGACGAACTTACGCAGCTACCTTATCGAGAGAGCCATTAAATCCAATCCTGGGGGAGCCCTGGGCGCAGTCATGGAGCAGGTGCGCCTGGTATGGCAGTATTCGGGTATGAAGGCGTGCCGCATCATGGATGCTTACACCAGATCCGGTCTCGGCGCCCTAATTCTCCCGGCCATTGCAAACCAGGCACGGGCATATCGCGCGGCCTATGATGCGGCCACGGTTGCTCTGGGCGACAGGGCTCCCTATGCTCATCTACTGAGGCTTCCGGAGATTGAGGGTCTACAACACAAGCGGTACCCAGATTTATACTACGCGGCCGTTTCTGCTGCTCAACATTCGCGAACGATAGGTGCAGAGGGCCCCACGTTGGGCGCCACATGTAACATTTAACTTTTGCTATATATAGAGAAACCATAGAAACTATAGAAAATGTACCAAAGACGACAAGTTTCAGAATTTCTTTATTTTATCTGCGATACAACGACTTTCAGCCAACTCGTGGAGACGCTCTAGGAGTTGCAAAAACTCTATCCAAGTCACAACGAGGAACGAGCAACGCAACCACGAGAATGAACAACATGCTACCCGACACACCGATAGATCGCCAATGGGAACAGACGACCGACGAGCGATCAGAATATTATGATCCACCTGAGGCACTCTTTTTTGGGCATGAAGAGGTATCCAAAATCACCACTCCGCCTTCAACCGTCTTATCTTGCTGCCTGTGGTTATTGGGGTCCAGGCCCAACATGGTGGAAAGGAAAGACATCTTTGCCGTGCTGGAGCGGGCGGGGGTAACCGACTTCACCATAGAGAGTCTCCATGATGCTCAATACATCAAGATAGTAAGACAAGCTGTAGTGTTCACAGGAATGAGCGGGCTGATGGTTGTAGCCAAAGAAGTCATTGACACAAGAGACGTAGACAATACAGACTACCTGATTAAGCGATGGGCAGCGGTGTGCTCTGCACAGTCGATAGAAGATTTCTTCGACTCGCGCAAGTTGAAAATGGACATGTTCTTCGACAACCTTCAGTCCTTCCAAGCGTGGATCAAAGTACGGACGAACTTACGCAGCTACCTTATCGAGAGAGCCATTAAATCCAATCCTGGGGGAGCCCTGGGCGCAGTCATGGAGCAGGTGCGCCTGGTATGGCAGTATTCGGGTATGAAGGCGTGCCGCATCATGGATGCTTACACCAGATCCGGTCTCGGCGCCCTAATTCTCCCGGCCATTGCAAACCAGGCACGGGCATATCGCGCGGCCTATGATGCGGCCACGGTTGCTCTGGGCGACAGGGCTCCCTATGCTCATCTACTGAGGCTTCCGGAGATTGAGGGTCTACAACACAAGCGGTACCCAGATTTATACTACGCGGCCGTTTCTGCTGCTCAACATTCGCGAACGATAGGTGCAGAGGGCCCCACGTTGGGCGCCACATGTAACATTTAACTTTTGCTATATATAGAGAAACCATAGAAACTATAGAAAATGTACCAAAGACGACAAGTTTCAGAATTTCTTTATTTTATCTGCGATACAACGACTTTCAGCCAACTCGTGGAGACGCTCTAGGAGTTGCAAAAACTCTATCCAAGTCACAACGAGGAACGAGCAACGCAACCACGAGAATGAACAACATGCTACCCGACACACCGATAGATCGCCAATGGGAACAGACGACCGACGAGCATCAGGCATCAAGACATAAAACAGCCTCTGCCATCCCAGGAAAAGGCATGTTTTCTTTTCAACGTTTACCCTTTGGGGTATGTAACGCCTCTGCCGACTTGGCAGCGCTAATGGATATGATATTTGGGCCCGAATACGACAACCGAGTCTTCGCATACGCTGACGACTTAATAATAGCGTCACCGACATTCGAAGAACACATGGACACGCTACTAAGGGTCAGAAACAGCCTAAAAGAAGCAGGCTTAACGGTGAATCTGAAGAAGTGCGAGTTCTGCAGGTCCGAATTGAAATACCTAGGATATATAGTCGACAGACGAGGCCTCAGGACAGACCCTCAGAAAATACAATGTATAAGGGATTTTCCGCGACCAGACCGCATTAAACACGTCAGGAGTTTCCTCGGCCTAGCCGGATACTATAGGAAGTTCATAAAAGACTTTTCCAAAATAGCCGCACCACTCTGCAAGCTAACTGGGGGAAAGAAGGGAGTAAAGTCAATTTTCACTTGGACAAACGAGGCAGAAAGCTTGTAACATTTAACTTTTGCTATATATAGAGAAACCATAGAAACTATAGAAAATGTACCAAAGACGACAAGTTTCAGAATTTCTTTATTATACGAAAGAGACGTTACGTTCTGCACAGACGAAGTCTGTGCAGCTAAATACATAAAATGTAGATAAAAGATAATTAAAATCAAATAATAAAAGAATATAAAAAGCCTTTAAAGGAAAATCAGATATAAAATATAATAAAATAGAACAATTTAAAAACGATGTAAAACAATAATAAATAAAAACGCTAGTCAGCGGAGAGGGGAGAACTCAGGGTCGGCTCTCTGTTCTTGCTTCAATTATAAAGATAAGACTTACAACTAAAATGATTAAAACATTAAAATACAATAAAATCGATGGTTCAGGTAGGGGAAAGGTTTGAATCTCGCGCGTTGAGCGGCAGTTCCCACGGCGAACACCAGGGGCGCTGACGTCTGTTCCTCGCTCGGCGCGCTGACGGTACGATCCTCCGCAACTATCGTACTGGTACGATACGAGACTCAGTATAGAGAAACGGCAGGATCCAAATATCACGCCTGTCGACGGGGCGAGAAGGCGGTCGTAGTACGTTGCGGCGGTAGTGGTAAGGCGTCATGCGGCGAGAAGTAGGCGTGCGATCACGAATATCGCCGTGAATGTCCCGAATATCGCCGTGTTTAAGGCCGCTTTAAATCCTCCGCGGAGATCCCTGCAGCCGTAGAAAGGCTTCATTACAACATGATCGCGCCAAGGACGAAGACGGATCAATGAAAGGAACAGCGACTATCGCCTCCGTCCAGTCGTTGATTTCCGATACATCGTCAAACGATCCAAATAAAAGCCACTTAATAGTTCTAACATCGAGCAAACTCACCAGGTAATAGTCCTAAATCACACACAGACTCCCCGGGATCTCGTTCGGAATCAAGTCGGATTCAAAATGACCCAAATTATCTTTTGGCTGGTAGACCGCCAAACTTTTGGCGGGCCCGGCAAGGAAACCCCTTATCGATACGCGCGAGTTTTTAAAATCCAATTCGACATTTGAATTGCGTTATATTAAAATATTAAAATCATGTGATAATAAAATAGATTTTTATTTATAGTGAAAACTATGATGAAATACCCATATTGCACTATCCTTAATTTAGAATCCGGAATCCAAAATCGTAAAGGAACCGACGACCTTCGAATGCTGTCAATCTACATTCCACAATTCCATCAGAGAATAATTAAAATATTCTGAATGTAAATTTATGAGCTAACAAAATAATTAGGAATTATGACCAAAAGACTAATCAAAAACTATAACTAAATAATTAACCACTTTTGGCCGGTATTCCGAACATCGTACAGTCTCCTTTGTTTCTGGCAACGATTCTCATCGAATCATGGCAGACGTCACTATGCGCTTCTGATTGGTCAGCCGCGCGAAAAAGTCAGAACTGTCAACAATGAACACGACGCGCCATCGATCGCTAAAGTGAATGAATATTGTGGAAGGAAATTGTGGAAAAGCAAATCGGAAAAACGCGAAGTGCGTTACAAGCTCTTTCAACGAACTAAAAGCGGCGTTAACATCAGCACCGATCTTAATCTGCCCAGACTTCACGAAGATTTTCACCATAAGCTGCGACGCGAGCGATACAGCCATCGGAGCAGCGCTGACGCAATACTCTGAAGAGGACAAGATAGACCTGCCAATATCATATTTTTCACAAGTACTGAGCCAAGCAGAAAGGAACTACTCAGTCACAGAACGTGAGATGCTGGCAGTTCTAAGGGCCGTTCAACATTACAAGACCTACGTGGATGGAGCCCACTTCAAGGTGGTGACGGACCATTCAAGCTTAAAATGGTTAACGCGTCTAGACAGCCCGTCGGGAAGGTTGGCGAGGTGGAGCACCTCCTATCTCAGTATGATATGGAAATCATCCACCGAAAAGGCAGCCTGAACGTCGTCGCAGACGCGTTATCCAGGATACCTTGCGCGGCCATGTCGATGCCACCCTTAGAGGATGAGTGGTACAAAAACACATACGAGGACACGTTGAAAGACTCAAACACACAACCAGACTTCAAAATAGAAAACGGCAAATTATACAAATACTTCGAGCCGAGAAAAGGAGAGAAGCTTCGAAACCCTTGGAGACTAGTCCTACAGCCCGATGACAGGGAGGCAGCCATCAAAGAGATACATGACGGAAAGTTAGCAGTACACTGAAAAAAATCGTTTTACTAAACAGTTTAGCTATTTCGCTTTTAACTGAAGTTTAGAAAATAGCACCTAAACTACGGCTAGATTATCAAACTCTGTTTAGTTGTGGTTACATTTTATTTTTAGCTAAAATTTGGTTTGGTTACCAATTACTAAACGAATAGCAACTACTTACTAAACTGCGAATTTTAGGTAAAATTTAGTTTGTATGACCTAAATCGATATTAATTTAGATATTAGTAACTAAACGAGATCAGTTGTTCTTATATAAACGAATTTGGGAATTTTAGACGTAGTTTAGGTAGTATTAGCAGAACCGAAATACTACAAAACTGATTAGTTAGTAAGAGATAAATATTTATTTATAATAGTAAATCCTCTATTTTTACATGCGATTGTTTAAACCATCACCCGCCGCGCATGCTTATTACCGTATTATTATAGCACCGTAGTCCGTAAGGATTAAGGTAAGATTATTTCTGTTGTAAGATTATTTATTACATTACATTCATGTAAGATTATTCATTTCATAACTGGGGCGCTGCGGCGACACGCAGCGCTATGGCAAGTGGCGGGGAAGTCCCGTCTCTCTCGGCTAGGGGAAGCCCCTCGCTTGTGCGGCCACGTATAATCAATATAACAACACTATTGCCAAAATATCTTATAGTTAATAATTATCGTATTCTACCTAACTACCTAGTTAATGGTTAAACTATTTAGGTATTCCAACTGAACCACTCTTTGAGCAGCTCTTTTTGCTAAAGTTTTGTTATATTTTGCTAAATAACTTAGTTAAATGGGTGTAAACAAACATTCCAAAATGACCGTTACATTATTTAGCTGTATTAGCCAAACTTCAGTTAAACTAGCTGAAGTTTGTCTATTAATAACTAAACTACAGATTTTACCTAAAGTTTGATAGGTAATAGCTAAACTACTTAGGTATTCCAACTGACCCAATTCAGCTTTAGCTGGATTAGCTAAAGTTCTGTACCCTTAGCTAAATAACTTAGTTAAATGGGTGTAAACAAACATTCCAAAATGACCGTTACATTTGTAACAAAAACCGGATATTTTGTTGTCTTGTTTTCGCGCCTTTGTGCAGATTATGTTCGCTGCACCCGTTTTTCCATGTTTTCCCCGTGTTTAGTCATGTTTCCTGTTGGTTTTCGCTGTTTTTCATGAATTTCTCCCATATTTTGACAATTAATTGAACCGTTTACGAAATTTCGTAAACTTCAAAATTTGACAGATAACCTAAGTTCGCGAAAGTCGACGGTCATCCGGTTGAAGCCGAGCTCTCACGTGATTGGTCGAGGTCGCTATTTTGGCCTTCCTTTTTCCTGCTCGATTTAACAGCGTTCGAGCTGTTTTGACGTAATCCTCACCGACTTCCGCTCCGAGTTCGTTCTATTTCACTTCAAGATGGCGAGAAGGAGGTCGTTAAAAATTGGTTGCGAGGTGTGGAAGCCGCCGTAGTGCGGTTTTAAATGCTGCCCTGCCGGGAGAAATAATTTTTATGTGAAGTGTGTGTAACTAACCTGGTGAGCATTTATTTTTCTTTTGGGGTTGCTTTTCATGTAGGATCAGCGCGATTTTAATCGATTTTTTTTCTATTAATCGCAGTTTTTGGGGCACCTCTGTTTTTTGTCATTATTGCTGCTAATGTGACGTAAATCGTCACCAAATGTATGGATTTCACTTCACCTTTAA
The DNA here is from genome assembly GCA_944548615.1 of Micropterix aruncella. Classification (NCBI taxonomy): domain Eukaryota; kingdom Metazoa; phylum Arthropoda; class Insecta; order Lepidoptera; family Micropterigidae; genus Micropterix; species Micropterix aruncella. Next base: position 3,766,802 of record OX155970.1, read on the forward strand.
ATTGCACCGAGATTCTTGTCTTCACGTGGAAAAGAAAATAAAATAACCCTCAATTCTTGAGCGGTGACATGTGGGCTGATTGCACGCCGTAATCAAATACATCGACAGGAGGGTGGCCTTGTGATGGATTAAACGCGAACTTTACATAACTTTGTGTTTCTTTTTGTGCTGTAGTCTTCCGTGTGTCTGAGAAAAAGGGTTTTCTGTGGGCCAAACCCAATGCTCATTAATATTTAGCCCACTCCCTGAGATAGTTTTTTGAGGTTAACTTTTTTTCTTTTTTAAAATTTCTTTCGGGTATCTTTTTTTTTTTGAATAAGTTTCCTTCTTTTTCTTTAAAAGGAGGTGGCGTCCTTTTTTCTTTCATTCTTTTGGGTTTTGATGGATTCTACAGTGTTTCTTCTAAACACGGTAGGTTAGAAATTAGAGGTTATAAAATTAGCGCTCCAACGTTAGGCCTATAAATTGGATTTTGGCTGTCAGAATATTCTTTTCCTCAGCCATTGAAGCACGATTTTTTAAGCACTTTGTTCAAAAATTGTATAAAAAAAATTAGAAGCATTTTTTTTGTTTTTATATAATTTTTATTCATAGCGATTACCGTGAAAGAGGCTTGTAAGCACCGTCTTTTTGTTTTTGTATTTAGAAGCAACTTTTGTCATTAAATTAAGCGGTATTGTGTACTTGCAGTTTTGTCGGCATTAACAGCATTTTTTGTAATTTAAAGCGGTTACCGCGAAGAAGTATTTTGTACTTGCCGTTTTTTATGGTTACTATATTTTTTGTCAGAATCTTAGATTTAAAGGCAATATATTAATTATTGTTTGAATACTTGGCGTTGCTTAGCAGCAGTTTGTTTATTTTAAGGCGGTTTCCGCGAAAAAGTTTTACGCTTGCCGTTTAAGTATTTTATTATATCATACTAATTATTTTTTTGTTAATTTCCAGATGTGAAGGCAATTATCCTGGTGAGGTAAGCAGCCAAATAAAACAGAGGTGCCACAAGCAGTAACAAAGTCAGTTTTTTCCATTTTATTTTTTATTTTTTTATTTATTTTCTTTTGGTTTTAATTTTTTTTGGTGGGATTTAAAATATATATATACATGATGGCTTCACTAGCTCTAGTCTATTATGCTGCGTCACATTTGGTGAAGGCAGAACTTGATTATGAGTTTACGATACGCGAGGTCAATCCAACAAATGTTGAAGCGATGAAGAAACAGTTTAACTCACTCTTACGGGAATTTCCTGCAGAATCAATTACCTCAACGGATTTAGATCCAGATTCCGAGTTTCAGGAATGTTCTATTAGACTTTCGTGTCTTCAAGAACTTATAGAGGAATTTATTAATAACAAACAGAAACTTTTATATAAACGAATTAGCACTAAAACTGCACATATCTTTCATAGAGTTTCACGCATAAATCCTGCTAATTCAGACTCCAAGAAATTATTAGATAATTTAAAGGAGGAAGTTTTGGAAATTGTTGTTTTGTTAGAAAAATATTTAGATATTGTTCGTTCGCCTAGCCCGTTACCAAATCCAGTTCTTCCGATACCTTCTACTTCATTGCACGAGGGTGAGAAGTCAGGTCCAGCTATGCATTTGCTGAGTCCTGGGGTGGTTCCTTTGGGCATAAATACAGAAGTGACGTCAGCTCCGTTGGTACATCATGTCGATTCGAAACCAGTTCCTTTCGACAATAACTTTGTGATTTCTGACGAACGCATTCTTAAACCTTTAAATCTGGGTTTTACATTTGACGGCGATTCCTGTGTGGTTGAGTTCTTAGAACGATTGGATGAGATTAGGTTTTCGCGTAATATCTCGGATGCCAGGATGCTGAAATCGGCTTGTGAGCTATTCCAGAAACAGGCGCTTAGTTGGTACCGTGCTAGAGCTTCGAGCATTTCCAGTTGGAAGCAGTTAGTTGCTGCACTCCGCTCCGATTTTGGTAGTTTAAATTACGATGCTGAAGTTTTGTCATTTGTACGGGGACGTAAACAAAAGTCGGACGAGAGGATGCATATTTTTGTTTCGGTCATGTTGGGCTATTTCAACAGGTTGTCAAGGCCATTGTCTGGCGAGGAACAGTTAGGAATAATCCTTTCAAATATCTCCATTTCTTACCAACGACATTTCATGCTAGTTGATATAAATTCAATCGACGAACTTCTGCGTTTAGGAAAAAAAGTTGTGAATGCACAACAGCGTATGAACGCATCTAATGCAGCCACTCCTGCCCAAGCTAAGGTCAAGCCTTCTGGTTCAAAAGCAGTTTATGCGGTCGACGAGTCTCCTACCAAATGTGCGACGGAGGAAGCGAAAGTTGTACAGAAGTTAAAAGAGTGTAACGTTTCTTCTGCTGGTCCATCCCATCGTGGTGGTTTTAATCGTGGTGGTTTTAATCGTGGAAATTTTTCCCGTAATATTTTTTCTTATGGTAATTCGTCTTCTGGTAATTACAACCAAGGAGTCAATAATAGTTCGCGTGGTGCACGCGGTGGCACACATCATGGCTATTCTAAATATTGCTATCGTTGTGGTAGGTTTAACTACACGGTAGCCACTTGTCCGGAATGTTCTAAGAATAACCGGCCTGGTAGTTCCCCGGTTTCAGAGCCAAAAAACTCGAAAGGCGGGGCAGAATAGAGGATTTTCTACATTCTGCCTCGATATTGTTTACAAATGAGAAGGATAACCGTCGCCCTTTCTTAGAAGTTTCACTGGGTGATATAACGGTTTGTGGATTACTCGACACTGGATCGAGTGTAACGATTTTGGGTGCCGATTCACATAAATATTTAGTTGATATCGGTTTTACTCTTAATAAGTCTCCGTTGGTGACTTTATCCACTGCTAATGCAAGTTCGGTTAAGACGATTGGGTCTATGTTTCTTCCTTTTAAATTCAATAATCGTTGCCAGGTTTTTCGAGCCGTGGTAGCTCCAGATATAGGTACTTCCCTTATTTTGGGAATAGATTTTGTCCGAGAATTTGAGTTGGCTCCGGAAATATTAAAATTCGTCAAGTTTGAGTCCTGCGATGCAATTGTTTGGCATCGAGTCAATGAAGTGAGGGCCTTGCGGCCTTTTGCTTCATTGACTGGAGACCAGCGATCGCTAGCGGACAGAATGATCAATAATTTTGAAAAAATTTCTTCCGAAGTCAAAGGTCTCGGTCGTACTAATTTGTTGTCCCAGGTTATTGATACTGGAGATCATCCTCCAGTGAAACAGCATTACTATCCTTTGTCTCCAGCTAGATTGGCGCTGTTGAATGAAGAAGTTGATAAGATGTTAGAGTTAGGTGTTGTCGAACCTAGTTCCGGGGGTTGGAATAATCCAACAATTTTTGTTCCAAAGTCAGATGGTACTCTTCGTTTCTGTCTCGATAGCAGGAAGCTGAATTCTATTACGAAACCGGACGCGTATCCCCTGCCGAGAATTACTACTATCTTGGACAGTTTGAGAGATGCAAATTATTTATCTTCTATTGACTTATCCTCTGCCTTTTGGCAAATCCCTTTGGATCCTTCTTCACGAGAGAAGTGTAGCTTCACTGTTCCTGGTCGAGGATTCTTCTGCTTCAGATCTTGCGCCTTCGGCCTAAGAAACTCGCCGGCGTGCATGCAAAGGCTGGCTGACAAATTGTTCGATCCCTCTTTCGAAAACAAAGTTTTTTGTTACCTAGATGACATAATTATTGTATCTGCTACTTTTGAAGAACATATAACTTTGTTAAACAAAGTATTAGATCGCTTGTTGTATGCCAACCTTTCCATAAACTTCAAGAAGTGTCAGTTTTTCAGTCAGGAATTGAAGTATTTAGGGTATGTAGTTGATTCTCACGGTCTACATACCGATCCCGAGAAGGTAAAATGTATTCTCGATTTTCCTACTCCAAATTCTCCAAAAATGGTAAAGAGTTTTCTTGGTATGGCCGGTTGGTATCGTCGGTTCATTAAAATTTTTTCTAGTATTGCTGCTCCCTTATCTCGGTTGACAAGTACCCGCAAAGGTGCTCCCCCTTATGAGTGGACGCCCGAGGCGGAAGAGGCATTTCAAAAACTAAAATCGGCCTTAGTTTCTAGTCCGATTTTGGCCTGTCCGGATTATTCAAAACCGTTCGCTCTTCATTGCGATGCATCGTTGTACGGTTTAGGCGGAGTTTTAACCCAGGAAGTGGATGGCGTCGATCACCCTATCGCTTTCACGAGTAGAACACTTTTACCCGCTGAAACGCGATATTCGGCGACCGAACGCGAAGCCCTAAGTGTTATTCATGCTATCGAGCATTTTCGCGGTTACTTGGAGGGCGGTCCCAAATTCACTATCTTTACAGATCATGCCAGCTTACGTTGGTTTTTGCGCTTAAAAAATCCTACCGGCCGTCTGGCTCGATGGGGTATTCGTCTATCTGCTTTTGATTTTGAGATCGTCCACAAGAAAGGTGTCGATAATGTGGTTCCTGACACGTTATCTCGGTTGCTTCCCGTTTCCCCTCTGTCTGTTGTTTCCGACTGACTCATGGTACAACGATTTGTTTAAGGCAGTGTCTGAAAATCCCGCTGGATATCCAAATTTCCAGATTAAGGACCATGAATTGTTTAGGTACTCTAAAAGCAAGTATCAACTCACCAGTTGTTACGATTGGAAGTTAGTTGTTCCGTTGCAGCTTAGAGAAAAGCTTATCCGAGAAAATCATGAGTCTGATTTGGCTATGCATTTTGGAATTTTTAAGACACACCGTCGTCTTTGTCTTCGTTACTTTTGGCCTAATTTACACGGAGACGTAGTTAACTTTGTTTCTAAATGTGAAACATGTCAGCAATACAAACATTCGAATATTTCCCCTCTGGGTCAGCTAGGAAATCCTAAGTCCTGTGCCTTCCCGTTCCAAATGGTCTCGGTCGATCTGTTGGGTCCTTATCCGATGACGAGGAACAGAAATATGCATGTTCTCGTGGTGACAGATTGTTTTAGCAAATACTGTTTACTTTTTCCGTTAAAACGTGCTACTAGTAAACTTGTAAGTTATGTCGTGGAACATAATGTATTCCTCCGCTATGGTGTTCCGCAGTATTTAATTTCAGACAATGGAAAACAGTTTATCGGAAGAGAGTTCACTGAACTGATTGCGAAATATAAAATTCTGGGAATTATTACATTTCCAAATTTGCCCCAAAATATGAAAATTGTAAAATAATTAAAAAACTCTCTGCGTTGGTATACGAGTTAGAAAATGCTAAAGGGAAGAATATAGGTTCCTGGCATATTAAGGATTTCAAATTAAATCCTCAAGGTTCTAAATAGTTTTGTTGTATTACTCTTTTTTTTTTTTCTCGTTAACATTCATATGAAAAGTTTTCATAGTAGTCTGACTAGTTCGACTCAAATGTTTTGTCCTTTACAAAGGTGTGGTACCGATTGTGTTTGTGATCAGTCGTGCTAGCAATCTTGACTAGCACCACTGTGGTTTGAATAGGTAGCGTGAGAGGGAAGTATGCAAGGAGACGGTATACAAGGCAGTAATGGGCAGTATTCACATTCCCTAGTAGGTATAAATTATGTCGAGGTCTAACCATATAGTTATTGTATTTTTTTTGTGTCCACAACAAGTTTTGTGCTTGATTGCTTGGAAGTTGTTCGGTGCTCCTTCAGTGAGTAAAGTTGATTTTGTTACGGAGGTGAGGACACCGGTTATTGATGTTTGTTCTTGTTACATGTGCCTTGTGCGTTCCATGACTTTGTAATTTTTTTTGCTGTAGTGATATTGTTTTTCCTCTACGGGCAAGTAGAGAGAGTTTAAAATGGCAGTTGACCTCTGCAGTAACGTACCTACCAGGTTTTCACCTATAGTTAACGGGGAGAAGTTTTTTGTTTTAGTATTTTCTTATGTCCCAATTGGGTTGTTTCCTCCCTAAGTAGAGGGAGAGTTTTTTCTTCAAGTGATTAAACAAGGAGTTTTCGTTATTGCTTGTTAGTTGATGCTTTGGCGTTTTTGTTATCCTATAGTAGGAGAAATTGAATCGGGACGATTCGTCTGAAATCGTTCGTTGGCTCTTCCGATTTCTTTTTTTGGAGGAGGCTGTAACAAAAACCGGATATTTTGTTGTCTTGTTTTCGCGCCTTTGTGCAGATTATGTTCGCTGCACCCGTTTTACCATGTTTTCCCGTGTTTAGTCATGTTTCCTGTTGGTTTTCGCTGTTTTTCATGAATTTCTCCCATATTTTGATAATTAATTGAACCGTTTACGAAATTTCGTAAACTTCAAAATTTGACAGATAACCTAAGTTCGCGAAAGTCGACGGTCATCCGGTTGAAGCCGAGCTCTCACGTGATTGGTCGAGGTCGCTATTTTGGCCTTCCTTTTTCCTGCTCGATTTAACAGCGTTCGAGCTGTTTTGACGTAATCCTCACCGACTTCCGCTCCGAGTTCGTTCTATTTCACTTCAACATGGCGAGAAGGAGGTCGTTAAAAATTGGTTGCGAGGTGTGGAAGCCGCCGTAGTGCGGTTTTAAATGCTGCCCTGCCGGGAGAAATAATTTTTATGTGAAGTGTGTGTAACTAACCTGGTGAGCATTTATTTTTCTTTTGGGGTTGCTTTTCATGTAGGATCAGCGCGATTTTAATCGATTTTTTTTCTATTAATCGCAGTTTTTGGGGCACCTCTGTTTTTTTGTCATTATTGCTGCTAATGTGACGTAAATCGTCACCAAATGTATGGATTTCACTTCACCTTTAAATTGCACCGAGATTCTTGTCTTCACGTGGAAAAGAAAATAAAATAACCCTCAATTCTTGAGCGGTGACATGTGGGCTGATTGCACGCCGTAATCAAATACATCGACAGGAGGGTGGCCTTGTGATGGATTAAACGCGAACTTTACATAACTTTGTGTTTCTTTTTGTGCTGTAGTCTTTCGTGTGTCTGAGAAAAAGGGTTTTCTGTGGGCCAAACCCAATGCTCATTAATATTTAGCCCACTCCCTGAGATAGTTTTTTGAGGTTAACTTTTTTTCTTTTTTAAAATTTCTTTCGGGTATCTTTTTTTTTTTTAATAAGTTTCCTTCTTTATCTTTAAAAGGAGGTGGCGTCCTTTTTTCTTTCATTCTTTTGGGTTTTGATGGATTTTACCGTGTTTCTTCTAAACACGGTAGGTTAGAAATTAGAGGTTATACATTATTTAGCTGTATTAGCCAAACTACAGTTAAACTAGCTGAAGTTTGTCTATTAACCCGCTAGGCACTTAACATCCCTTTCGGGATATGTATGGCGGCCGCTACAATCCAAAACATCCCATACGGGATATCGCGCTCGCCGCTGCGAAAAATGCAATTTACGATTCGAAACGTCGTACTTTATGCTTTCTGACGGCTGAAATACATGGCCGAATAATCTTTAATCCGGCGGCCAGCGGCGATAATATCGATCGGCTAATTAAAAAGTCAGCATAAACGTCAGACGACAGTCGCCGATCGGCCAGCGCGCGGCGGCCGCGTAGTTCCGCGAAATGTTTGTTTTGTGAAGTGTTTTGTGGATATAAGTGCAGTGTATACCGGATAAAAGTGAGTAATTTCCATTTTTAAGTAGTTTAGGCATTAGGATTAGTCAATTTAGACAGTCCATTTGCTGTTTTTCACGAATTTTCGAAGAAAACACTTTGGCAACAACAAACGGCTCGCGAAAAAATGGCCGTTTTTATTTTGTAATGTTTGTGAAATATCCCGATATATCGCGAAACATGACGTAATGTCGCTTTAATTTACTAATAAAATAGGTATTGCTTCATTTACATCCTAAGTTATCACATAATTAGGCGTATTTTGAACTTTATATGTTGTTTTCTAATATGGCTCGCGAAAATGAAACTTGTTTTGATAATTACTATGAGAGAAAAAAGTGCGATTTTCCATAGTTTTTCGATGAAATGTGACTCTTTGGAGTATAGTAATTAGTTATTAGACATATAATAAGTCTATGATAAGACAATATAATTGAAAAAATCTAACGAATTTTATATTATGGGCATTCAAAGTTTATTATTAGGTTCGGAAGCGGAAACTCTCAAAACTTTAGATTTTTCTATAATATCAGACAAAGCTCAAAGTTCTGGTGTGATTTCTAAGAAGAAGTGATGTAGTAATAAAGTTATTTTGAAAGAATTTCATATAAAAAAATACCATAAGTAGTCACAAATTAAAAATTAAAAAAATTTTTTTTTACGAGAATACATACAATTTTTCTTGGCTGAATAAATAAATATTTTTTCCGTATTTTTGTATGCAAATAAGTAAAAAAAAAATATCGTTTTGGTAAAGCATTTAATAAAGAACATAACTGTATTTACAATTTTTGATATTTACAAAAACTGTATTTACAAAAAAATCGAAATGATTTTATAGGCGAGTTTTTTCAGTTTGCCAATTTTGTAATATTTATTCATTATTATCTTAATTGTTTTACGAGATAAGGTTATAATGTTTTATATGTCAAATTTCAATGCGATCATTTTTCTCTTTATCTTTTTTTAATCCGTTTAGTGGTTTATAAGTTATGATCATTTTTCTCAAGGCCGTTGACTCGCGTCGATTTTTTGCGCGAATATGTCGCGCGCAAAAGTGATAGGTGAGTTTTTACCTCGCAACGTGAGGGGTTAATAACTAAACTACAGATTTTACCTAAAGCTTGATAGGTAATACCTAAACTACTTAGGTATTCCACTTAAACACTTCAGCTCTCTTTGCCGAAGTTTATTTATCATTTGCTAAACAGTTCAGCTAGTAGTTGAGTATATAAGCATGATTTTCTTTTGGCGGCTCATTATTCCTAAGCATTACAAGTGAATAAACGTGAGAGACGTCGTACTACGTATTTCGACCGTTTGGTTGTCGCACGTCGCGTCGCCAAAAAGTGGGAGACGAAGAAGAAGAACGGGTCGGTCGTTCGATCCGGTTATTTGCTTGGCGGCCGACCGACACAGCCAGTCAGTGAGAACCACAGACACGCGGAAATTAGCGACAGCATCGCGGCGACGTTCATTCGACCACATTTCAAGAAATCGCGAATCGCGAGGCGTTTCGGCGGAAACGCGTGAAATATTTCGCCGGCACGTTTGTGACTGTAAAACCGTGCAGCATGCTCGGAGAACAAGCCTCGAAGCAAATCGAACGATCGGCAAAATCTTGTGTTGTTGTGATTAAAAATGGCGGACCAATCGGTGGAGGACCTACTGGATTCTTGGGGAATGTCAAAATATAAGGACAATTTTAACAGTAAGTACTTACTAAGTCTTTTATAAATATTCCTTTTTGCATACTATTCTGTGTTTTCGCGTTCCATTCTTTAACGTCACCCGACTATATTCACCACGCTGATTCCGAATCTGCAAAATCTTTATTCGGTGTCAATAAATAAGCGAGAAATAGGCAGTAAAGCGTCAAACCCATACATTTCAGTAGGTTTGGTTAGTTTTTTACTTTCCTGGGTACCACTGGTAGGGAAAGTATTGTGATCGTGCGGGAAAAAAAATTAGATAACGACGGATATATCCATTTTGAGACCCCAAGACGATTAAGACCATTTCCAGAAAAATGTCTGTCTATGTCTGTATGTATGTCTGTATGTATGTCTGTATGTAATCTCTCACGATACTGCCGAGCCGTTGAACCGATTGATTTGAAATTTAGTATATAGGCATAGTCTCACCTGGAATGCACCCATTAGTTTTTGGCTGTCAACTGTCAAACCAAACTGTCACTGTTAAAAATTGACAGTAGCTATATCTCACCGAAAATTACTTGTGATATATCATTTTTTTATTAAAAAAATAGGTTTGATTTTTATAGGCTTTTATAATTTCACCTGTAGGTATGTACCTCACTAAGTTACTTTTCTGACGACTCAGCTTACATTATTTTACCTTTATTCTAGAGGAAGGTGTCACGTTGGAGGCGCTGCATGTTCTATCCAAGGACCACATTAATCGTCTCGTGCCGCCCGTCGGAGATAATGCGCTTTTCGAAGCTCATATAAGGGGATTGAAATTAGGAGTATTATCCACCTCTGAATCATTGGTAAGTTATCATTTGTAGTTATAGTAGATATTTGTAATTTTTCTTTGTAACCATTTTTTCGTCTTCTTTGGTATCAGCCATTTTTACACTTACGACTTGGAATCGGTTTACATACCTACACAGAATGCTCTCTGATTATGGTAATGTTTTCGGTTACACGGTATAACTTTATTGAAAATTGTACTGTGTACGGGGTACCCAAATTGTACTCAGAGTACAATATTTGAGTACTTGTACTCGGGTACTGCCCAGCTCTGCACGTAACTGAAAACATTGCCATAATGTGGAACAGCGGTAAAAGCCTTAGCAAATATATATGTATCAATCTTATTAAAGAAATTAATATGTGTAAGTACCTACCTAGACTGCATGCTTATTATTTACACCGTGATATCCTGGCCTGGTAGCAACATGTCAATGTCAAACCACAAGAGCACAACTCACTCCTCTAACCTAGTATAATCAGTGGCATGTTTAGATCGATTCATTAAACAAGACCCTTGGAAGGAATGCGGCTTTTTATTTGTTCTAGCGGCACGTTCCGATGAAGCAGCATTCCTTCCGAGGCTCATCTTTAATTGAATTGAAGTTAATTTAAAGCCAATAATTTACTTGAGTTTCCAGCTTAAATATTTTTTTTACTTATGTTTTTAATTTGCTTTGTTTCCGAACAGCTTGCCAAGTGACAAGCTTATTATGTTATACAAATAAAAGATTAGGGAAAAATATTTCATATCAAATATTGCCTTTCAGGAACAGCCACAAGGACTTCCGCCAGTGACAGAGAATATCTCTGATATATCCATTTCAAACTTACTAGTATTGGATGATTCTCTATTTGGCAATGTTCGATCACCAATTTCATCGGGCACCCAAGACGCCAGGGGCGTACCGCACCCACGTTTTAGATCCCGAACCGAGCTGGCAAAAATTACGCAACAATCTGAAATCTACAACTGAAGGGAAATCACTGCTTATGCAGTTTGAAGACGTCGGATTGTTGGACAACTCGGCGAGAAGAAGACTCTGCAATTTCATCATAAGTCGAGAATTGCAATTAAATCCCGACGCTACTATCACAGCTCAAAACTTCTACCAGTTGGCGTGTGACATTGTAAAAATCTTCAAAAAAGAAAGTGTTCCAGTATATTTTTCTCCATATATTTGCATAAGTCCAACTCACAAAATCGCAGCTAAGGGCAAGTTGCTGGATACTGTGATGATCCAGTCATCACCAAATAACTACTTAAAAATAATAATAATATAATATCTTAAAAACAAAACTCATAACTAAAATTAAAACTTCAATCTGTCATACAAGTGCGATAACAAAGGCACGATAGTCAAAATGACACCCCTAGCCGATGGCAGAGACAATGTTACCATCGATATAATTTTTTGACGGCTTCTACTTCCGGACGGAGAGCGGAGAGGTCGAGCGAGGCGCGGGCGGCTCAGGCTGCCCGCCGCCACCTCATTTCTATTCACACGCACCGCCAGCCAACCAGCATTTTCAAAAAGTAATCAGTCATAAAATCGTTCGTGCGACACCCGCACCTTTAAATTCAGTGAGGACCAGCAGCGCTCCTTCCACACCCAGTCGCCAAAAGTAATACCCCGTATCAGGCGAGTACCCGTGATTTGACTATAATTGCAAGCCGTCCTCTCATAATAATCTTTTGGCCTCAGCCTCCCACGTACATTAACCAGAGAAGACGCGAGTGCTCTAGCGTTTTCCAAAATTCGCGAGTGAGGTAGTACCTAGGGCAGAACCCGCACACAATCCGAGGATTCGGCGGAGATTAGCATGAGTTTGACGATTCCTCCCTAGTATCGGATAAGTCCCATTAAAATTCCACGCTTCGTTGGCAAAATTCCAACGAACGGCCCTAGGCCGAGGAGTTAGAATCGTTCATCTAAAACGAATCCTTACGTAAATTAAAGGAAAGAAAATAGAGATTAGCATTTCCCAAAACCATACCTATAAAAAAATTGAGTACCCTCATCCCTGGTCCAATCCTTCGCCAAATACCCGTCTAAGAAAAACCGCAGATCCGTACCTAAATCCATCGATAGAACGGCGCTCACCACTTGCAAAAATTCTCCATGTACGAATAAATTAAATTGTATAAATCGTATGTTGAATCTTTATAAATTGTAAAAGAAATCGGAAAATAAAACATTTGTTCATGTCTTTATCATTTGTTCCTGTTGGATAAAGTGGAGCGAACTATATGGTATTTTAGCAGCCGTGAAGTTAACTTTCCTCAGTTCATCGTGCATTAAATTGCGTACGAATATTTATTCTTCTAGTCCTTCTTCATAAATAATATATCATTTTCATAACCCGTTCATTAGATCGAAGATATTAGCAGAATCATCTTAATAGCATTTACTCATAAAATCACACGATTTCAGATATCATAATTTAAAATATTACATTATAATAATTTAAAAAATATCATATTTAAAATATTAGTTAATTTCGCCATCTTTCTGCGCGATTGGAATCCTAAATCGTAGTTTCGAGAACGGCCAGCGCCGCCATTTTTAAAGGTGTCAAACAGGCCGCTAGCGCCCTCAGTGGCGAGACGGAGAACTATCACGGTAGGGATAGTTCCTCGTTTGGCCGCTTGAGCGCGGAGGAGCTCGGCCCAACGGCCCGACGGCGACCGCCGCGGACGAGGTTACCAACAGTGAGCGGAAAAAACAGCGCTGCCAATAGCAGGACCTTATTTATTTACTCTTGTTTCATTTTCTATAATTATTTCAATAACGCCAAGGCCGCCCCTTCCGACGAAGGCTCTTCCTTCTACGCCCGTCTCATACGAGGATTTATACCCACGCCCGGAACTGAAGCTAGCTGGAGCATCCTCGAGACGTTGACGTATTCCCCCTCAGCGTACCTAGACTAGGCGGTGGTCGGGTACTGCACAACTGTTGACTCCCCGGATCCTTCCCAGCAGGCCCGGGATGGCGCCCGCCTTTTAATAAGGAGAAACTTATAATAATCATTTTCATCATTTTTTTCCCGGGACCTCGAGTCTTTTTCACGTCATATTTATACATTATATAGAAATCAAATTCCTACAGGATTCGGGGCACGTTACAATACATTCAGACAGTGCCGAAGAGAGTACATAAAATCTGGCCTGATTGTACCAAGAAAACGTAAGGCATCGACGAGTTCATCGTGCAGCAATCCTGGATCACCATTACCAAGTCAATCCTCGATACTATGTAGAAGATGCATCAAAAAGTCTACCCGATCCTTCAGAAGAAGCAGTTAAAGCATTAAATGAATCTTTGAAATGGTTAAAGAACTCATGCGACCCCTGGCCGACGGTCGAGTTGCACTGGGAGGAGACAAGGAAGGCGCGGCTACAAAAATTTTCAGAATCTGCTATGACCATTGCTGATTACTTCAGTGAGTTCAGAGCTCTGGGACAACCCGATGGAATGCACTTGGTATGTATATATGGAAATTTATAGATTCAATAATAATATGTATAAAATAATACAGTGTATTAAGCTTTATGTTAGACGATTTTGAACTGACATACTTAATCAATCTAGTAGTACTGAACAGCTTTTAATAAAAAAAAATATTCAATGCATTTTGACAATGTATGGAAAATAATAAATAAAAATGGTATGGAGACAATTTTTTTTTTCCTCAATTGCAAAAGTCGTAGAAAAAAGGTTATAAAAAGATATTAAGTATAAAATAAATAACACCTTGCCTCTTCTCATGTGAACATGCATATTTTACATAAACGTACAAATCAAGTATTTTTTAAACTTATTGTTTCTTCTTCCACAGTTAATAAAAGACTTCAACTGCCTGTACCCTGATAGCAGCAACAAACTGTTCGAGAACTGGCCGCTTTACCGGGACAAGATAATCGAGGCAGCGAAAAAAAGAAGTGATCCGGCACTAAAAGAATTCATCTCATGCCTTAGCAACGAACGTAAGCATTACTTTTTATGTTCTTAATTTATCTTTATTTAACTATGTTATTATGTGTACAAGTAGGGTAGACCGAGGCTAAACGGATCACGGGGTTAAACGGATCATGCTAAAGTTTTTCGCTGCTACGATCGTATACGTTAGTTTAGCGCTCTAGCAGAATTAATACTGAGAGCGCCATCTATCCGCGCTTGCATGAACAACTAAACCAAGCGGCTAGGTTCACCGCGGTCCTACTGGCAGGCATACGTCTGAACTCCGCTGCGCCGTATGAGTAATATTTCATCGACGATATAGTTTTACCATCGATGCCAGTGCACTTTTCTGTTCAAGGTACGTTATATTATCATTGTTTACGTTGGCTAATAGTTGTAGCAGCTGTTGAATAATGATATCACCAAGTTAGATGCCATTACCTTTTGAGGTTATTTTTTTCGTTGATTTTATTTCAATGTTGATATGTGAGGCTAAATGGATCGCGGAGGATGGGGCTAAACGGATCATGATCCGTCTAGCCCCGCGAGGTCGTGAAAGATGTTTGTTACGGTTGTTTATGGTTTTCTTGTTTCAGATGGTTCGAACATATGTTCGCAAGACTTCTCGGCATTCATGGTCAGAAGTGGCAATGGCGGAAGCAGTTCAAAAAGTGAGATCTAAGTCCATGACTCTGCAGGAAGCTGCCGATTGCTACTCAGTGCCATACACCTCTCTTCAAAGGAGAATTTCTTCAGTGACAGGCGTAATCAAGAACATGGGTGCTAAAACTACGATGGATCTTGGAACTGAAAAGACGTTTGCAGATAGACTAATATATTTGTCAAAGCGTGGATTTGGACTGACGCCGAAAAATGTTAGAAAATATGCATACAAATATTGTGAACGTCTGGGGATAGCTCACAACTTTAACAAAGAAGAGAAAATGGCCGGCGAAGATTGGTTCCACAGATTCCTTGTGCGTAATACCAATTTATCCATTAGAAAACCGGAGGGGCTATCGAGGGCAAGAATTAATGGAATGCAACCAGAAAAAGTTGCCAAATTTTACAAAGTGTTGGGAGAGGTTATTAAAAGCTTTAATATGCAGGGGAGGCCTGAATGCATTTATAATAACCAAGATGAAACTGGCCTCCCTATGAATAATCGTCCACCGAATATCATTGCTGAAAAGGGGAGCCGAGAGGTGGTAAGCATGACCAGTGTAGAACGGGGTGAAAATGTAACCGTAATCGCATGCATGAATTGTAATGTTTGGGGTTCTACATGTTTAGGTTTCTATAAATCGTACATAGTACGATAGGCCCCAACATTGCCGGCGAAATGTCGTCGACATAATTCGCCGTACATTAAACGTCCCTATTCGGGTGACGGCGATCGCTTGGGCAGATCGGTGAGAATTCGTGTTCACTTGTCCCGGATATCTCCTACGAGAGGTGGCTCCCTTTCTTTTGGCGTGAGTAAATTTCTAGTACTAAAGTAAATTATAGGACTCTGGCATAGACCATCCTTTTTGTTTTCTAGAGGGTTTTTGTATTGGCTTAGATTTATCGCCTCCGCTATCGACCGTATGTATCATCGATTAAGAATTCACCGCCGTATAGACGATCTACGCGCGACGGCGATTGAATTTTGACCACGTGCTCGCCCTTGATGGACGTACCATATTTCTACAATTCTGAGGACGAAAGTGTCTGCCCGACGTAACAGCAAAGCAGCTAGAAATCCGATCAGCAGGCTGATGCAGCACATGTACGCCGTGGATTTAGTCAAGGTACAAGTACTCCAATTTTATGTGAGGTCTAGTCAACTCTTTAGTTTTCCTCGAGTATTCCGATTCTGATATAGTCGAGGGGTTTAAAACGTGGCAGGGGCGGGCGTAAGGCTCAAAAATACCCTGAAGTCAAGGGACCGGTGAGAAACCGGATGGTGGTACCAATTTCAATCAAATCATATTAAAAATAATCAATTAGAACATTTCAAATTGAAGTAAAACAAAAATCTAAAATAATTAGAAATTACTGGAAAATTATCTGCCGCATGTTGTGCGGCGAAAAGGTCTAAAAGAACATCAATGATCGTGTCGATTATCAAGCGTGTCTAAACGGATAAATTGCGCTAATTAAAATATTTCAATATTAAGAAACTGAAAATGATAGTCCTTGTAAAACTTTAAAAAATAACCTGATAGAATTTAATTTGAATCCGTCCTGTTTCTATCCTTTTTGTTTTCTAGAGGGTTTTTGTATTGGCTTGGATTTATCGCCTCCGCTATCGACCGTATCATCGATTAAGAATTCACCGCCGTATAGACGATCTACGCGCGACGGCGATTGAATTTTGACCACGTGCTCGCCCTTGATGGACGTACCATATTTCTACAATTCTGAGGACGAAAGTGTCTGCCCGACGTAACAGCAAAGCAGCTAGAAATCCGATCAGCAGGCTGATGCAGCACATGTACGCCGTGGATTTAGTCAAGGTACAAGTACTCCAATTTTATGTGAGGTCTAGTCAACTCTTTAGTTTTCCTCGAGTATTCCGATTCTGATATAGTCGAGGGGTTTAAAACGTGGCAGGGGCGGGCGTAAGGCTCAAAAATACCCTGAAGTCAAGGGACCGGTGAGAAACCGGATGGTGGTACCAATTTCAATCAAATCATATTAAAAATAATCAATTAGAACATTTCAAATTGAAGTAAAACAAAAATCTAAAATAATTAGAAATTACTGGAAAATTATCTGCCGCATGTTGTGCGGCGAAAAGGTCTAAAAGAACATCAATGATCGTGTCGATTATCAAGCGTGTCTAAACGGATAAATTGTGCTAATTAAAATATTTCAATATTAAGAAACTGAAAATGATGGTCCTTGTAAAACTTTAAAAAATAACCTGATAGAATTTAATTTGAATCCGTCATTATCGTCGCCATCTGCGAGGTATACGAAAATATTAATGCTGTATAATAATAATATATAAATTAAGAAAAGGAATCTGGCAGGCGTTTTGTGAAAAATTATAAATTAACCTTTGATCCCGCATTTAGGGGAATAAATCTTTGAATTTCAAAAGTATAGTTTTCTTATTTGAACGGGAAGGAGTTGCGACTCCTTACAGGTAAAGAACACGCCAAGTCGGCCACCAGCGCGTATTTTAATACCAGCTATTCACCACCCACACCCTTCCGCTGAGCGAACCGGATAGCTGAGCTGGTGGCTTAGGACTTAGGCAGCGACACTGGAGGATTTCCTCGGTGTCTGCACAGGGGTAAAGAACCGGGGACGTGCGAGAGGTGGGAAAGCCTCTCGAGAGGACCTGGGTATGGCGCCCGCTCGTCCTTAGGACGGTATTCTATGATATTGCATACGATAGCAATATTACCCAGGACCCCTCGAGACGCAGGAAGAAGAGCGCGCGTCCCGGGAACTTGTCGCCGGACTCCACTAGAGTCGCATTACCTCATCAAGGTAAGGAGCCCGGACCACTGCAGAATGCTACTGGCTCCTACATTCCACCGTTTGTGCTTTTTAAGGGAGTGCGAAAGAGGGACGATTTCATGGTCGGTATACCTCCAGGAACAGAAGTAGCGATGACAGAAAAGGGATGGGTTACTGAAGAAGCGTTTATATCATGGGTACACCATTTTAATAAACACCGAACGCCAGGAAAGGTCATCCTGATTTTAGACGGACATCGTAGCCACACATCCTTGGCCAGTGCTGACCTGTGCGAAAACTTTGACATAGAGCTGGTTATGCTGCCTCCTCATACCACACAATCTCTTCAGCCACTGGACGTGTGTGTATTCAAACCACTGAAGACATTTTATAACCAGCAAGCCACTACTTGGCAACATAGTCACCCCAACGTCGGCATATCTAAGGTTGTATTCGGTGGGATTTTTAAGAGTGCATGGAATTTAGCGGCAACTGTCGGGAATGCTGTGAAAGGTTTCGAGGCCACAGGACTATATCCTTTAAATCCAAATGCAATACCCAGCTACAAATTCGTGTCTGGTCATCCATCGGAAGAATTAGAACCCCCTACAGCTTCCACTAGTGCTGTGTCTAATGACATCCTAAAAGAAATTCTGCCTACACCTGAAAAGAGGCAGAAAACTACAATGCAAAAACCACGTCTACCTAAAACGCCGGTTTTCCATCTTACTTCACCGGAGAACATTACAAATCTCAAAGAAAAGGCAGAATTAAAAAAAAACAATGTTCGCTCATCGAAAAAAGGAAAATGTACTGCTGGTCTTCCCATTAAAAAGGGTAGAAAAAAAGCGGAACAAAACACTGCAGGAAGTTCAAGCTCGGCAGGAGTTTCAAGCTCGGCAGGAGATTCAAGCTCGGCAGGAGCTTCAAGCATGGCAGGAGCTTCAAGCACGGCAGGAGGTTCAAGCGCGGCTGGAGGTTCGAGCTCGGCAGGAGCTTCCCGTAACTGGAACTGCATCTACTGCAGCGAATTATTCACCCATCCTCCAAAGGAAGATTGGATAGTGCTTCAGGTGTGAAGAATGGTGTCACGAGAATTGTAGTGATAAGAAGGCTTTTGATAGCCATTTTGTTTGTGTGGTTTGTCTCCCTGATTAGATTTGTAAATTATATGTGGTCTTAAATAAATCGTACCTATGAAAAAAATGTTTTTTTTTTTTATTATCCATATAAACATATATTTTTGTTCCATACATAGCTTGATCCGTTTAGCCCCTATATTGGGGGCTAAATGGATATTGGAATGTGTGTCGATTTATTTTTTTTTCTGTGTATTTTTTTTTATTTTTCCAGAATTTCCTCAAGGCATTCTTTAAACAAATATATACAGGGTGTTCGGCAGACGGTTGTACATACGATTATGACTGACAAGTGAGGCCCTCACCTACATGCTTGGCCCCAAAAATTTAACCTAGGCCTCACGATTTTTTTTGACATCATCAACACTGCTGCATTCATGTCGCTGCCCTTTATAATGAACACGAACACAATCCGGAGGCCGAAAGTGAAACAGTTTCGACCATCCAAGTTGGAGAGTCTCCAAGGGTTTATAACGCACATTAAATCACCGACGGATCTGGAGGCTTCCCTAACACTTCGCAGGGAAAAGATGGTCAGATTAGGTTATAGCGTCCAGCCTTACATAATAATCATTGGTGCTTCTATCGCAGAAATTCATACAATATTCATAATTGTAAATGACGTAAAGTACTCGCCCATGTCTTATGTAAGTTATAATTCTACATCCATAATGCATGCCGTTGATACATGCTTTAAGATACTTTTTGCGTTGAATGCGGAGTACCCAACAGAAAGTGCAAACGTTTGGCATTTCATTCAGAAGGGTCTATATAAACTAAAAACAAAATATGACAAGGTATACACCTCTGTGAATTCTCTCATGTCCGACTTGGGCATTTCTACTGATAAGTAAATTTGCAGCCGCAATTCTTTCGAGACTAGTTAAAACGTCGCCTGCGTGTTTCAAAATGCCGACCTGTTTTATTTGTTCCAAAGTGACGATTGATGTCCCCGGTTTATTTAGACATTTTTCTTATTTTCACAATAACCACACTTTTTCTATATATCGTTGCATTGAAGATGGATGTCATAGGACATTTCACTTGAAATACACATTTCGTAAACATATCAATGTTCAAATTTGGTTTCTGACGTAGCCAATCAAAGAAATTTCCGGTGCAACCTTCATGTAGCTCTGAAGTAACATTAATAAAATCAGTAGAGTCTAGTAATTCGTTAACGCTTTTATTAGCATCATTGCACGCGAATCCGCTGCTACCTAAGAATGCAGTCCGGTGTGTTGTTGACGGGATGAGAAATTATATGTGTGGAGGGTTATCTAACAATATTGGAAATATTTTTGACGAAATGGTGACATCTTTACAGAACGATAGTGACATAACTGTATTCAAAGATAATTTTTTGTCAGCTGTACAGTCTCCTTTAGATTCTTTCAAAACTGAACACTTGCGATTGAAACACTTTTTGTCAGAGGGTTCTTATGTGCCACCAAAAGAAATAACGATAGGACAACGAATGTCTACAATTAGACGAGGCGGTGTAGTAAATGTCAAGCCAACTGTTTGTACAGAACAATTCATGCCGCTTCGACTTACATTGCAAAAGTTTTTTTCTCTTAATAATATTATGAGTGAAACATTACATTACATAGATTCATTATCAACCGGACAGAGGAAAGGTATACTGGAGAATTTTATTCAGGGGACTTTTTGGTCTACACGTATTAAAAATAATGAAGGTAAACTTGTGTTTCCACTTTTTATGTTCTTTGACGATTATGAAAGTGGAAATGTTCTAGGAAGTCATTCAGGTATTCACAAATTAGGGGCTGTGTACGTTTCAGTCGGTTGCATTCCACCTCATAGAGCTAGTACATTGTCAAATATTTTCCTCACATTGCTTTTTCATTCTTCAGATAGTTTTATTTGGCAACGCTGTTATTTTTCATCCAATTATTGAAGAATTTAACTTCCTGTCTGAAAATGGCGTAGAAATAGATACCGCCGATTTCAAAGGTACGCTGTACTTCGAACTTGCCCTTATACTTGGAGATAATTTGGGCATTCACTCTATTACTGGATTTAATTAATCATTCTCTTCAAATTTCCCTTATCGTATTTGTACTATACCTAAAGAAGAGTTAAAAAAGCAATGTTATGAAAACGTAAACCTACTTCGGAATTCAGCTCAATACGACATACAACTGGCTGAATGTAACAGTTCGAACACTGGTATTAAAGAGAAGTGCGTGTGGCTCGATGTTAAAGGATTCAATTTATTCGAACAGGTTGGAGTTGACGTAATGCATGATATACTTGAAGGCGTCGCCAAATATATAATGTGCTTTGTGACATGGAAATATGTTAGCATTTTGAAATATTTTTCTATTCAACTATTAAATGATAAAATTTCTTGCTTTGATTATGGCCCGGACAGTAGTAGCAAACCCTGTCTGTTAAATATTGATCATATTTCAAAAGGTAATATAAGGCTTTCAGCTTCTGAAATGTTAACATTCGTTCGTTACTTTGGTTTGCTTATCGGTGAGTACGTGCCATTCGATGAACAGTACTGGATATTATACACTACACTGAGAAAAATAATTGATCTAGTGATGTGTCAAAAAGTTAGTTGTCACACGGGTGATTCGTTTAAAATGTTTGGTTGGAGAACTTAATGAGATGTACTTGGCATTAACGAATGAGTACCTTAAACCGAAATTTCACTTTCTGACTCATTACCCTTCATTTATGATTAAATATGGACCGATCGTCAACTTTTGGTCAATGCGAAATGAAGCAAAACACAGGCTTTCTAAAATTGCTGCTCGCGCTTCATTTAATAGGCGCAATATTACGTTAACACTTGCGAATAAACATCAGATGCAGCTCAATGAGGTTTTTCTGAAAGGTCACCTGAATAATATAATCAGTGTAGGTCCGGATAGAAACATGTCGATAGAGATGCACACTGATATTATGACAGCACTAAATCTTAGCGCCGATGAGCCTCTGAAGCGCATTGCGTGGGTCAAAGTTAAGGGTACGGAGTATAAGTCACGCACAATACTTACCGAGGATGTAGATGATTTAGGAGGTGTTACTTTCATGGTAATTAGAAATATTTATATGTATAGCGACGAAAGGGTAATTTTTGAATGTGCTATGTTTAATACATTGGAATTTGATGATCATTTTAATAGCTTTGAAGTTGCGGTTCCCGATAATGAGAAAAAAAAAATTATTTTCTATGATTCACTTGCATGCCATGTTCCAAATAATATTACAATCTTGTCTAGCGGGCAGAGATTTATAACACTAAGGGTGCCCGCGCACATAGCAGCCAGGCTGCGGCAGCCAGTAGAACGTATGGTGGTGTATGGGCGTCCGCGCATTAGGCAGCCATGGCTGCTTGGCTGCCGCAGCCAGTAGAACGTGCGCTAGAACACAGCAGCCAGCTGGCCAGAGCCAAACAATCTCTACCTACAAAATGTATGTGGCTGCCGTCAGTCACCGCGCACTTGTCGAAGCAGCCACACGTTCGTTCGCATTTTCACGATGACTTTCGATACGGAGAAATTTATCATGGAAATCGAAAGCCGAAACGCAATCTGGGACATGTCTTCCGAAGATTACAGTGATCGTGATATGAAGAAAAGGAAATGGGAGGAAATAACAAATATAATGGGTGATGACAATTTGACAGAAAATGAAAAAAAGGAATTTGGTAAGTTATTTTTTATTCATATTTAATTACAATCAATACAATTAAATATTTTAATTATAATCTATCACAATGCAACTCTGTTTTGCCATTCTAGCGGATTTTCATTTATAAAATAATCCGCAAATAAATCCCTATAAGCCGCTGCTCCTCGACTCGTTCTCCTTTGGGGACCTGGAAGAATTTCCAGTTCCGGAGGAACATACAACGTATCTGCAAATCTGTAGCCGTCTCTTTCTCGCACGTAATTATGTAACACACAGCACGCTTTAATTATGGCAATTGCAAGTTCTTTTCGGACATTCAGTGGGCGGTGAAAAATTCTCCATTTATTTGCCAGAATGCCAAATGTGCATTCTATATACCGCCTAGCTCGAGACAATCGGTAGTTAAAGATTCTTTTGTTGTTTGTTAATCTACTTCCTGCATAAGGACGCATTAAATTTTCAGTTAAACCAAATGCCTCATCCCCCACAATGACGTATGGCATCGGTACTCCATTGTTTACTATGGGGCTTTTCTCCGGTATCCTTAAATTATTATTGTTGAGTTTGTTATACAAAACTGAATGTTTATAAATAGATGAGTCACTGCATTTTCCGTAGGCTCCAACATCTATATAAGTGAACTTATAATCCGCATCGCATACAGCAAGTAAAACGACCGAGAAAAAATGTTTATAATTATAGTACAGTGAGCCAGACTCAGTTGGTTTTATTACCCTACTATGTTTCCCGTCGATGGCACCTATACAATTGGGATAATTAGCATTTTCATTAAAACCATTTGCTATTTCAATCCATCTTTCTTCATTTAGTTCTGGAAACGCTGTTTGTCTCATGTTCTCCCAAATAGCCAAGCATACTTCATATATGATATCTCGGACAGTAGTATATCCAATCCGAAAATTGTGATTCAATTCTGCCATAGTACATCCTGTAGCCAGATATCTGTAACATAATATTATTTTTCAGGTAAATCTCTTTAGCTAAAGTGGAAGAACATAAGGACTAGTTTCACGAGGGAATTGAAACGGAGAGCAGGTGTTAAAAGTGGATCAGCAGCCTCGCGTAAGAGCCCTTACGTATATTTCGAGCGACTACAGTTTCTTAGGGAAACTGTTGTAAATAATGCAACACAAGGTAGCATCAATGAAACAAGCGTTGCTGAAAGTAACGAGGAGGGCGGTAGTGTTAGTGGTGAAATTCGTTCACCTATTATTAAAAGGAAGAAGAAAACTGATGATGATGCCCTGCTTGAAATATTAAAGCAAAGTATCGCAATGAGAGAAGAGCGTGAAAGAAACAATGAAAGGAAGCAAGAATCTGACACAGACAGACTATTTATGCTTTCAATGCTAGATGATTTCAAAAAGATTCCAGAACATCGTAGGCTTTCTACAAAAATGGAATTAATTGAAGTGATACAAAAAGCACAGATGCTTCCACAGGACCGTTATTCTGATTATGAACTACAGGGCCGTAGATTTTCAACACGGCCAAATATTGGACTCGAAGCTTCAGGCAGTGATTATCGCCGTGGATATTACACGCCTGCACCTGCTCCAGAAAGGCAGAATCTAACACGATATCAAGAGAATGTGTTATCCCAGGATCCAAGACGATTTACAGAGAGTGTGCTTTCACCGGAGACTGCGTTGTCGCCAACTGACACAACCGTATCAAATATGTCACAGGAAACGGATTTACTGGACCTGTTTTGAAAAATTGTAAAAAACTATTCAAATAAAAATATTAAACTGTAATGATAGTTTGAGTACTCACCTCAAAGTAATTACTATTTTTTCTTCTGGGGTTATACAGGCTCGCATGCGAGTATCAGTGCCCATAATTGAAGTTCTTAGATTTTCATAAAGGTTATCAAACGATCTCACTGACATTCTTGTGTAGTTGAAGAAACGTTCTGGGTAATTTCGGAGATCCTTAATATAACTTTTATATAAGCCCTTGGAGTGCCGCTCAGTAAGTAGAGGATGAACCCAATATTTTTTCTTTGCTTTGCGTTTCTTGCCTAGGTAAACTATTATGAGATCCTCCACGTCCATCTTTCTCAGATTTTTCGTCACAACTGACGTGGCACTGGCTGCCTGCTCTGGCTGCTGTAAATGGCTGCTCATATTTCTGGCTGCCGCAGCCTGGCTGCGCAGCAATGGCTGCCTAGTGCGCGGGCACCCTAAGTGTATCTCAGTTGTAATTTAAAGGTGTGCATGTTTCGAATCACATAATTATTGTATTGTCTTACCAGAGCAAAATAATAGCGAGCAACAACTTTTTCTGTGAATAATATGTTTGTTGCACTTCCAGATTGTTTGGTGTTATGATATGAAGACTCTGTGGCCGACAAGTTTCATTTCTGACGTCCGATGAACCTTGTAAAATTTAAACTGCCCTTTGCTAGCACAAATTCTAAAAAATAATTTGATAAGGTCCCCGGACGTCAGAAATGAAACATGTCGACCGTACGTAAAGTTGCCGATTGAATTTGTAATACAAGGTATGCAAAAAGATGTACAGATTTCATTCGACCTTTCATAACAAACCGCTTTTACATACTGTACATAAATATTATTAATGTTTTTAAGTTTACGCTGTTATTTGGCATTATGTAATATTTTAATTTTAGGGACTATCAGTGTATTTGATTTACATCGACGTTTCGCCTGCTATGTCACAGGCTTCATCAGGTACCAGAGTACGGGCACCGGGGTGTATCTGGTGCCCGTTGTACCAAACATCAAACTAAGTTGGAAGTTAGGTACAATGGGCACCAGACGTCTGCTCCAGAAATTTCCGTGGTTCCTGATGAAGGCTTTGACGTAGCAGGCGAAACGTCGACTTATGCAAGTTAAATCCACTGTTAATCCGTAAAATAAAAGAAGTGAGCATTGTGATTGTATAAAACGGCTATATATGTGTAGGCGGAGCATCGTGTTCTAATTACACGACATATCGGCACCTTTCTGTAATAATGTGAGTTAAAAAAATAAATACAACTAAATGTTTATTTTCTTTGATTTCAGTCTCCTCAGCTGAAAGCAACGAAACGTCTAGTGAGATGTAGCCAACAAGTGAATTTTGAGCCCTCACTTACAGGCCTACTCGCTATTGTGGGCGAGTAAGCTTGGTACAGTAGTGCCCAGCTGAGAGTTCCCATCTGCTGATGTAGTAAGGACATAAAATATGTCCTTACTACATCAGCCAATAGGAATTCTCAGTTGGACAGTACTGTATGTGGGGCCCAGTTCATTTGGCTACATCTTACTAGATTAGGGCTGCCATACGTCCCGACACGTCGGGACATGTCACCGTTGTGTGCTCATCTGTCCCGACGTCCCGATGTGAACACTAAATGTCCCGACGACCGACAACACGCGGCGATGTTGCGCGTTCGTATGGCTAGAGTGGGTGCGAGCGGCGGAGGCGGGGGGGGGGGGGGAGAAGCAGCCAGCCAGAGAGAGAGAGAGAGAGAGAAAGAGAAAAATGCCACTCAGTCCGTCACGTGTCAAGTCAGTGGTCAATGGTCAGTCCTTCAGTTCGCCGGCGTTGTGTCAACGTATTGGTCGTGTTGCTAGTTTACCTGAACTCGTCAATCGATCTTCAAAACAGCGTAAGTCCTTAATAGTATTTATTCCATAGACTTAATATCAGAAGTCTGAAGAAAAATTAAAAAATATTTAAAAATACCGCGAGCAGTTGCATGAGCGCGGAGCGCAGCAGGAGCGCGAACATAGTGGATACGAAGCTTAATATAACCTCTTATGAACAATATTTTTACGCTTTCTGAATTATAAAGTAAAATCTTCTTCTTTTTATTGATTATCTCCGCTCGATTAGCTTTGCCGTAGGGCGTAGATTATACTTCCTGCCCAGCGTCCTGTGAAAACCATAATATATTTTGTAGTCCGTATGTTTATTTATTTTTATTTTTTGCAGATAACTTTAATAACCGTGCTTCCTGGTGTCAGCGTGGCCCCGCAAAACCTGGCTTTTAATTTTGCTGTACCACTCCCATACGAAACTATACATTAGAAAAACAAAACCAAGATGCCGCCGAAGAGGAAATGCCACTTTTTGGATGAATACACTAAGCAATGGTCTTTTATTAAAAAAGGCAGAACTGACACAGAAGCACACTGTTCTATTTGCGGTTTAAATATATCCATCAGTCATGGTGGTAGATCAGATATAATTCATCATAACTCATCAAATGGTCACAAGTCCAAAATGACTGCATCTACCACTTCAATGCCCATATCTAGTTTTATGTTTAAACCAGATACTCCAGAAGATGAGTTGGTATGTGCTGCAGAACTAACAACTGCTTTTAAGGTAGTAAATCATCATCAATCTTTTAGCTCTCTTGATTGTACGACTAAACTGAGTGCACTCATGTATCCGGATTCCTAGATTGCGGCAAAGCAATCAACAGCCAGAACCAAAGCTACGGCTATAATTAAAAACATTTTGGCACCGCATACCTTATATCAATGCAAAGCGGAATTGGAATCTACTCCATTCTATGGGATCTTAACTGATGCCAGTAATCACAAAGCAGAGAAAATGTTTCCGCTCCTAATACAGTACTTCACTGAAGACAAAGGGATGCAAACAAAATTATTGAAATTAGACTGTTTGAAAAATGAGACTTCTGATACTGTGACATCATTTTGCATGACATCATTGCAGACTCTGGGAATACCAATAGAAAAACTTGTGGCATTTGGCGGTGACAACACCAATACTAACTTTGGCGGAAGAGAAAGACAGGGCGTAAATAATGTGTATTTTAAAATAAAAAGCGTGCTGGGAAGAGAAATCGAAGGGATCGGATGTCCTGCACATATACTTCATAATACTGCCTCTACAGCAGCAGACGGGCTTTCAATAGATGCTGATTCCATAGTGAATAAAATTTTTAAATATTTTTCAATATACACGGTAAGGAATGAAAAGCTGAAAGACCTGTGTGATTATATTGACGTTTCATATGCCAATGTAATGTCACATTCCCGAACGAGATGGCTTTCTTTGATGCCTGCTATAGAGCGCATCCTCAAACTTTGGGAGCCTTTGAAAGCATTCTTCCAAGCAGAAAAAAAGCCACCAAAAGCTATCTCTGATTTCTTCTCTAATCCATTAGCAGAGCTGTACTTTCTTTTCATCCACAGTCAAGCATACCTCTTTGAACAGGAAATAAAGAAAATAGAAAAGAACATCATTACGATAGTGGAAGTAAAGATAGTACTAGAAAAAATAAAGAATAGCTTGCTTGATAGACATAAATCTTCATTTTTGGGAATGAAAACTAAACAACTATACAACAAGCTAAAAACGGATGACAATATTGCCCCCTTGCTAACAGCCTTTGAAAAAGAAGTCAAAGATTTCTATACAACAGCAACGACTTATCTGGAGAGCTGGAGTGAATCCATGAGTAAGTTCGAGGTCTTCGAATGGATGACATTGGACGTGACGCCAACGTGGGAAAATGTGGAAAAAACTGTACTTCATCTAAATTCGAAAGGTTTCGAAATTCACGATAGTATATTCGATGAGTTCTTGTACATGCAATCATTTGTTGAACAGAACATAGAAAATGAAGACTGGAGTGAAAAAAAAATGCATGACAAATGGCTGAATTTCTTTCACGTAACTAAAGAGCTTGAAAGGAAAAGAAACCTATTAAAAATATGTCAGTATTTATATGCAGTTCCAGGTCACAATGCAAATGTTGAAAGAATTTTTTCCATGGTTTCAGCACAGTGGACAAATGAACGCAATAGTCTTAACATAGACACAGTGGAAAGTATAATGCAGTGCAAGTATAACTTTAAAATGACTTGCACTGAATTTTACAAGTACGTAAAACAAGAAAAACACCTTATCAAGTTGGTGAAGTCATCCGAAAAATACAGCTGGCACAAGAAAGATAAGGAGTAAATAATTTTAGTATAGGTTTAAGTATTTTATATTTCCTACTCTACTTTTCTACTATTTTCTATTTTATATCTACACTACTATTTTCTTTAAAATGTCCAAATAAACGTAATTTTAATAAACCCGGGTTTTTATTTATCCTTCCGACTTGGGTGTCCCCGGTAGGGATGGGCGATAAATATCGATATATATCGAAACCCGATATATATTTTTTAAATATCAATATTTATCGCCCGGAGCAAAATATTATCCTTAACTTATAGGTTGGTATGAGGCTGATCACCCATACTGTAAAAAATGATTCAATTAGCCTATGTCAACCCTGTTTCAGGGAAAGACGGCAGAAGGTGCAGAGTCTGTGTTCATTTACAGTTGTTTCTCTTTATATAAATATGTCTGCAATTTACATATGTAAGCGCGAACTAACATATGGTTGCTTATATGTATGCATATGATTGTAAGCTGTAAATGTTAATATATCTTTACAGATTAGATTAGATCGCCGATATTTTATATAAGAAATATCAAAATCATGTCTTTTTTGATATTTTTTCTATGACCGATATTTTTTGGAACACGATTTGCACCCCCCCCCCCTAGTGTCCCGACGACTCACTTCGAATTTATGGCAGCCCTATACTAGATGTTTAGTTGTTTTCAGCTAAACAGCGTAGCTGTGAAACCCAAACAATTTAGGTACACTTACAAACGTAGTTTAGCTACGTATAACTGAATAGTTTGGCTATCTACTAATAAACACTTTAGCTAACTATTACTGTACACTTTAGCTATCTATTACTGAACACTTAGCTATCTATTACTGAACACTTTAGCTATCTATTACTGTACACTGTAGCTATCTACTACTGAACAGTTTATCTATCTGCTACTGAACAGTTTTGTAAAATTTTAGCTCTTTTCATTTAGCTGTGGTACCTAATTGTTTAGGTGTCACCACAGCAGCTAAACTGTTTTGTACTTATTTACTGAATCTTCGGTAACTAGTTACAAAACAGTTTTTTCAGTGTACACAAATCAATTTTTCATCTTTCGTGTTCCTTCAATCCGTAAGGCAGCGACTTTCCCATCCTAACGATGACGTTCAAGTATTAAAATAAACGGAGCTCATGACAATACGTTGGAATGTGAGGCGTCCAATGTGGCGTTCAATGATGACGGCACGATGGAGGCAACGGTCGCCGTTTGTGAAAAAATCCATTTGAAAATAGAACGCACTTCTATTTTTATCGTATGATGCCAGAAAATAGGTCGTTGGGGACCCAGGACTGTAAAAAGAGGTCCCCCCACTCGATCGCCGCTCGCCCTATTACGGGCAGCCAGGTCACCGCGGCGAGCCTCGATAGCCTCAGTTTGCACTTTTACCACCGTTTAACTCTCCCTGTTCTAGCACCAATAAAACGCACTTTTCTCTGTTGAAAACAACGAGATATATTCACAACTTATTTGCTAACAATGGCTCTAAACAATAAAGCAAAATTAAACGCTATACACAACAATGCAGAATCGCTATTAAATCAAATTATTAATCGCTATGCCAGTGCTTAACCGCTACAAACAAACTAAACACACATAAAAAATGTACAGCTAAATATCCTAACTTAGCCTACACAATGTCAATCACTAATGTCACTCAGAAATGTCTATTGACTCCATCACACACCAGGACTTACAAGAGGCAAACGATAAGGCCATCCAGGACGCTTATTTTTGGAGAGACGTGTCCTAAACTTGGCCCGGACACTTTAGCGAACGAGCCCTGATATATCGCAAAGTTATTATTATGCGGCAGAACAAATCAACCTAAATTAAATACACCTACGTTGCCACGAATATTGCTGGATGGATATGGAATATCTTTTTTCAACTGTAAATGTTATACGACTAATTAGATAATGGTCTATACTCTAAGGCAGTGGTGCCCAACCGGTAGCTCGCGGGCACCTGGTAGCCCGCGTCCTGTTTTCTAGGCGCCCGCGAACAAAATCGGTTAAGGAATACGCAATATCGTGAATTTCATTCGTGGACGAGTGTTGAACCATCGTCTTTTCAAAGATCTGCTGATGAATTGGACAGTGAACATGGGGATTTGATCTACTTCGCAGAAGTAAGGTGGCTCAGTCGTGGTAAAGTGCTGACAAGATTTGTTGTTTTAATGACAGAAATAGAAATATTTTTGCAATCTAAAGATATAGCTACGAAGAAAAACTCGATGATAAAGTATGGCTGGCCGACTTGGCATTTCTAACTCATGTAACTGCGAAACTAAATAAACTCAACGAAATTCTACAAGGAAGAGAAAACACATATCAGACATGATGAGGGCAATTTCAGCATTCGTAAAAAAAATCGATCTATTTAAGAGGCAGTTAGAGGAGAAAAATTTTCAACATTTTCCTTCGTTTACCTACTCTCCTTTTGGACGCTGAATATCTTGTGGAGTTAAACCCAGTTAAACATGTGGAGCTGTTTCACCAGTTAAAATCGGAATTCCAAAGGCGTTTTGACAACATTATCTGTACAGAACCTCTGTTTATTTTTGTCAAAAATCCATTTATCGATAGCGATGTTTCACAACTAGCTTCGTTGATGGAATCCCATTGCTTCGTTAATAAAGCGGAAGCTGAATTAGACATTATTACACTTCGCAGTGATATCACCCTTAAAAGCACAGACAATAAAAGCGAAAGCGGTCCATGAGCTGGAAAAAAATTCCAGCTCATGGACCCTGTTAAATACAAAACTATGCTCTCATCATTAAAGCATTTTTTGGGTCAACATATCTATGTCAACGTGCTTTTTCTCAACTAAAAGTAATTAAAACCAAATACAGAAGTATGTTAACTAACGAACACGTCAAAAATTGTATGATTTTGGGTTGCACAGAAGATTACCAACCAGACTTTAAAAAGCTTTCTGAAAATGTGAACAGCCAAGTAGGTATCGCATTAGCTTTTTGCTGTTCCTGTATAATATACAGTGTATATTATGTTTGAAGTGTAGTATGTGTGTCATATTAACATAATAAATAAAAAGTGGTGTAATTGTATAATGTAGTTTTCTTTATATCACTTATGTTTTTTTATCAACTCGGCGGAGCCCGCGTGGCGTATTGGGGTTTTCAAAATAGCTCTTGGAGCAATATCAGTTGGGCACCACTGCTCTAAGGTTTCATGGGTCTAAAGACTTATTTAATAATTGTCGATATCCTATGATAAAGGCGGTGAAATATCGATAAAACCGTGTCAAAATGACATTGTAATTCTGAAATTCCAATTTAAAATAAACATATTGTTGTGCCAATTTACGATTCATACTATGAGTTATTTAAAATAAATTTGAAAAAAAACAGCGATTTTCAACACAGCGGCTTTTTCCGATTTTATTTAGTAAATATATTTTTTAATATTTTACCTAAAAAAATATATTTTTATTTTGTTCATTTTTTATATTTTTTTAATTTTATTTATTTTAATTTTATTAAGGGTACAAAGAATTTCATGGCGGAGGAACATCAGGGAATTGACTGACAGCGTTGAAGACATGTTTCGCTTTGCACGGAATCAACGCTTGTACTGAGAGCCGATGGCCAGCCTCCAATAGTGGAAACCGAAAGAAGAAGAATGAGAAGTAAATAAGGATTTTATTTAATAAATAATTTGCATAACACTGTTATATACGAAAGATTTCGTTTAAATTTTGGTTACTTAATTGAAAAATTGCGTTGAAAATGTTACATTTTTAGTTATTTCCTAAGTTATGTTTCTTAGATTTTAAACTCTGCAGACGCAGACTTCCTTAAAATGTGTTACAAAAACCGTGTTTTTTTACTTTCCATTTCTTTTTTTGTTTTATTTGTTTTTTATTTGCCTTAGAATTGTCTACTAATTTTTCTGTTTCAATAAAGTTTTCAATCAGTGTAGGTCCGGATAGAAACATGTCGATAGAGATGCACACTGATATTATGACAGCACTAAATCTTAGCGCCGATGAGCCTCTGAAGCGCATTGCGTGGGTCAAAGTTAAGGGTACGGAGTATAAGTCACGCACAATACTTACCGAGGATGTAGATGATTTAGGAGGTGTTACTTTCATGGTAATTAGAAATATTTATATGTATAGCGACGAAAGGGTAATTTTTGAATGTGCTATGTTTAATACATTGGAATTTGATGATCATTTTAATAGCTTTGAAGTTGCGGTTCCCGATAATGAGAAAAAAAAATTATTTTCTATGATTCACTTGCATGCCATGTTCCAAATAATATTACAATCTTGTCTAGCGGGCAGAGATTTATAACACTAAGGGTGCCCGCGCACTAGGCAGCCATGGCTGCGCAGCCAGGCTGCGGCAGCCAGTAGAACGTATGGTGGTGTATGGGCGTCCGCGCATTAGGCAGCCATGGCTGCTTGGCTGCCGCAGCCAGTAGAACGTGCGCTAGAACACAGCAGCCAGCTGGCCAGAGCCAAACAATCTCTACCTACAAAATGTATGTGGCTGCCGTCAGTCACCGCGCACTTGTCGAAGCAGCCACACGTTCGTTCGCATTTTCACGATGACTTTCGATACGGAGAAATTTATCATGGAAATCGAAAGCCGAAACGCAATCTGGGACATGTCTTCCGAAGATTACAGTGATCGTGATATGAAGAAAAGGAAATGGGAGGAAATAACAAATATAATGGGTGATGACAATTTGACAGAAAATGAAAAAAAGGAATTTGGTAAGTTATTTTTTATTCATATTTAATTACAATCAATACAATTAAATATTTTAATTATAATCTATCACAATGCAACTCTGTTTTGCCATTCTAGCGGATTTTCATTTATAAAATAATCCGCAAATAAATCCCTATAAGCCGCTGCTCCTCGACTCGTTCTCCTTTGGGGACCTGGAAGAATTTCCAGTTCCGGAGGAACATACAACGTATCTGCAAATCTGTAGCCGTCTCTTTCTCGCACGTAATTATGTAACACACAGCACGCTTTAATTATGGCAATTGCAAGTTCTTTTCGGACATTCAGTGGGCGGTGAAAAATTCTCCATTTATTTGCCAGAATGCCAAATGTGCATTCTATATACCGCCTAGCTCGAGACAATCGGTAGTTAAAGATTCTTTTGTCGTTTGTTAATCTACTTCCTGCATAAGGACGCATTAAATTTTCAGTTAAACCAAATGCCTCATCCCCCACAATGACGTATGGCATCGGTACTCCATTGTTTACTATGGGGCTTTTCTCCGGTATCCTTAAATTATTATTGTTGAGTTTGTTATACAAAACTGAATGTGTATAAATAGATGAGTCACTGCATTTTCCGTAGGCTCCAACATCTATATAAGTGAACTTATAATCCGCATCGCATACAGCAAGTAAAACGACCGAGAAAAAATGTTTATAATTATAGTACAGTGAGCCAGACTCAGTTGGTTTTATTA
This sequence comes from Micropterix aruncella, assembly GCA_944548615.1. Taxonomy (NCBI): domain Eukaryota; kingdom Metazoa; phylum Arthropoda; class Insecta; order Lepidoptera; family Micropterigidae; genus Micropterix; species Micropterix aruncella. The sequence goes on from OX155970.1 coordinate 3,800,527, forward strand.
CCCTACTATGTTTCCCGTCGATGGCACCTATACAATTGGGATAATTAGCATTTTCATTAAAACCATTTGCTATTTCAATCCATCTTTCTTCATTTAGTTCTGGAAACGCTGTTTGTCTCATATTCTCCCAAATAGCCAAGCATACTTCATATATGATATCTCGGACAGTAGTATATCCAATCCGAAAATTGTGATTCAATTCTGCCATAGTACATCCTGTAGCCAGATATCTGTAACATAATATTATTTTTCAGGTAAATCTCTTCAGCTAAAGTGGAAGAACATAAGGACTAGTTTCACGAGGGAATTGAAACGGAGAGCAGGTGTTAAAAGTGGATCAGCAGCCTAGCGTAAGAGAAGGTTCTGAGAATATTCAACATCATGCTGACCTTAAGAAGGCAACCACTTTTTACCTGCTGTCACAACTTCACTGAACGAAGAAGAATACACGAACTCTACTCATCAATGTGAAAACTGTCTTTTATTGCATTTTTTATTTCTAGGCATTCCGACGCATAAGCCTCATTCAGTGCAAAAGAAAAAAAACACCACCCACCCCTCGAGATGTGATTTTTTTTGAACCTCACTTTAGTTTTTTATTTTTTTGACAGTAGTTATTTTTTTTTAGTTTTGTGGTTTTCCTCTAAAACCATGTGGCGCTCAAAATTTTTTATCTCTCATTCGGCATGACGTAATTTTTTTTTTATGGTAAAATTCTGTTGCTTTTGATATTTTTTTTTTAAGCAAACCGCGTGTTTAAAATTGTTATAATGTTGCTGGATTCGAGGGCCCTCTCGACTTCAACAACATGTCGATCGATTTTCAAAGCCTTGGCGGTACTCTGCGTAATTAGTAAGTATATAAAGAATTCCATGTTATTTTCAGAATTTATCGTCAATTTATTGTATTTTTGTCTTTAATAGTGACTAGCCAACGTCATCATCCCGGTTCTCGGCTGCGCCGCTGCCGTCCACCAGCGCGGGCTGGTTGGAGCCTTTGGAGCCGCCCTTCACCAGCGCGGGCACAGCGTCGCCCAAACCGCTGCCTTCCACCAGCGCGGGCGACTCCCCCTTCAGGCGGCCCACCATCCGCTACCCGCCGCTCAGATCCCAGCCGCGCTCGCCCGTCGGGCCGGCCACCCTGGATTATTTTTCGCCGAACTATAGAGAGGTATAAAATACAAATATTTATTTATTTTCCAAAACATAATTGACCTTACGGATAATTCCAAATCGTTAATTATTTATCTAATATAATACAAACGGAGCTGCCGTGGAATTCACCAACCGGAAATCGGGCCCATCATATATAATTATTACACTTCTGGGAGGTGAATGGTGGATTCCGGACTGACGACCGGTGAGTTTAGGTTAGGGATTTCGTCCCGGGACTCTCGAGTCTCGAAATCCCGAGAGGTCTCGAAGGTTTCGACTTCGAGACCGATACCGAGACCGAGAATTTTTTCCAGGGACTTCCAGAGTGCTCTTAAACTTTTCGGTACGAGTACTTTATATATATATCCTTCTAGCCGTATTCGGCCATAGCGATTGCATTCTAGATTCTTTTTTTTTTTTTTTATTGTTGGGGGTTTTGCTGGTGAGCCCTCAGGTGACTGATGTAGCCGATCTTGGCTTTGAATGTGCGTGCACATTTGGCGCAAGTCAAGACACCATCGACGTAATTATACTTTATGGCCGCCGGTGGTCGGGCCTTGAGCTCGTCGCGCTTGGCATCTAAGTCGAGCAGCCTCTTCTTTTCAAAATCATCTATATTGCCCTGCACTAGCAGTCTCCATCCTGGGCGATCTTTCGCTTTACTCTCCCACTGAGAGGGTTCAATGTTGCACCTTTTCATATGCCTCTTCTGAGTATCCTTGTATCTGAGTAGCTGGCCGCCTTGTTTCCGCTTGCCGTTCTTTAGTTCAGCGTAAAAGATACGCTTTGCCACTCTCTCATCAGGCATACGGGAGACATGTCCGCACCATCTCAGCTGTCGTCGCATCATGTATGCTTCTATTCCGCTGACTTTAGCACGTCGAAGAACTTCCGTGTTCCTCACACGGTCCGACCACTTGATGTTCATTAGGTCGCGTAGGCATCGAAGGTGGAATTTGTCAAGTGCGCGAATGTGCTTTCGGTATGGGCACCATGTCTCTGACGAGTAGAGGAGGTTTGGGAGGACGATCGCCATGTAGACAGACACTTTTGTTCCCAGCTTGATGTCGTGTGAGCTGAAGACTTTGCTACGGAGTTTACCGAAAGCTGCAGAAGCAGCTCCTATCCTCCCGTTCAATTCAGAGTCAAGGTCACATTTTGCTGTTATAGTGCTTCCAAGGTATTTGAATTTGTCCACTTGCTTCAGAGGAGTCTCTCCGAGCTTAATAGATATAGGTTCTTCATTAAGTGTGTTGGCCATCACTTCGGTTTTCTTCACACTGATTTTTAGGCCAAAGTTCTTACATGACACGTCGAGGTTAGTCATTAACCTTTGCAGGCCATCTGGGCTTTCGGCTACGAAGCATAGATCATCGGCATACATTATATCCGTTATCGTGGCGTATGATACTTTTGTGTGGGCTTTAACCCTTCAGGCCTCGGCCTCTCAGCCGATTGACAAGTTGCTGTTCCAAAAAATTTTTGTAAAAATTAGTAAAAAAATTGAATTACGACACTGTCTCGCCAAAACATTAATTACTGCCAAACCACTGTACCCATAATTAAAATGAAATATATTGACATAATAAAACATTAAAAAATAAAACAAATTAAATTAAAATTAAATTAAAACGGGGCCGTCTCGCTGAATCGTGTTGTGGCCGATATTGGCCAATCGGGGCCTGAGGGGTTAAGTCTTGCCAGATTAAAAAGAGAGCCATCTGTGCGAAAACGAATTCTAACACCTTCTGAGATGTGTTGCAGAGCATCACGGACTACAACTGCGAAATATAAGGCAAACAAGGTAGGCGCAAGCACGCAGCCTTGTTTCACGCCACAGCTTACAGGAAAGAACCCTGTTTGTTCACCGTTGACTGACACACAGCATTCCATGTCATCATGCAGAAGTCGAATCAGTCTGACAAATTTCTCAGTGCATCCAACCTTTTCCAGAATCTTCCACAGGGCTTCACGTGATACGCTGTCAAATGCCTTCTCTAGGTCAACAAAACATAGATACAGATTTTGACCCTGTTCTCTGCTTTTTTCCTGTATTTGACAAACGGAGAAGATAGCTTCACAGGTTCCTCGATCTGGACGGAATCCGAACTGGGTTTCTGGTAGAATCCTCTCCGACAGGGTCATCAGTCGGTTTAAAAGTATTCGGGCGAACACTTTACCAGGAGCAGAGAGAAGTGATATTCCGCGGTACGAATTGCAGTCAGAACGGTCGCCTTTGTTCTTGTACAGCGAGCAGATGCGAGAGACTTTAAAGTCTGCTGGTACACGTTCTTCGACCCACATTCGTCCGAACAATGCCCATAGCTTCGTGTGCAGCTCATCGCCTCCATATTTCAGTAGCTCTCCTGGTAAGTTGTCAATGCCAGTCGCCTTCTTATTCTTCTGTTCTTTTAGGGCTGTAACTACCTCTTTCAAAGAGAGTGGGTCGTCTAGCTCAACAGCACTAGGCAGCGCAGGAATTAAGCCGATGTGCTGCATGTCCACAGATCGATCCACGTTGAGCAAGGTGTTCAAGTGATCCGCCCATCTCTTCAGCACATCTTCCTTGCTTTTCAGCAGATGTGAACCATCAGAGGATTTAAGGGGAACGCTACATCGCTGGGCACTACCAATCAGCTTCCGCAGTTCTGAGTAGAAGTCGCCGAGTTGGTTAGTATTGGCTAACCACTGCATGTGTTGGCTCTTTTCTTGCCACCAAGTGTCCTTAGTTTGCCTAGTCAGTCTACGTAGCTCAGTTCCACTTCTTTTTAGCTCATCTGTGATGTTATGGTGCTGGCGTCCGTGATGTTGCCGACGTAGTAGTTCTCGGTGATTTTTAATTGCCTCTGATAGTATCTCTTCATTTTCGTCGAACCAGTCCTCGTTTCTCCGAGTTTTAATGCCCAGGATCTGAGTACCTGTTTCTAGTACATGAGAAGAGAGAAGGTTCCAGTTGGCTTGAAAATCACCGTCTTCAACGTTAAGTGTACTCAGCGCTAGGTTCATTGCAGAGACGTATCTTTGCTGCGTTTCTTTATTTTCTAGGTGTTGTAGGTTTAGGCTAACACCTTTAACTCTCTCGATCCTACGCGGTGGGTGTAGGCGAAGTTGCAGCTTGGTAATGACGAGTCTGTGGTCCGTCCAGCAGTCCGCCCCACGCATGACGCGAGTGACGTGCACCTGAGAGATGTCTCTTTGGCGGACTATAGCATAGTCAATCAGATGCCAATGCTTGGATCTTGGATGCATCCAGGTGGTTTTATATTTCGGTGGTAGTCTGAACATAGTGTTAGTTATTGCTAGTCCAAATAACGAGCACAGACTGAGCAAAAGCTGGCCATTGCTGTTCATATTGCCGATTCCATGCCTTCCAAGAACTTTAGGCCACGCTTCGTAGTCCTGTCCAACTCGCGCATTAAAGTCTCGCCTAGAAGTAAAACTTGTTCTTTGGGTCGTATCTGAGACAAATGTTGAGTTACTTCTTCATAGAACTTCTCCTTGACATCGTCTTCCTTGTCCAGAGTTGGCGCGTACAAGCTAATCACGTTGAGGAAGTTTTTATTGCTTAAATGAAGGCGCAGTGAGGTAACGCGGTCTGAGATGTGAACAGGACATTCCTCCAACTTGTTTGCGATGCTGTTTTTGACCGCGAATCCAACGCCAGATCGTCTGGGCTCCGACGCGGCAGTGCCCTTCCAAAAGAAGGTATATCCACCGCCGTGCTCCACTAGTTCCCCTTCCTCTGCAAGATGTGTTTCGCTGAGGGCAGCTATGTCAACATTATAGCGACGTAGTTCTCGGGCTACTATAGCGGTTTTTCTTTCAGGGCAAAGGTTGGAATCGCGATCCAAAAGAGTCCGAACGTTCCATGCACCATACGTCATTGTTTTGGATTTAATACTATTTTTTGTGTATTTTCGACTACGAGGAAAAGATGCAGTAGCAGCCGTGGTTACTGCTACCCATTGTCCATCGCCATAGGTCTCTTTAGTCTTTTCATAGTCCATTTTTTCCGGAAGCAGTCAAGTGCGCAGTCTATATTATAGTGCACAGGTGGGCGCGCGACCACGGGTGCACTCTCTCTTCCTCCCTCTTCTGAACCCGATGGAACGGAGACCGTTACAACCGGAGAAAAGTTTGGATGCAAATAATCACTAAATTTTTTATTTAAATAAGATTAATTATTGAGAAAATTTTTCAATTTCAAAATACGAGTACTTTACCTTCCTAATAACTCACATGAATACTCAATATCATTAAAAGCATAGATTTAAGTAGCAAAATTACGTTTAAAAGTATCTGCATACGCGCACCGCACGGTAGGTAGTTATTATCCTTAGCAACCGATACCTCCCTTCATCTGCGTGGTGTTGGCATCCCAACGCTGATTTGGACCTGACCATCAATATAGAAAAAGCTTTGTATGAAAATGGGGGACTTAAAGGCAAATACCTATCCTGTATACCTACACAAATACTTGCTGACTGTAACACCAACAAGCGTAGAGGCCTAAAGAGATTTTTCGTCTGCAGGCTTATTTTGTAGCCGCCTCCGGTCACGCTTGTCTGACGAGATGATTTGTGCAGCAAATGTTCTTCGAACACATTACTTGCGCAAACAAAAATAATGTTTCGACAGCACTACTACTATTTTACCACTGATTTTTAATAAAGTATGTCCTAAATACTTGTATTTTCATTTAAAACGATTATTTTGAAATTTAATTAAAAAACATAGCTAGTCTCAAATCGCTCGAGAGTCCCGAGACTAGGTTTTAAAATGCGAGACTTGTCCCGGGACCAGAAACCTCACCGAGACCGAAATCGCTAGTTTAGGTAGGTTTAGGACGGCTGCCTTGCCGCATGTGAACGTTTACCTTACCGCCCATTCGCACCCCCTTCTAAGCCGAAAAATGTGAGATGCGGAAATTGCCGTTTTAGATAATTTTTCTAGGAAGGAGTTTGAAATTTTCCCGGAGAGACCGAGATATTTAAAGAGTCACCCGTTCTCTCGATCTCGGTCTTCGCGTAAGAATACACCAATTCTTCTAAGAACGGTCAGATTATCGACGATCCTCCTAAGCAGTATTTTGTTACTTTTCAGAGATCACCGTTGCGTTCGCGTTCTGCGTCCCCCGTCTGGCTTTCGCCGCCGAGCACTCTAAGGTCTGTATATATTAATTTTTCTTTCTTACGGGCATGTGGCGGAGCTTGACGGTGGACTGTTTTGTCCAAGTCTTCTGCGCTCACTTCACGAGAGATAGAATGACTATTTGTTAAAACTTCCTGAGGTGACGGGCTCGCCCGTTGTAGTTGACGACTCTATTTGACCATTCGGCTACCCGATACCAGGTGATAGCCGGATAAAGGATGCCGGTCCGCGATAGATTCGGTACACACCGATCACCGCAAGACTAGGGAGAGGATCACTCAAGCTACTTCGAACCTGTAACCAGTCGGGATACTGAATAAATCTGGCAGTAACTGGTAGCGAAGGCGCTTGGTCTGTTTGCTGAGTCAACTGCCCGGTGCGTCTTCTACTGCTGAGTCTTCTACGCTCATCTCGCGGCTGAAAGAACGATCACATATCGTTATACCAGCCTGGGGTGACAGGTTCGCCCGTTGTAGTCGACACCGTCCAACTATGCAGCTTTCCGGTAGCGAACGCTTTCGTTTAGCTCGGGCTAAAAGATCAATTGTAGGTAAACTCTGATCGGTTCAACACCTATTCAGTAGCCTCCTCGTGTGAAAGGCTACCCCAGGTAAGGCTCTTGCGTCTCAGGCCTCACGGCTAGTGGATCGGTTTCTCCTGGTGGATTTCCCCGGGCGCTACTGGACGGTTTGCGTACCGTTCGACAATTTGAATATTACGATGAATAATTTTACTACATATCTTTTCTACTACTTATGAATAATTTTACTACGTATGTACTGATTTTATATTCCCTAAGGGGATTCATTTTTCACTGGACTGTTACGGGATGACATAACGATTCTAGCAATACCGCAGACTTCTAATTCGGTCTAAGCGTTTAGAAGTTATGATGGAATAAAGAAACGGAAATTTCCTTTTCACCGTCGATGTGTTTATTTTAACCTATTGATATTTGGAGATTTGGACATTTAGACAACTACTCGCTTAATATTTTTAGATTGAGGAACCCTATGACACTCGGGATGACATAACGATTCTAGCAATACCGCAGACTTCTGAATCGGTCTAAGCCAGCGGTCGGCAACCGGCGGCCCGCGGGCCGCGTGCGGCCCGTGGACTATCTCGGTGCGGCCCGCAAGCCTGAGGTCCGTAAGAAAAAATACCAAAGCAAAAGGCCATATAAATTCTCTACAATTTATACGGCCATGCTGCTGGGCCATGAGAGTATTCTTGAAAGTTCGCTCTTGGTGATAAAAATGTACCTATTTCATTTCCTAAGAACTGTTTATCAAGACTGTGATGTTATGTATTGTTTCTACCGAAAATAAAGATTTGCAGTATTTAATTCTTAGCAATTTCTTTCGCGATTATCCGCCGCATCTTGCCATCGACGGCGGCGCGGCGGCTCCCTTGAGACAATAGGCGGCGGCACTCTTTGATTAGACGCAGGTGTGCGGCGGTGAAAAAATTTAAAGCGACCGGCTTTAGTTAAAATCACACCCGCGCGCAGCTCTCGCCTCATTCCGTTGTGTAACTTCGCCGGGAAATCACGTCTCATCTGGTTGCCAGCTACGCGTTTCGTTTCACCTTTCTTCCCTTCGCTGATAGCTTACGAACGACGTATGAGGTAAGTTGTATGCACTCGCGAGCAATTTGTTATATTTTATTTACTGCTTGTTTATGTGAACTTTCAGATTGATGGGCAAATATTATAAGGACAGGGATAGTACTAGACATGACATGAAGATAGTAACATAGCGAGCATTTTTTATTATAACTGGAAGAAGCAATATTTATTATAACTGGAACAAATTTATTTTTAATTTTACACCGAATTTAAATTTCTTCATTATTGTTACAGAATAATTACATAAACATGGCTTCAAGAAAAAGGAAGCTAGAAGAAGAAAAAAGAGTTTTTAACGAATTATGGACAGAATTATACTTTTATATCGAGTTTAAAGGAAAACCGTTATGCTTGATTTGTCAAAAGAGTATTTCTGTAGTAAAGGAATATAACCTGAAGCGACATTACGACACTGAACACAAAACTAAATTTGACTGTCTTGAAGGAAAAATACGAAAAAGTAAAATTTCCACTTTGAAATCGTCATTAAAAAATCAACAAAGCATATTTAAGGTTGTGGCCGACAACAGCGAATGGAATGTTCGTGCCAGCTACAGGGTAGCAGAAATTCTAGCAAAAAGTGGACGTCCGTTTACCGATAGTGAATTAGTAAAAGAGTGTGTCTTAGCTATCGCAGAAGAAATATGCCCAGAGCAGAAAAAAATGTTTGAAAGTCTTAGTCTCTCTGCCAGAACTTGCACCCGACGTACCGAAGACTTGGCTGCTAATTTGTGTGAACAACTCAGGGATAAGGCGCAGTCTTTTGACTGCTTCTGTACGTTCAAGTTGAACTTCTTGAAAGTAAACGAATGCTCGTTGGGAACATTCTTGACGCCCGTGTCGATAATGCTGTTGCCAGATACGGACGCGACGTTGTCCATGGTGAAACTGAATACAGACGATGCGAGACGGCGCTTTATATAGCCAATGTTGCAATTCATGACGCTGTACGTCTTCTGCTCGAACTGCGGGGCGCTGATGATTGAGGACCTGACATACGCCGTCGATCAGTCTTCGGTGACGGACGACCAGGCCCGGGAAGACCTTCTTCGCGATGAACCCCTGTATTTCGACCAGACCGGAGCACTTACGGACCTAGACCTGGCAGCCATCGCCTCGTACAAGGCATTGTTCCCCAGCGATGACGATCTTGAGGATTTTGATGACCTCTTACAAATTTCTGATGAAGATATTATAGATATAATAGACAGCGAATAAAGGTTTTCTTTCAAAAAATTGGTGTTTTACTTTAGAATCTTCCTTGAGTATCCTCAGTTGACCACCATGGTTGACCTTGAGTACCATTGACCTTGACCTTGAGTGACCTTGAGTCCCCATGGATGACCTTGACTTGACCTTGACTTGACCTTGAATGACCTTCACAGGAAATGACGAAAAAAAAACGTTTTGCCGGTACAATTTTTTTTTTATTTTTTTTTTATTTTTCACAGGAAATTACGAAAAAAACGTTTTGCCGGTACAATTTTTTTTTTTTTTTTTCACTTTGAAAATTTTACAAAATATATTCTCGTTGAACAGTCCACCTGGGATGGGTCTGGTTGTTGCCTCGGGCGGATCGATTGGTCACGCGGACTGGTCGAAACCGGTGCGTGTGACGTAGTAGTAGTGGTGGATAAGCAAATAGTAACCTAACCTAACCTAACCTAACCACCAACGGCATACCCCAAAAACATCCATCCTTCACATCCTAACATCGGCACTAATGACAACTGGGAAACCTCAAAATGGCATTTAAAGCACTCTGGTTAAATACACACCATCATCATTAAATAAAAAACGCCCCAAGGAAATTAACAAACCCTGGATTAGCAGAGAAATCCATAATTTATCAAAAGAAAAAAGTAAGCTTTGGGATATCTACAAAATTAAAAAAGATGATTCTTCTTACCGGCAATATCGAATAATTAACAACCGACTTGTCTCAGAAATCAGAAGATCCAGAGAAAACTTTGAAAGAAACCTCTTCAACAATGGAGCTAAATCATTCTATGGATATATCAAGATGCAACTTCGATCCAAAGCTTCTACTCCACTAGACTCTACAACAGCACAACTGACTCCAACACAAGCAACCCTCTTGATATTGCGGAAATTTTTGCTAAGCAGTTTAATAATGCCTACGTTTACGAACCTGATGGACCTTTACCACCGCTAACTAACCTGACCAGGGTTAACAATTGTTTTGATGATGTTCATATTAGTACAGATTTAGTGGAAAAAACCTTAAAAATGCTAAACGTCGAATCCGCCATGGGTCCAGACCACTTACCGGCTTTACTCTGGAGGGAATGTGCAAGTCAGTTGAGTAAACCGCTAGCTGTAATTATGCAGCAATCAATCACTGTTAGGTTAGGTTATCATTAGGTCAAGATGACCATGGGCCATCCGATCCTGGGTGAACAGCCGGGCAAAGGACACTGTGGTCCGCGATAGATTCGGTATACACCGTTTCACCGCTTCGTAAGGGAGAGGACCGCGCAAGCGACCTCGAACTCCAGGACAAATCAAATAATTTTAGGGATTTACAGGACAAATCAAATGTCGATTTATAGGACAAATCAAATAATTTTAACCAACAGAGAATGAATCATGCACATTGTGTAAATTAGGGAACAACATAGGGAGCTGAGATAGTGTTTGGCTCGGGCTCGAGACGACCATAACTTTTCGTAATATTTTTGGCAATACATTAATTTAGAGGACGAACCAAATAATTTTAACCAACAGCGAAAGAATCATGCACAATGTGTAAACCCCCAAAAGGATTAATTTACAAGACGAACCAAATAATTTTAACCAACAGCGAAAGAATCATGCACATTGTGTAAAAGTAGGGAACATAGGGAGCTGAGCTAGTGTTTGACTGGAGATGACCAAAACTTTTCGTAATATTTTTGAGAATACATTAATTTACAGGACGAATCGAATAATTTTAACCAACAGTCGCCAGCTCTAAACCAAGCAATCATTTTTATCAAAAACAAGATGAAGGAAGACCAGTGCCGGTGGAGCGTCGGCCGAGCCTCAGGCCTCTACTAGCGCCGGCGGAGCGTCGCCATTCCGGAGGCCGACAATTCGCTACCCGCCGCCCAGCATTCAACAGCGCTCGCCGCCCGGCATGGCCTACTGGCCGGACCATTTCCTCTCTCCCAGCTACAGAGAGGTAGGAAATACAAATATTTATTTATTTTCTAAAACATAATTGACCATAATTGACCTTGATGACCATGGGCCATCCGATACTGGGTGAACAGCCGGGCAAAGGACACTGTGGTCCGCGATAGATTCGGTATACACCGTTTCACCGCTTCGTAAGGGAGAGGACCAAGCGACCTCGAACTCCAGGACAAATCAAATAATTTTAGGGATTTACAGGACAAACCAAATAATTTTAACCAACAGAGAATGAATCATGCACATTGTGTAAAATAGGGAACAACATAGGGAGCTGAGATAGTGTTTGACTCGAGACGACCATAACTTTTCGTAATATTTTTGGCAATACATTAATTTAGAGGACGAACCAAATAATTTTAACCAACAGCGAAAGAATCATGCACACTGTGTAAACCCCCAAAAGGATTAATTTACAGGACGAACCAAATAATTTTAACCAACAGCGAAAGAATCATGCACATTGTGTAAAAGTAGGGAACATAGGGAGCTGAGCTAGTGTTTGACTGGAGATGACCATAACTTTTCGTAATATTTTTGAGAATACATTAATTTACAGGGCGAATCGAATAATTTTAACCAACAGTCGCCAGCTCTAAACCAAGCAATCATTTTTATCAAAAAGAAGACAAAGGAAGACCAGTGCCGGTGGAGCGTCGGCCGAGCCTCAGGCCTCTAATGCCTTCATGGATCTCCTGGAGGGGTCTGTTTCGGATTATTCGGACGAGGAAGCGGCTCCGATCTTTTGCTACGAGGACGGTGACCCGGAGGATTTGGACGACGACTACACCTATGTCATCTGTGATGTTGATATTGAGGAATGTCTCGATCCAACATCACAGGCGATAGATCTGCCAATCGATCGGCAGAGCGTTGAAATCGAGGGCCCTCTCGATTTCAACGCCATACCGATACTTTGTCAGAGTCCAGGCGGCACTCTTCGGCATTAGTAAGTGTATATGTCAGTCTCAAGTCAGACTGTCAGACAGTATCAAGTCAATTTATTTATTGTGTTTTTATCTTTCGATAGTGACTTGTCACCGTCCCGCTCGGCGGAGCCGCAACCGTCTACCAGTGCCGGTGGAGCGTCGGCCGAGCCTCAGGCCTCTACTAGCGCCGGCGGAGCGTCGCCATTCCGGAGGCCGACAATGGCCTACTGGCCGGACCATTTTCTCTCTCCCAGCTAAAGAGAGGTAAGAAATACAAATATTTATTTTCCAAAACATAATTGACCATAATTGACCTTGATGACCATGGGCCATCCGATCCTGGGTGAACAGCCGGGCAAAGGACACTGTGGTCCGCGATAGATTCGGTATACACCGGTTTCACCGCTTCGTAAGGGAGAGAACCGCGCAAGCGACCTTGAACTCCAGGACAAATCAAATAATTTTAGGGATTTACAGGACAAATCAAATGTCGATTTACAGGACAAATCAAATAATTTTAACCAACAGAGAATGAATCATGCACATTGTGTAAAATAGGGAACAACATAGGGAGCTGAGATAGTGTTTGGCTCGAGACGACCGTAACTTTTCGTAATATTTTTGGCAATACATTAATTTAGAGGACGAACCAAATAATTTTAACCAACAGCGAAAGAATCATGCACACTGTGTAAACCCCCAAAAGGATTAATTTACAGGACGAACCAAATAATTTTAACCAACAGCGAAAGAATCATGCACATTGTGTAACAGTAGGGAACATAGGGAGCTGAGCTAGTGTTTGACTGGAGATGACCATAACTTTTCGTAATATTTTTGAGAATACATTAATTTACAGGACGAATCGAATAATTTTAACCAACAGTCGCCAGCTCTAAACCAAGCAATCATTTTTATCAAAAACAAGACGAAGGAAGATGCCCTAGCAACGAATCCATTATTTTTAACCGGAATCTTAAACGTGTATCTCAAAACCAATGAATATATCGTAAACCAACGACGAAGGAAGCATTTTATAGCAAAGAACCCATTATTTTCAACAAGCGGAATTCCGTATCTATCTTATCAAACTAATTTCTCAACGATTCGAGAATTCGGCCAGTCGATAACAGCACGTTGTTTGTCGGCAGCCGAGTTTTATTTTGTACCATGGATATGAAGGTTATTCGGATCGGGTTTTAGATTTAATTCTTCACTCCGTGGCGGCTGTCACGAAGACTTGCAAAGCGGAAAAGACATGGGGGCCGCTTTAGGATTTGGATATTGTGACGAACTAGTCGTCACGTATTTAGATTCATAATATGCTAACCCTAAAAACACCATTTAAATAATATTAAAACTATAATTTCAAACAAACTCTAAGTTGAGCCTTCATCAATCGTACCGTATGGCACGATATTGAGTCGATTGCAATAGGCATCCCTAGTTGAGAATCGACCGGAACGATGGATTGCCAGTCGAATAAAAAGGAGAGTTCTGGAAGATTCCGAGAGAGGCGGACGAAGGACGGGGCCCGGCCGCAAGGCCGGGCCCGCCATTGGATTCTGCTACCCGCTAGATCACACGAGCAACCGCATTTTATAAAAGTCTAGAAATATAGTAAAGTATATCCGTCGCTACCAAACGACGATAAAGCCAGTGGGATTCGCGCCGACCAGATCCGGAAACCCAGTATCCCGGGACACCGACGAAACCTCACCAGGCGAGTCTCTCCCCATAAATTATTATAAAAATTATAAAGTTTCTAAAGTCAACCTACTTTATATCCAACGGATCGCCTCCTAAAGGCGACCGTCTCGTGCGCAGGCGATAACTACGAAATCGTAGATTCAAGATATAGTCAATTTCTGTTCCCCGTAATCACAGTACACGCCTCCAGGGTTCGGCGAATATTTTCCATCCCGAATACCATTAGAATCGGAATAAAACGAATATTGCATCGTCCACCTGAAGCGTCAGGTAGATCGCGCGCCACCCGCGCGAGCACGCCGGGTTCGTTGGACAATTCCCTGTAATCACCCCTTAGCATAATCAGGAATATAAAAACCCCATTAGTCGAGGTTCGGTAGCGGCATTTGCAGAGAACGACCCCCAAAAAGGGGGAATCGTTCGTCCATCCATCCCTTCCTACCTACCTAATAACACAGGCCGACATGATTTTTGGTGTTTTGATTTTGACGAGTGTTCTTAACTAATTTGGGTACGCTGATTCCTAATATGAATTCGGTTTGAGTCCATCACGTCAGGATTTTTAACAAAATAAAAAAAAGTTTTCATATTTTTTTGTATGATGACAACATTCCACCTAGTGGAGAATTCCTTAATTTCGTTAAATTTCTTCAATTTCATTCATGATATTAAGTATTTCGATAGAATTAATACTGTAGGATAATATATGTAGATTTTATGGCAACACTGTTAGCTATCCGCATCTATCAAAGTCAACTTGACAGCAGTTATTCGCGGGAAGGAAAAATTGAAATTGGGAGCTGACAAATACGATTCCACATCATGGAGGTTATTCATTGACCCTTCTAAAATAAGTCTTAAGGGTGTATTGTTGCACAATGGTAATACATATGCCTCAGTGCCCGTTGCTCCCTCCGTGCATCTCAAAGAAACATATGAAAATCTTTAGCTATTACCAAATAAAATAAAGTATGACGAATATAGTTGGCAGCTATGTGGAGACCTCAAAATAATATGCATGCTGTTGGGTCAGCAGTCCGGATTCACAAAGTATCCGTGTTTCTTGTGTGAGTGGGACAGTCAAGCACGAAATCTACATTACATGAAGAAAGAATGGCCAGCCAGAGACCAACTTGTGCCTGGACACAAAAATGTGCAGCGTGATGCATTAGTTGACCCAAAATTAGTTCTTTTGCCTCCCTTTTACATCAAATTAGGACTAATGAAAACAATTTGTCAAGGCTTTAAATAAAGAAGGTGACTGCTAAATACCTGTGCGAAAAATTTTCTGCACTTTCTGAAGCGAAACTGAAGGAAGGAATTTTCGTAGGTCCTCAAATTCTCACCTTAAAATTCGACAGTTTGTTCCAGAATACGATGACCCAGGATGAATCTGATGCATGGAGTTCTTTCGTAGAGGTCATAGATGGCTTTCTCGGAAACAACAAGTCTCCAGACTACAAATAAATTGTAGCCAAAATGGTTGAAAATTATAAAAAACTGGGATGCAATATGAGCGTTAAACTCCATTTTCTCGATTCCCACGTGGAGTATTTTCCTGAAAACCTTGGGGCTGTCAGCGAGGAACAAGGAGAGAGGTTTCACCAGGACATAAAGGAGATAGAAAGACGTTATCAAGAAAGATGGGATGTTAGAATGATGGCGGACTACTGCTGGACATTGAAGAAGGATTCACCGGCTAAACTACACAAAAAGAAAACAACAAAACGTAGTTTTCAAGGAAAAACGGAAAGCTTTTATTTAAAAAAACCAATGCTTGTGTAATGTACACACTACAACTCTTGTTTTGCAATGCATCTTTCGATATGTATAATTATTTTAATAAATATTTTCTCTGTACTGATTGTCGTTTATATGAAAATTTACAAAATCACTTTACACACTTTTCTTGAAAATCTGACGTGCTGCAAAAAAACTAAGCATAGATTCGTGATCAGCATACCCTAATTACTATAATACACCTATCAGACCTGAAACACTTTTTCATTAAAAAAAAAATGTAGGCCTGTGTAATTAACCGCAGGTCAGAATCCCATTTCCCTCCTGAACGGCCATTACAGCAAGTCATACAAACCCTCCAAGTATTATAAATGAAATATTCTAGCATACTCTTTTGTAATAAAATAATATCCGAATAAATATCACGTAAGTAGCGCAGCACATCCTTTCAATTATAAGAAAAGAAATCGGGATTCAAAGGGCGGGGCCCATGGAAAATTCTGGTTAAAAACAGAGGGATAAAATTCCCCTGATCTCCTCAGGAAAATAGGTACTCCTCCAACGTGAAGCGGGCGGTAAAATCCGCCCTGCGAGATTGCTGTTGCCGCCGAGATTCTCCTGCATTTCGGAAGATAGGTAACGGATCATTATATAATTAATTTTTATTTAGAAACTCTCCACGGTATATTCAAGGTCGTCCTTTCCCACGGGAAAGCCCTCATTTCTGCGCGCGAGGCAAATCAGGGTTTGACCCACGCCCAGCGCTGAGTCTAGCACGGTGCGCCCTGGCCCGCGTCTGCACCCCCTTCTGCGTCCTCAGGATAGACGGCGTCCTGGTTCTGCCTTTTGTTAACGCCCCGGAATAGCCACTTCCTGGAGCCGGGTGGCGCCCACTTATTTATAGTAACAAAATTATCCCTGTCATCTTTTTCCCGGCGTTCCAGACACATTGTTTTTCAGACTTTTCAATATTACTTGTTTAGGTACACGAAAGGTTAAACGGGCAACGTTACAATATTAAAGGAGGACATTTTGTTTTCAGTAGAGCAGCGACGCAGATTCTTCCCGAGGTCCGAAGAAAACGTCGATATGAAGACTCGGTGCGGGAATTCGCAGCCAATACGCCGGCCAGTCAAATTGAAGCCCAATTCGAAGGAAATAACGTGAATTTAGCGCGAAAAAACGTCGAAGCGCGCGCAACAGACACGCCGACCGGGAGAAAGTAAAATGGCGGGCAATGGCGGGCGGTCGCGCAATAGGTCTATGGCACAGACTTAACCCGGTCGCTCCGTAACATCCCCTGGGGGACCAAATGTCGGCCGCCTAACACTCCATAACGGTCGTTACAGGACCAAACGCTCGCCTCTACAGAAAATGCCATTTAAATTTCGAAATGCGATTGTATCTTCTATCGAATGATGCCATAATATAGCCAAATATGCCTCACTATGAAATTGCTCGATCGCCGCATGCGATGATAGGATTATGAATTACTACGTCCCTTACAAAAACCGGTGACCTCATTTCTGACCGACTAATTTACGACGCGGCGGTGCTCGACGAAAAAGTGCCTTTTTGTGCGATTTTGTGTGGTTTTGTGAATAAAGGTGAGTGATTTGCATTCTAAAACACTTAATCAATGAGCATTACTTATTGTACGTAGCCCATTTCCTTTTTTTCACTTGTATTTGAGCGGAATACTTTGGGGCACCCACGCTTTCCACTGCACAAAATGGCTGAAATATTTCATCATTCTTTTGAAATGACGAAATATCACGTTACATGACGTAATATTTGTTTATTTCGCTAATTATATAGTTATTATTTCATTTACATCAAAAATATTCATAGGATTAAACGTATTTTGTGAATACATAAATATCCCAAAAGACCACGAGTACAAATTAAATAAATACCATGATCTTGCAAATGCCGTAACCCGGAACGGCTTCACTGTTCACCTTCATGCGGTGGAAGTTGGCGCTCGTGGCCTGCCAGCTAAATCCCTATTTCACCTCTTTAAAGATTTTAGCCTTTCCAGAAAAATAATCAACTTTTTCTTAGAAAACTTATCTAAAACTGCGATTTGCGCATCTCAAATTCTATGGCTTCGAAGGGGGAGTGAATGGGTGGTAAGGTGCACGCTCACATGTGGCAAGACAGCTGTCCTAAACCTACCACAGCCGGTTCGTAAGTCCGGAATCCACTGCTCACCCCCCAGAAGTGTAAAAAAATAGTATTGTGATGCGACTCCGGTCGGTGAATTCTATGGCAGCTCCGTTTGTATTTATTTATATTTACACGACGAATCGAATAATTTTAACCAACAGTCGCCAGCTCTAAACCAAGCAATCATTTTTATCAAAAACAAGACGAAGGAAGACCAGTGCCGGTGGAGCGTCGGCCGAGCCTCAGGCCTAATGCCTTCATGGATC
The DNA here is from genome assembly GCA_944548615.1 of Micropterix aruncella. Lineage (NCBI taxonomy): Eukaryota > Metazoa > Arthropoda > Insecta > Lepidoptera > Micropterigidae > Micropterix > Micropterix aruncella. The sequence goes on from OX155970.1 coordinate 3,818,471, forward strand.
TCCTGGAGGGGTCCGTTTCGGATTATTCGGACGAGGAAGCGGCTCCGATCTTTTGCTACGAGGACGGTGACCCGGAGGATTTGGACGACGACTACACCTATGTCACCTGTGATGTTGATATTGAGGAATGTCTCGATCCAACACCACAGGCGATAGATCTGCCAATCGATCGGCAGAGCGTTGAAATCGAGGGCCCTCTCGATTTCAACGCCATACCGATATAGTCGAAGACCCATACTTGGGACGGTAATCTTACATGGGACGTTTTGAATCGTTTTAGTTATCGATTTTTCCCAACCCTATTATCGTGTATTGTCTATGGTATATATATTGTTATGATCATAAGCACCCTGGCAACACTCAATCTGTCAGTTAGTGATATCTGTTCAAAGGATTTTCGCCGTTGAAGTTTCTTTACAAAAAGGTAAGAAATAATTGTCTGGATAACTTTAAGTGCTCTCTCCACCTCTCTTGTTATACAAGCTTTTTATTAGTTATGATCAAGAACATAGTTATTCAGCAATACAAATCTAGTCGTGTTTCGTCAGAAGCTCGTTTTGTTTTGGTTTTATTAAAACTTTTGCCGAAAAGCGACACGCGTGCGGTTACTTGGGACACTGTCCCAATTTACGATACTGTCCCAATTTACCGTACTGTCCCAATTTACGTAACTGTTCCAATTTAGGTTAGGTTATCTCAATTTAAGTTACCCTTCAGCATGGGCGTAGCTAGGGGGGAGCGAGTTTGGGGGTTCAAACCCCCCGGAATGAAGAAAATGTATGGATACTTTGATTATACGTATATGTATATGTACGCATGTGACTTTATGTAGTAGGTACATACCCATTTTTTGTAATATTTAAGTAGGGCAGAGCGGGGTCATATGAGCCGCGGGGTCACCTGCGCCACCCATAGTACCACACTTATGCTACATGAGAGATACAAGCTTCATGAAAGATGAAGCGAAATTCGGAATAACAATTGAATTGCAAGCGGTCTTAAAAAGGCTTTCTGCCGCTAGTAAAATATCTATCGCGTCAATGAAAAGAGTTTTAGCCGAAAAGAAAAAAATATTAGATTCTGACCGGCCGACGTCATTTTCTACGCCAGGGAAAAAAAAAGACTAACTGTCGTAAACCAAAGACGGGTTAGGATGATTTTGATAAAACGGCAATACGGCGGATTGTTTTAAACTTTCATTTAACAGATAATGTAATCCCAACTTTGAAAACTCTCCACCAGAAAGTTGTTCGTGATACTAATTTCAACGGAAGCCGGTGTAGCTTGGGAAGAATTTTAAGGGAAATTGGATTTAGATGGCAAAAGACAGAAAATAACCGAAAAGTTTTAATTGAAAGACATGACATTAAATTGCAGCGCATAAACTTTTTAGAATCAATTAAATATTTCCGCAATGAAAATAGATCAATTGTATATACTGATGAGACATATATCCATAGCAGCCATACTACTCCTAAATCATGGACATGTAGTCCGACAAAAGGCCTTAAAATGCCTATTTCCAAGGGTCAGCGTTTGATAGTAGTTCACGCTGGACGTAGTGATGGGTTTGTACCCTGTAACAAAAATCCAAATTTGCGTGGCATGTTATGTTTCAAAAACATGTTGTTCGCATTGCAACATGTTTCGCTTGTATTTCTCGTGTTTTTTTTTATATTGGTCTTACTCAGTTTTTGAGTTGTTTCGGAATCATGGTTCAAAATCTCAAAACATTTCTCCAAAACAATAAAAATTGCTAAAAGCTTTGACATTGCATCTGTCAGAATAGAAATAGCCGTATTGTATTGCACAGCCCAATAAAAAATGACCCTTCTGGTGTTCTTGCCATGACAAAAAAACAAGAGATTTACTTAAAAATCGAGTTCAAAAGAACCTTTTTAATGAATGTAATAAATATTACATTAATATTACTATTTTATTGTGAACATGAGTTGCTATGAGTTTTTTTTTAAATCTCCTAAAGTTGGTATAACTGCAGGCAGTCCAGTCTGTCCATCCTAGCCATAGTAATTGAGGGGCATCATTTTTTCTAAGATGGCGCAAGGGAGAGTTCTTCTCACTCGCGCCGGGCGACTGAAAACTCGCTAGAAGCGGAATAATCCGCCGCGGTGAAGGCACTTGAAGTGCAGTATTTTAAAGTGATGTGAACAAGGTCCTATTTTCTGCGTGTTTTTGCCTGTGCCGCCTTTTATATTACAAATGTAAATTCGACTCCACGAATCGGCCAACCGTGCCCGGAGTTTTTCTCGCCTGGATGTATTAATTTGACCCTGAAATACAACATTTCTGAAGTCTGTACCACATGTCTGATGAGGAGATAGAAGGAGGAAACTACCTACGCAAATTAAAGGATCTTGGATGAAGGATGAAGGATGAAGATAGATCCAGCTCTTTATCATCTGAGTTTGATGAGGATAGCAAAAAATCCAATCTGGGCCAGAACGTCATGGCGACCAGAAGCTATTTTAAATTACGACGGAAGCTGCAATCTCGAAAGGCAAGTGCAATTCTTTGAAAAGGACGGTCAGATCTGCATCACTGCGTCCCCCCCCCCCTGCCCGCCTGCAACTATCGCTGCAGGTATTGCATTTATTGAACACCAATGCACTGAAACCAAAAAAGGGATAGGCATATTTTATACCTGTGAGAATGACGGAGAGAGGTTGAGTTTACGCGTGACTGTAATGATTCTCGTCGAAGCCAGCCGTTTAACGGTAGTCAGACGATTACATAACTAATAGATTCGTTTAGTGTTGAGTTGAATTGGGCTGTGATAATTTTTCAGTATATACGTGATTGTCTCAGCGGCCCGTCGTTTAGCGGTACAATCAGAAGAGTAACAAATACATACGTTTTGTGTTGTATTTTGTCTTTGTGTTCTGTGTTGTGATCGTGCGTTCGACTGTGCTGAATCCCAGGAGGTACAGTAGGTAAATAACTTTATTTTCTATTATTTCTTGTCGTGATCGTCGTTTAATATGCCGTTAAAAACAAAATTGGGAAATAAGACGCTGAAATCCCAGACAAGGGAATTAATATCAAATATTTACCATTTCATGAAAGATGAAGCGAAATTCGGAATAACAATTGAATTGCAAGCGGTCTTAAAAAGGCTTTCTGCCGCTAGTAAAATATCTATCGCGTCAATGAAAAGAGTTTTAGCCGAAAAGAAAAAAATATTAGATTCTGACCGGCCGACGTCATTTTCTACGCCAGGGAAAAAAAAGACTAACTGTCGTAAACCAAGACGGGTTAGGATGATTTTGATAAAACGGCAATACGGCGGATTGTTTTAAACTTTCATTTAACAGATAATGTAATCCCAACTTTGAAAACTCTCCACCAGAAAGTTGTTCGTGATACTAATTTCAACGGAAGCCGGTGTAGCTTGGGAAGAATTTTAAGGGAAATTGGATTTAGATGGCAAAAGACAGAAAATAACCGAAAAGTTTTAATTGAAAGACATGACATTAAATTGCAGCGCATAAACTTTTTAGAATCAATTAAATATTTCCGCAATGAAAATAGATCAATTGTATATACTGATGAGACATATATCCATAGCAGCCATACTACTCCTAAATCATGGACATGTAGTCCGACAAAAGGCCTTAAAATGCCTATTTCCAAGGGTCAGCGTTTGATAGTAGTTCACGCTGGACGTAGTGATGGGTTTGTACCCTGTAACAAAAATCCAAATTTGCGTGGCATGTTATGTTTCAAAAACATGTTGTTCGCATTGCAACATGTTTCGCTTGTATTTCTCGTGTTTTTTTTATATTGGTCTTACTCAGTTTTTGAGTTGTTTCGGAATCATGGTTCAAAATCTCAAAACATTTCTCCAAAACAATAAAAATTGCTAAAAGCTTTGACATTGCATCTGTCAGAATAGAAATAGCCGTATTGTATTGCACAGCCCAATAAAAATGACCCTTCTGGTGTTCTTGCCATGACAAAAAAACAAGAGATTTACTTAAAAATCGAGTTCAAAAGAACCTTTTTAATGAATGTAATAAATATTACATTAATATTACTATTTTATTGTGAACATGAGTTGCTATGAGTTTTTTTTTAAATCTCCTAAAGTTGGTATAACTGCAGGCAGTCCAGTCTGTCCATCCTAGCCATAGTAATTGAGGGGCATCATTTTTTCCAAGATGGCGCAAGGGAGAGTTCTTCTCACTCGCGCCGGGCGACTGAAAACTCGCTAGAAGCGGAATAATCCGCCGCGGTGAAGGCACTTGAAGTGCAGTATTTTAAAGTGATGTGAACAAGGTCGTATTTTCTGCGTGTTTTTGCCTGTGCCGCCTTTTATATTACAAATGTAAATTCGACTCCACGAATCGGCCAACCGTGCCCGGAGTTTTTCTCGCCTGGATGTATTAATTTGACCCTGAAATACAACATTTCTGAAGTCTGTACCACATGTCTGATGAGGAGATAGAAGGAGGAAACTACCTACGCAAATTAAAGGATCTTGGATGAAGGATGAAGGATGAAGATAGATCCAGCTCTTTATCATCTGAGTTTGATGAGGATAGCAAAAAAATCCAATCTGGGCCAGAACGTCATGGCGACCAGAAGCTATTTAAATTACGACGGAAGCTGCAATCTCGAAAGGCAAGTGCAATTCTTTGAAAAGGACGGTCAGATCTGCATCACTGCGTCCACCCCCCTGCCCGCCTGCAACTATCGCTGCAGGTATTGCATTTATTGAACACCAATGCACTGAAACCAAAAAAGGGATAGGCATATTTTATACCTGTGAGAATGACGGAGAGAGGTTGAGTTTACGCGTGACTGTAATGATTCTCGTCGAAGCCAGCCGTTTAACGGTAGTCAGACGATTACATAACTAATAGATTCGTTTAGTGTTGAGTTGAATTGGGCTGTGATAATTTTTCAGTATATACGTGATTGTCTCAGCGGCCCGTCGTTTAGCGGTACAATCAGAAGAGTAACAAATAAATACGTTTTGTGTTGTATTTTGTCTTCGTGTTCTGTGTTGTGATCGTGCGTTCGACTGTGCTGAATCCCAGGAGGTACAGTAGGTAAATAACTTTATTTTCTATTATTTCTTGTCGTGATCGTCGTTTAATATGCCGTTAAAAACAAAATTGGGAAATAAGACGCTGAAATCCCAGACAAGGGAATTAATATCAAATATTTACCATTTCATGAAAGATGAAGCGAAATTCGGAATAACAATTGAATTGCAAGCGGTCTTAAAAAGGCTTTCTGCCGCTAGTAAAATATCTATCGCGTCAATGAAAAGAGTTTTAGCCGAAAAGAAAAAAATATTAGATTCTGACCGGCCGACGTCATTTTCTACGCCAGGGAAAAAAAAGACTAACTGTCGTAAACCAAAGACGGGTTAGGATGATTTTGATAAAACGGCAATACGGCGGATTGTTTTAAACTTTCATTTAACAGATAATGTAATCCCAACTTTGAAAACTCTCCACCAGAAAGTTGTTCGTGATACTAATTTCAACGGAAGCCGGTGTAGCTTGGGAAGAATTTTAAGGGAAATTGGATTTAGATGGCAAAAGACAGAAAATAACCGAAAAGTTTTAATTGAAAGACATGACATTAAATTGCAGCGCATAAACTTTTTAGAATCAATTAAATATTTCCGCAATGAAAATAGATCAATTGTATATACTGATGAGACATATATCCATAGCAGCCATACTACTCCTAAATCATGGACATGTAGTCTGACAAAAGGCCTTAAAATGCCTATTTCCAAGGGTCAGCGTTTGATAGTAGTTCACGCTGGAGGTAGTGATGGGTTTGTACCCTGTAACAAAAATCCAAATTTGCGTGGCATGTTATGTTTCAAAAACATGTTGTTCGCATTGCAACATGTTTCGCTTGTATTTCTCGTGTTTTTTTTATATTGGTCTTACTCAGTTTTTGAGTTGTTTCGGAATCATGGTTCAAAATCTCAAAACATTTCTCCAAAACAATAAAAATTGCTAAAAGCTTTGACATTGCATCTGTCAGAATAGAAATAGCCGTATTGTATTGCACAGCCCAATAAAAAATGACCCTTCTGGTGTTCTTGCCATGACAAAAAAACAAGAGATTTACTTAAAAATCGAGTTCAAAAGAACCTTTTTAATGAATGTAATAAATATTACATTAATATTACTATTTTATTGTGAACATGAGTTGCTATGAGTTTTTTTTTAAATCTCCTAAAGTTGGTATAACTGCAGGCAGTCCAGTCTGTCCATCCTAGCCATAGTAATTGAGGGGCATCATTTTTTCTAAGATGGCGCAAGGGAGAGTTCTTCTCACTCGCGCCGGGCGACTGAAAACTCGCTAGAAGCGGAATAATCCGCCGCGGTGAAGGCACTTGAAGTGCAGTATTTTAAAGTGATGTGAACAAGGTCCTATTTTCTGCGTGTTTTTGCCTGTGCCGCCTTTTATATTACAAATGTAAATTCGACTCCACGAATCGGCCAACCGTGCCCGGAGTTTTTCTCGCCTGGATGTATTAATTTGACCCTGAAATACAACATTTCTGAAGTCTGTACCACATGTCTGATGAGGAGATAGAAGGAGGAAACTACCTACGCAAATTAAAGGATCTTGGATGAAGGATGAAGGATGAAGATAGATCCAGCTCTCTATCATCTGAGTTTGATGAGGATAGCAAAAAATCCAATCTGGGCCAGAACGTCATGGCGACCAGAAGCTATTTTAAATTACGACGGAAGCTGCAATCTCGAAAGGCAAGTGCAATTCTTTGAAAAGGACGGTCAGATCTGCATCACTGCGTCCCCCCCCCCTGCCCGCCTGCAACTATCGCTGCAGGTATTGCATTTATTGAACACCAATGCACTGAAACCAAAAAAGGGATAGGCATATTTTATACCTGTGAGAATGACGGAGAGAGGTTGAGTTTACGCGTGACTGTAATGATTCTCGTCGAAGCCAGCCGTTTAACGGTAGTCAGACGATTACATAACTAATAGATTCGTTTAGTGTTGAGTTGAATTGGGCTGTGATAATTTTTCAGTATATACGTGATTGTCTCAGCGGCCCGTCGTTTAGCGGTACAATCAGAAGAGTAACAAATAAATACGTTTTGTGTTGTATTTTGTCTTCGTGTTCTGTGTTGTGATCGTGCGTTCGACTGTGCTGAATCCCAGGAGGTACAGTAGGTAAATAACTTTATTTTCTATTATTTCTTGTCGTGATCGTCGTTTAATATGCCGTTAAAAACAAAATTGGGAAATAAGACGCTGAAATCCCAGACAAGGGAATTAATATCAAATATTTACCATTTCATGAAAGATGAAGCGAAATTCGGAATAACAATTGAATTGCAAGCGGTCTTAAAAAGGCTTTCTGCCGCTAGTAAAATATCTATCGCGTCAATGAAAAGAGTTTTAGCCGAAAAGAAAAAAATATTAGATTCTGACCGGCCGACGTCATTTTCTACGCCAGGGAAAAAAAAGACTAACTGTCGTAAACCAAAGACGGGTTAGGATGATTTTGATAAAACGGCAATACGGCGGATTGTTTTAAACTTTCATTTAACAGATAATGTAATCCCAACTTTGAAAACTCTCCACCAGAAAGTTGTTCGTGATACTAATTTCAACGGAAGCCGGTGTAGCTTGGGAAGAATTTTAAGGGAAATTGGATTTAGATGGCAAAAGACAGAAAATAACCGAAAAGTTTTAATTGAAAGACATGACATTAAATTGCAGCGCATAAACTTTTTAGAATCAATTAAATATTTCCGCAATGAAAATAGATCAATTGTATATACTGATGAGACATATATCCATAGCAGCCATACTACTCCTAAATCATGGACATGTAGTCCGACAAAAGGCCTTAAAATGCCTATTTCCAAGGGTCAGCGTTTGATAGTAGTTCACGCTGGACGTAGTGATGGGTTTGTACCCTGTAACAAAAATCCAAATTTGCGTGGCATGTTATGTTTCAAAAACATGTTGTTCGCATTGCAACATGTTTCGCTTGTATTTCTCGTGTTTTTTTTTATATTGGTCTTACTCAGTTTTTGAGTTGTTTCGGAATCATGGTTCAAAATCTCAAAACATTTCTCCAAAACAATAAAAATTGCTAAAAGCTTTGACATTGCATCTGTCAGAATAGAAATAGCCGTATTGTATTGCACAGCCCAATAAAAAATGACCCTTCTGGTGTTCTTGCCATGACAAAAAAACAAGAGATTTACTTAAAAATCGAGTTCAAAAGAACCTTTTTAATGAATGTAATAAATATTACATTAATATTACTATTTTATTGTGAACATGAGTTGCTATGAGTTTTTTTTTAAATCTCCTAAAGTTGGTATAACTGCAGGCAGTCCAGTCTGTCCATCCTAGCCATAGTAATTGAGGGGCATCATTTTTTCCAAGATGGCGCAAGGGAGAGTTCTTCTCACTCGCGCCGGGCGACTGAAAACTCGCTAGAAGCGGAATAATCCGCCGCGGTGAAGGCACTTGAAGTGCAGTATTTTAAAGTGATGTGAACAAGGTCGTATTTTCTGCGTGTTTTTGCCTGTGCTGCCTTTTATATTACAAATGTAAATTCGACTCCACGAATCGGCCAACCGTGCCCGGAGTTTTTCTCGCCTGGATGTATTAATTTGACCCTGAAATACAACATTTCTGAAGTCTGTACCACATGTCTGATGAGGAGATAGAAGGAGGAAACTACCTACGCAAATTAAAGGATCTTGGATGAAGGATGAAGGATGAAGATAGATCCAGCTCTTTATCATCTGAGTTTGATGAGGATAGCAAAAAAATCCAATCTGGGCCAGAACGTCATGGCGACCAGAAGCTATTTAAATTACGACGGAAGCTGCAATCTCGAAAGGCAAGTGCAATTCTTTGAAAAGGACGGTCAGATCTGCATCACTGCGTCCACCCCCCTGCCCGCCTGCAACTATCGCTGCAGGTATTGCATTTATTGAACACCAATGCACTGAAACCAAAAAAGGGATAGGCATATTTTATACCTGTGAGAATGACGGAGAGAGGTTGAGTTTACGCGTGACTGTAATGATTCTCGTCGAAGCCAGCCGTTTAACGGTAGTCAGACGATTACATAACTAATAGATTCGTTTAGTGTTGAGTTGAATTGGGCTGTGATAATTTTTCAGTATATACGTGATTGTCTCAGCGGCCCGTCGTTTAGCGGTACAATCAGAAGAGTAACAAATAAATACGTTTTGTGTTGTATTTTGTCTTCGTGTTCTGTGTTGTGATCGTGCGTTCGACTGTGCTGAATCCCAGGAGGTACAGTAGGTAAATAACTTTATTTTCTATTATTTCTTGTCGTGATCGTCGTTTAATATGCCGTTAAAAACAAAATTGGGAAATAAGACGCTGAAATCCCAGACAAGGGAATTAATATCAAATATTTACCATTTCATGAAAGATGAAGCGAAATTCGGAATAACAATTGAATTGCAAGCGGTCTTAAAAAGGCTTTCTGCCGCTAGTAAAATATCTATCGCGTCAATGAAAAGAGTTTTAGCCGAAAAGAAAAAAATATTAGATTCTGACCGGCCGACGTCATTTTCTACGCCAGGGAAAAAAAAGACTAACTGTCGTAAACCAAAGACGGGTTAGGATGATTTTGATAAAACGGCAATACGGCGGATTGTTTTAAACTTTCATTTAACAGATAATGTAATCCCAACTTTGAAAACTCTCCACCAGAAAGTTGTTCGTGATACTAATTTCAACGGAAGCCGGTGTAGCTTGGGAAGAATTTTAAGGGAAATTGGATTTAGATGGCAAAAGACAGAAAATAACCGAAAAGTTTTAATTGAAAGACATGACATTAAATTGCAGCGCATAAACTTTTTAGAATCAATTAAATATTTCCGCAATGAAAATAGATCAATTGTATATACTGATGAGACATATATCCATAGCAGCCATACTACTCCTAAATCATGGACATGTAGTCCGACAAAAGGCCTTAAAATGCCTATTTCCAAGGGTCAGCGTTTGATAGTAGTTCACGCTGGACGTAGTGATGGGTTTGTACCCTGTAACAAAAATCCAAATTTGCGTGGCATGTTATGTTTCAAAAACATGTTGTTCGCATTGCAACATGTTTCGCTTGTATTTCTCGTGTTTTTTTTTATATTGGTCTTACTCAGTTTTTGAGTTGTTTCGGAATCATGGTTCAAAATCTCAAAACATTTCTCCAAAACAATAAAAATTGCTAAAAGCTTTGACATTGCATCTGTCAGAATAGAAATAGCCGTATTGTATTGCACAGCCCAATAAAAAATGACCCTTCTGGTGTTCTTGCCATGACAAAAAAACAAGAGATTTACTTAAAAATCGAGTTCAAAAGAACCTTTTTAATGAATGTAATAAATATTACATTAATATTACTATTTTATTGTGAACATGAGTTGCTATGAGTTTTTTTTTAAATCTCCTAAAGTTGGTATAACTGCAGGCAGTCCAGTCTGTCCATCCTAGCCATAGTAATTGAGGGGCATCATTTTTTCCAAGATGGCGCAAGGGAGAGTTCTTCTCACTCGCGCCGGGCGACTGAAAACTCGCTAGAAGCGGAATAATCCGCCGCGGTGAAGGCACTTGAAGTGCAGTATTTTAAAGTGATGTGAACAAGGTCGTATTTTCTGCGTGTTTTTGCCTGTGCCGCCTTTTATATTACAAATGTAAATTCGACTCCACGAATCGGCCAACCGTGCCCGGAGTTTTTCTCGCCTGGATGTATTAATTTGACCCTGAAATACAACATTTCTGAAGTCTGTACCACATGTCTGATGAGGAGATAGAAGGAGGAAACTACCTACGCAAATTAAAGGATCTTGGATGAAGGATGAAGGATGAAGATAGATCCAGCTCTTTATCATCTGAGTTTGATGAGGATAGCAAAAAAATCCAATCTGGGCCAGAACGTCATGGCGACCAGAAGCTATTTAAATTACGACGGAAGCTGCAATCTCGAAAGGCAAGTGCAATTCTTTGAAAAGGACGGTCAGATCTGCATCACTGCGTCCACCCCCCTGCCCGCCTGCAACTATCGCTGCAGGTATTGCATTTATTGAACACCAATGCACTGAAACCAAAAAAGGGATAGGCATATTTTATACCTGTGAGAATGACGGAGAGAGGTTGAGTTTACGCGTGACTGTAATGATTCTCGTCGAAGCCAGCCGTTTAACGGTAGTCAGACGATTACATAACTAATAGATTCGTTTAGTGTTGAGTTGAATTGGGCTGTGATAATTTTTCAGTATATACGTGATTGTCTCAGCGGCCCGTCGTTTAGCGGTACAATCAGAAGAGTAACAAATAAATACGTTTTGTGTTGTATTTTGTCTTCGTGTTCTGTGTTGTGATCGTGCGTTCGACTGTGCTGAATCCCAGGAGGTACAGTAGGTAAATAACTTTATTTTCTATTATTTCTTGTCGTGATCGTCGTTTAATATGCCGTTAAAAACAAAATTGGGAAATAAGACGCTGAAATCCCAGACAAGGGAATTAATATCAAATATTTACCATTTCATGAAAGATGAAGCGAAATTCGGAATAACAATTGAATTGCAAGCGGTCTTAAAAAGGCTTTCTGCCGCTAGTAAAATATCTATCGCGTCAATGAAAAGAGTTTTAGCCGAAAAGAAAAAAATATTAGATTCTGACCGGCCGACGTCATTTTCTACGCCAGGGAAAAAAAAGACTAACTGTCGTAAACCAAAGACGGGTTAGGATGATTTTGATAAAACGGCAATACGGCGGATTGTTTTAAACTTTCATTTAACAGATAATGTAATCCCAACTTTGAAAACTCTCCACCAGAAAGTTGTTCGTGATACTAATTTCAACGGAAGCCGGTGTAGCTTGGGAAGAATTTTAAGGGAAATTGGATTTAGATGGCAAAAGACAGAAAATAACCGAAAAGTTTTAATTGAAAGACATGACATTAAATTGCAGCGCATAAACTTTTTAGAATCAATTAAATATTTCCGCAATGAAAATAGATCAATTGTATATACTGATGAGACATATATCCATAGCAGCCATACTACTCCTAAATCATGGACATGTAGTCTGACAAAAGGCCTTAAAATGCCTATTTCCAAGGGTCAGCGTTTGATAGTAGTTCACGCTGGAGGTAGTGATGGGTTTGTACCCTGTAACAAAAATCCAAATTTGCGTGGCATGTTATGTTTCAAAAACATGTTGTTCGCATTGCAACATGTTTCGCTTGTATTTCTCGTGTTTTTTTTATATTGGTCTTACTCAGTTTTTGAGTTGTTTCGGAATCATGGTTCAAAATCTCAAAACATTTCTCCAAAACAATAAAAATTGCTAAAAGCTTTGACATTGCATCTGTCAGAATAGAAATAGCCGTATTGTATTGCACAGCCCAATAAAAAATGACCCTTCTGGTGTTCTTGCCATGACAAAAAAACAAGAGATTTACTTAAAAATCGAGTTCAAAAGAACCTTTTTAATGAATGTAATAAATATTACATTAATATTACTATTTTATTGTGAACATGAGTTGCTATGAGTTTTTTTTTAAATCTCCTAAAGTTGGTATAACTGCAGGCAGTCCAGTCTGTCCATCCTAGCCATAGTAATTGAGGGGCATCATTTTTTCTAAGATGGCGCAAGGGAGAGTTCTTCTCACTCGCGCCGGGCGACTGAAAACTCGCTAGAAGCGGAATAATCCGCCGCGGTGAAGGCACTTGAAGTGCAGTATTTTAAAGTGATGTGAACAAGGTCCTATTTTCTGCGTGTTTTTGCCTGTGCCGCCTTTTATATTACAAATGTAAATTCGACTCCACGAATCGGCCAACCGTGCCCGGAGTTTTTCTCGCCTGGATGTATTAATTTGACCCTGAAATACAACATTTCTGAAGTCTGTACCACATGTCTGATGAGGAGATAGAAGGAGGAAACTACCTACGCAAATTAAAGGATCTTGGATGAAGGATGAAGGATGAAGATAGATCCAGCTCTCTATCATCTGAGTTTGATGAGGATAGCAAAAAATCCAATCTGGGCCAGAACGTCATGGCGACCAGAAGCTATTTTAAATTACGACGGAAGCTGCAATCTCGAAAGGCAAGTGCAATTCTTTGAAAAGGACGGTCAGATCTGCATCACTGCGTCCCCCCCCCCTGCCCGCCTGCAACTATCGCTGCAGGTATTGCATTTATTGAACACCAATGCACTGAAACCAAAAAAGGGATAGGCATATTTTATACCTGTGAGAATGACGGAGAGAGGTTGAGTTTACGCGTGACTGTAATGATTCTCGTCGAAGCCAGCCGTTTAACGGTAGTCAGACGATTACATAACTAATAGATTCGTTTAGTGTTGAGTTGAATTGGGCTGTGATAATTTTTCAGTATATACGTGATTGTCTCAGCGGCCCGTCGTTTAGCGGTACAATCAGAAGAGTAACAAATAAATACGTTTTGTGTTGTATTTTGTCTTCGTGTTCTGTGTTGTGATCGTGCGTTCGACTGTGCTGAATCCCAGGAGGTACAGTAGGTAAATAACTTTATTTTCTATTATTTCTTGTCGTGATCGTCGTTTAATATGCCGTTAAAAACAAAATTGGGAAATAAGACGCTGAAATCCCAGACAAGGGAATTAATATCAAATATTTACCATTTCATGAAAGATGAAGCGAAATTCGGAATAACAATTGAATTGCAAGCGGTCTTAAAAAGGCTTTCTGCCGCTAGTAAAATATCTATCGCGTCAATGAAAAGAGTTTTAGCCGAAAAGAAAAAAATATTAGATTCTGACCGGCCGACGTCATTTTCTACGCCAGGGAAAAAAAAGACTAACTGTCGTAAACCAAAGACGGGTTAGGATGATTTTGATAAAACGGCAATACGGCGGATTGTTTTAAACTTTCATTTAACAGATAATGTAATCCCAACTTTGAAAACTCTCCACCAGAAAGTTGTTCGTGATACTAATTTCAACGGAAGCCGGTGTAGCTTGGGAAGAATTTTAAGGGAAATTGGATTTAGATGGCAAAAGACAGAAAATAACCGAAAAGTTTTAATTGAAAGACATGACATTAAATTGCAGCGCATAAACTTTTTAGAATCAATTAAATATTTCCGCAATGAAAATAGATCAATTGTATATACTGATGAGACATATATCCATAGCAGCCATACTACTCCTAAATCATGGACATGTAGTCCGACAAAAGGCCTTAAAATGCCTATTTCCAAGGGTCAGCGTTTGATAGTAGTTCACGCTGGACGTAGTGATGGGTTTGTACCCTGTAACAAAAATCCAAATTTGCGTGGCATGTTATGTTTCAAAAACATGTTGTTCGCATTGCAACATGTTTCGCTTGTATTTCTCGTGTTTTTTTTTATATTGGTCTTACTCAGTTTTTGAGTTGTTTCGGAATCATGGTTCAAAATCTCAAAACATTTCTCCAAAACAATAAAAATTGCTAAAAGCTTTGACATTGCATCTGTCAGAATAGAAATAGCCGTATTGTATTGCACAGCCCAATAAAAAATGACCCTTCTGGTGTTCTTGCCATGACAAAAAAACAAGAGATTTACTTAAAAATCGAGTTCAAAAGAACCTTTTTAATGAATGTAATAAATATTACATTAATATTACTATTTTATTGTGAACATGAGTTGCTATGAGTTTTTTTTTAAATCTCCTAAAGTTGGTATAACTGCAGGCAGTCCAGTCTGTCCATCCTAGCCATAGTAATTGAGGGGCATCATTTTTTCCAAGATGGCGCAAGGGAGAGTTCTTCTCACTCGCGCCGGGCGACTGAAAACTCGCTAGAAGCGGAATAATCCGCCGCGGTGAAGGCACTTGAAGTGCAGTATTTTAAAGTGATGTGAACAAGGTCGTATTTTCTGCGTGTTTTTGCCTGTGCCGCCTTTTATATTACAAATGTAAATTCGACTCCACGAATCGGCCAACCGTGCCCGGAGTTTTTCTCGCCTGGATGTATTAATTTGACCCTGAAATACAACATTTCTGAAGTCTGTACCACATGTCTGATGAGGAGATAGAAGGAGGAAACTACCTACGCAAATTAAAGGATCTTGGATGAAGGATGAAGGATGAAGATAGATCCAGCTCTTTATCATCTGAGTTTGATGAGGATAGCAAAAAAATCCAATCTGGGCCAGAACGTCATGGCGACCAGAAGCTATTTAAATTACGACGGAAGCTGCAATCTCGAAAGGCAAGTGCAATTCTTTGAAAAGGACGGTCAGATCTGCATCACTGCGTCCACCCCCCTGCCCGCCTGCAACTATCGCTGCAGGTATTGCATTTATTGAACACCAATGCACTGAAACCAAAAAAGGGATAGGCATATTTTATACCTGTGAGAATGACGGAGAGAGGTTGAGTTTACGCGTGACTGTAATGATTCTCGTCGAAGCCAGCCGTTTAACGGTAGTCAGACGATTACATAACTAATAGATTCGTTTAGTGTTGAGTTGAATTGGGCTGTGATAATTTTTCAGTATATACGTGATTGTCTCAGCGGCCCGTCGTTTAGCGGTACAATCAGAAGAGTAACAAA
Source organism: Micropterix aruncella (assembly GCA_944548615.1). Lineage (NCBI taxonomy): Eukaryota > Metazoa > Arthropoda > Insecta > Lepidoptera > Micropterigidae > Micropterix > Micropterix aruncella. Next base: position 3,834,077 of record OX155970.1, read on the forward strand.
TAAATACGTTTTGTGTTGTATTTTGTCTTCGTGTTCTGTGTTGTGATCGTGCGTTCGACTGTGCTGAATCCCAGGAGGTACAGTAGGTAAATAACTTTATTTTCTATTATTTCTTGTCGTGATCGTCGTTTAATATGCCGTTAAAAACAAAATTGGGAAATAAGACGCTGAAATCCCAGACAAGGGAATTAATATCAAATATTTACCATTTCATGAAAGATGAAGCGAAATTCGGAATAACAATTGAATTGCAAGCGGTCTTAAAAAGGCTTTCTGCCGCTAGTAAAATATCTATCGCGTCAATGAAAAGAGTTTTAGCCGAAAAGAAAAAAATATTAGATTCTGACCGGCCGACGTCATTTTCTACGCCAGGGAAAAAAAAGACTAACTGTCGTAAACCAAAGACGGGTTAGGATGATTTTGATAAAACGGCAATACGGCGGATTGTTTTAAACTTTCATTTAACAGATAATGTAATCCCAACTTTGAAAACTCTCCACCAGAAAGTTGTTCGTGATACTAATTTCAACGGAAGCCGGTGTAGCTTGGGAAGAATTTTAAGGGAAATTGGATTTAGATGGCAAAAGACAGAAAATAACCGAAAAGTTTTAATTGAAAGACATGACATTAAATTGCAGCGCATAAACTTTTTAGAATCAATTAAATATTTCCGCAATGAAAATAGATCAATTGTATATACTGATGAGACATATATCCATAGCAGCCATACTACTCCTAAATCATGGACATGTAGTCTGACAAAAGGCCTTAAAATGCCTATTTCCAAGGGTCAGCGTTTGATAGTAGTTCACGCTGGAGGTAGTGATGGGTTTGTACCCTGTAACAAAAATCCAAATTTGCGTGGCATGTTATGTTTCAAAAACATGTTGTTCGCATTGCAACATGTTTCGCTTGTATTTCTCGTGTTTTTTTTATATTGGTCTTACTCAGTTTTTGAGTTGTTTCGGAATCATGGTTCAAAATCTCAAAACATTTCTCCAAAACAATAAAAATTGCTAAAAGCTTTGACATTGGATCTGTCAGAATAGAAATAGCCGTATTGTATTGCACAGCCCAATAAAAAATGACCCTTCTGGTGTTCTTGCCATGACAAAAAAACAAGAGATTTACTTAAAAATCGAGTTCAAAAGAACCTTTTTAATGAATGTAATAAATATTACATTAATATTACTATTTTATTGTGAACATGAGTTGCTATGAGTTTTTTTTTAAATCTCCTAAAGTTGGTATAACTGCAGGCAGTCCAGTCTGTCCATCCTAGCCATAGTAATTGAGGGGCATCATTTTTTCCAAGATGGCGCAAGGGAGAGTTCTTCTCACTCGCGCCGGGCGACTGAAAACTCGCTAGAAGCGGAATAATCCGCCGCGGTGAAGGCACTTGAAGTGCAGTATTTTAAAGTGATGTGAACAAGGTCCTATTTTCTGCGTGTTTTTGCCTGTGCCGCCTTTTATATTACAAATGTAAATTCGACTCCACGAATCGGCCAACCGTGCCCGGAGTTTTTCTCGCCTGGATGTATTAATTTGACCCTGAAATACAACATTTCTGAAGTCTGTACCACATGTCTGATGAGGAGATTGTCACGCTGAGGAAACCTTAGGAGTCGCATTTCCTTGCGTGGAAACCTTAAGTCGCATTTTCTCGCGTGGAAACGCCGTGGAAACATTTCGATTTACTCGAGATAAATTGATTTCCGATAGGTTAGATGTCAAACGTCAAACGTCTTGACAGCTGACAGCTCTATTTCTTCTTTTTTAGTAAAGCAATGAGAACAAGCCTTTTGCACCTAATTGCTGATCGCGTAAATGCCACATCCAAAATTATCTTTGATAAGTACGTTTCATATGTAAGGAAATAAAACCAATAAAATTATTACTATCGTAGAAAATTAACATTTAATACGCTGGTCAACATAAATAAAACTAGGAATTATCCCTCATAATTCAATAAATTGGTATTTTTATCGGAGTCAAATTATCTATGGTTTGACAATTTCGAGCTAGATAAAAGCCGGGTTCCGCACCCGCCATTTTCACTTTTTGGGCCTTCTACGTCGATCGGCAAGTCGACCCTTGGCAAGCTCTGGACCCCTCATTTCTTCGGTAAGTCGTTTTAATTGGATTATTCGGGAATGCCGTGATGGTTTCCGACAAGTGCACATAGCTTTATGGGGGTCCGCATCGCGTTTGCCTTTTGGAATGAGGAAACGCGCCACGAGCACGTGCCCGCTGGAGGTTGGAGGGACGGCCGACCCGCACTAATCCTTTTTCCATCCTTACCGGCAAAAAGGGAGATTTCCGCTTAGGGCGAAGCTAATGCGTGGCGTTTCTTGTGGTTTTACAGGGGTCCTTGAGGGTTACGACTTCATCGCCAAGGGTGCGCTATAACATCATGCGGTCGGTGTAAAGGGTCGCCACGTGCGTCAATCGTCCGCGCGCACCTCTCCTCCGGACTCCTCGCGCGCGCGCGACGCCTACATGAGCACGTGCGCGACCGGCGCAATAGCCCGGGCCGGCTGAGACTGCGGTTCCGCCGAGGACGTCCGTCGCCCGTCCGCCTCGGAACCTGCCCTCCTCCGCCGGGCGCGCCGCCAGTATCGTCCCGTCGCCCGCTCCAGCTGCGGGCGTGTCGCCAAATCATCACATCGGATCACTCGGGCGAGTTTTCTTCGCCGCCGGCCACGCGTGACCGCGGCCGTCCACCTTCGTCGGGGGCGCTCCAGGGGTTGAGCGTCCCGTCGCCCGCTTCAGCTGCTGTGCCCGCCCCGGGCGTTCGCTGACGACCGCCTTCACCGCGTGAACCCGTCTACCCGCCGTACGTCGAAACCTGCTCCGCTCTCCGGCAGCAGCTTCTAGCGCCTCTTCCGCGCCTCTGCCGACTTCAAGGCAGTCTGCCCGACCCCGCAAGGCGTCCGTGTTGGCTGAGCCGCGGGATCTCTCCGATAACTTTGCAGACCCGTCCTCGGAACCTTTTCCCGAACCAGTGAACTCGAGAAATATGCCCTCGACCTGAGGCTCTTGCTCTGTCTTTATTTTTCTATCCCAGTACTTTTAAATAATTATATTTTTAATTGTTAATTCCATTAATCAAATCAAATTTATATTGTTAATTCCAATTAATCAAATCAACAAATAATTTAAATCACCTAGGCGCTTTATCGCCCCATATATCCGTCGGTCGGTCGACGAGTTTAAATAAAGATACATTTCACTAATTCATTTCTTTTATTTTATTATATTAATATTCATGTCACAACCCGCAACGTGACATTGGCGCCCAATTTTCTTCTAAAGTTTTCTCGAGTTCAGGTTTTCCTTTCCCGTCGTACCCCCCGAATAATCTTTCTGTCTGTTTCAGCCGTTTTTCAGCTTCGAGCGGGTAAGTGTTTTTTTGTGACCGTTGCCTCATTCCAAATTTCATCGAGTGTTTCCGTAGCGGGGTCTTATCTTGCACTTTCCGGTGGTCATCACGAGCGTTTCTGAAAATTTCAATTATTCGGTTAGTTATATCTCAAAATGGTTAAATTCAATCTTCTGCGAGCCAATGAGCTCAGGTTCGAAATTAAAATCAGAGGTGGTCAACCGTTAGACACACAAATGGCAAATAGAAATTACATAAAATCATTAGTAGACGAAATACCTATATCTTCATTGAAATATTCCCCCGGCGAAAAAGAGGAAATTTTAGATTCTTTACTTACGTTAAAAAAAGATTTAAGGCGAACGACGGGAGAAATTCTCATAACGAAAATTTGGTTAGAGAATTTTAATTCTATATCAAGACGTTTTCAAATCACCGAAGATATGCCGGCAGAGCTAAAGCTAATATGGGAGGCTTACGAGGATTTCGAAGCTAAGGAACAAAGTTTAAAATTAGACTCAACTCCACGGGACGCGGTGGTTGAAGGTCTCCCGGCTCTTGTTTCCGAGGTAGCGAACGGTACAAGACCGGGTAGCCCGATAGCTAGCGGTTCGGGACTAGGATCGGTATTACACTTACCTCGTTCAGCAAATCAGCCTCTGATATCAGCTTTAGGTCCAACGGAGGATACGGTGGGACGCCGCGAGACCAATTACGGGAAAAGGGTGGCAGATTTAAATCTGCGTTACAACGGACGTTCATGCGTCTTTGAATTTATCGAACGCATCGCGGAACTAGCGGAGAGTAGGAATATTTCGGAGGTCGCATTGCTGCGGGGTGTCCCCGAGATACTCGAGGCGGAACCATTATTCTGGTATCGCCAGATTAAATCTTCAATTAATTCGTGGTCGCAGTTCTGTCAAGAACTGAAAACTAGATTTCAACCGGAAGATTATAGCTTCCGTTTATCACGACAAATTTTCACTAGATCTCAGGGGAAAAATGAGTCAATTTTTACATATTTCGGTATTATGGATACGCTTTTTAAACGACTAGCGCAACCAATGCCGGAAGATCAAAAGTTAGACATTATGAGACGGAATATACGGCCAGTTTATAACAGTGGTTTAGGTCTGCAGAGAGTCGATAGTGTAGCTCAATTGTTCGAATTTTGCTCAATCTTAGAAAAGAATCGTCAAATGACTCAGTTTTTCGCGGAAACTCCGTCAGATTTTCCGACTACTTCACCGTCATCTTCGCACACTAGCAACGCTTTAGGTCAAACAAGTCAACCGCGTCGGTGTAATGCTATAGCTGCAAAGCCAAACCATACTAGGATAACTTGTTTGAGATGTAATACCACTGAGCACAGTTGGAAGAAATGTCCTAAGGCAGGGGAAATTTTCTGTTTTAAGTGTCGCACTCCGAATCAAAACATGCCGTCTTGTACAGTATGTAAAGCTGAACGACAGGAGGAGAAAAAAAACTAGGTAGGGGCGTTACTGGCCGAGATGAGTGGAATGATTGGGTTAATTTAGTACGTGAATTTTTTAGAAGGGGCCGTGAGGCAACTTTTAATAAAAAATCAAATTTACCTGAGGGTAAAAACAACGTCGTTTCGACCGATTTCTCCGCTCGGGTGACAACATTAATCTCCACTCTTTCTACGAGTAACGTCGTTAACTTGTTGTATCTGGAAGTGTCGTTTAGCGACATTACTTTTGTCTCATTGCTAGACTCCGGTAGTTCATTAAACATTCTAGGAGCAAATTCCCATATGAAATTATTAAAAAGTAATTATAGTGTTCAAAATTGCAAACCATTTGAGATAACATCAGCAAATGGAGCATTATCACAGTGTTTAGGATTTATGTCTTTACCAATTACATTAAAAGGAATTACAAAATTCTGTAAATTCTACATTATTCCGGGGATAGAGATACCAATGATATTAGGTATTGATATTTGGGAAAAATTCGGTTTAATACCAAATGATTTAAATTTTTTGAGATCGCCAGATAGTACCACGATTAATACATGTAAATTATCAGAACCGGTCATCGCAGATTACGATTTCTTAACGATGGATCAGCGTATGATAGCGGATAACGTCATCGCCCAATTTCAGGAAATATCTACTGAAAATATAGGGTTAGGAAGGACAGACTTAGTTACTCATGTAATAGATACCGGAGATTCTCCTCCGATTAAACAACGTTTTTACCGGCTGCCACCGCAAAAATTAGAAGCTCTAAATCAGGAAGTTGACAAAATGTTAGATCTCGGTGTTATAGAACCATCTCAGAGTTCATGGAATAACCCCGTGTTACTAATTCCAAAAAAAGATGGGGGATATCGTTTCTGTTTGGATTCACGGAAGCTTAATGAAGTAACCAAAAAATTCGCTTATGGCCTCCCTTATATCTCAGAAATATTGGACAGTCTGAATAATGCTCGTTATTTGAGTTCAATTGATCTAAGGGCAGCATTTTGGCAAATTCCCTTGAGCGAGGATTCTAAAGAAAAAACAGCCTTTACAGTACCTGGGCGGGACTTATATAATTTCAAACGTCTAATTTTCGGCGGTTGTAATGGGCCAGCGGCTTTACAAAAATTAATGGACTCTCTGTTCGGTGCAGCTTTCGATAAAAAGATTTTTGTTTATCTGGATGACATTGTCGTGTTAGGATCTTCCTTCGAGGAACACTCGTCTTTGCTGATGAGAGTTTTAGAGCGGCTGAAAAAAGCAAAGTTATCAATTAATTTCGAAAAATGCAAGTTCTTTAGGAGTGAATTAAAATATCTAGGCCACGTCATAGATCGTTTCGGTTTACGCACGGACCCAAATAAAGTCACTGCTATTACAGGATTTCAAACTTTCCGACGACTAGGAAAGAGGTACGTCGTTTTTTAGGGATGGCTTCATGGTATAGACGATACATAGAGAACTTTGCAACACTAGCAGCTCCGCTTAATAGACTGACATCCACAAAACCAGGTGCTCCCAAGTTCGTATGGGATACGGAGGCAGAAGACGCATTTCAGAAATTAAAAATGGCTATTACCACTGCTCCCGTGTTGGCATGCCCCGACTACAATAAACCGTTTAAGGTTTATACGGATGCATCGGCTTACGGTACGGGGGGCGTTTTGACGCAAGGTGACGGGATAGAGGAACGTCCGGTAGCTTTCACAAGTCGCACGCTTAATGCAGCGGAGCGCAATTATTCAGCAACGGAACGCGAAGCCTTAAGCGTAATTCATGCATTAGAACAGTGGCGTTGTTACCTAGAAACGGGAGAGCCGTTTAATATATATACTGACCATGCAGCCTTGTCGTGGTTCCTTAGTATCAAGTCTCCGACTGGCAGGTTAGCCAGGTGGGGTATACGGTTAGCTCCGTACAATTTTAAAATCTTGCACCGAAAGGGAAAAGAGCAAATTGTACCGGATGCGCTTTCGAGAGCCCCACTTATAGCTTCAGTTACCATAGCCAACTCAGAAGACGAGTGGTATAAGTCGACACTGGACGGTGTATTGCGAAACCCTCAGTCGTTCCCAAATTACGCTGTAATAGAAAACAAATTGTACCGTTATTGTAAGTCGAGCTGTAATCTCGATGCAGAATTCGAGTGGAAACTCGTGGTCATCAAAGAAAATAGAGAAAGTCTACTGCAAGAGTATCATTCCTCTCCTAATGCGGGTCACTTAGGTATTTACAAAACCTATCACAGACTCCGACAACATTTTTTTTGGCCCGGCTTGTATCAGTCTGTGGTTAAATTTGTATCGGCCTGCGAGACTTGTCTGAAAACAAAATATGTAACAGCAAGCCCCATGGGTCTAATGAATTCACCAAAGAAATGCACCCGTCCCTTCGAGTTTGTATCAATGGATTTGCATGGTCCGATGGTTATGACAAAGAACCGCAATAGATTCATACTATTGATAACTTGTTGTTTCAGTAAATACTGTATCATAATTCCTTTAAAAAAAGCTACTGCTTCAGCGATGATTCCGCAGTTGCGTCAACGACTTTTCATGACACATGGGGTACCTAGAGTAATTCTGAGTGATAACGGAGTACAATTTAGAGGGAAAGAGATGCGTAGGTTTTTAGAGAGTTATAGTATTCCAAAAATATTCTACACTCCTTTTTATTCCCCTCAAATAAATCTCGTAGAACGTTACAATAGAACACTTAGCTCCATGCTAGCAGCTTACACGCAGGAAAATCAGAGGCTTTGGGACTTAGATTTGGATCAATACCAGTTTGCAATAAATAGTGCAAGAAATGAGTCAACAGGGTATTCGCCAAACTTTTTGGTATATGGTAGAGAATTAGTAGCTTCAGGCGATACATATCCCAATATGAGTAAAATAGAAATTCAAGATCTAATACTATCTCCGTGCGATGACAGGTTAGACAACCTTGGCGACCTCGAGAGTGTTTTCCTAAAAGTTAGAAGTCAACTAGACTCTCAACATGAGAAAAACAAAAGAAAATACGATAAGGGACGTCGATCAGTCATTTTGGAAGTAGGTCAAATCATTTGGAAGCGAACTCATCATTTAAGCGCCAAAGGAAATTTCTTTTCTGCCAAGTTAGCACCAAGATATGAAAAGTTTAGGATACGAAAGAAACTGTCGGAGACCGTTTTTGAATTAGAGGATCCTTTATCAGGAAAAGTTATACCAGGTACGCATCACTTGAAGGATTTTAAACTTCAGAGTTCCGAATAAAATCGCATTATTAATAATTTATTATTGACCTTAATTATGTGGGAGCGAAATCACACTTCCTAAATTCCTGGAAGTGGGAATTCTAGTTCCCAGATAATTCATCGTTAATTTCAGTCACTAATAATAGCATACCTGTATGAAGGAAAAACTTTTTTTGATAACGGTATTATTTTTTTGTAAAACCCATAATACCTGCTCTCTTATTCATTGGAATTATGAAACATGCGTTGCATCCATTTCCTTGTCAAAAACCATTATAAAAATAATTCACTATTATTAAGAATAATAAGCATACAACATATTCAGTGTAGAGCTTACATTTCATTGTTCTCGTTTTCTCGGTGGTTTCGTACGGTACGAAATCCTGACTTTCTAAGTTATAGGTAAGAAGAATTTAGTTTTCATTTACTAAATACCATTATATCTTCAATTGCACATAAATATCGGGAGGATAGATTTAGAAATCGCTATAATTTAACCCGCTAGGCACTTAACATCCCTTTCGGGATATGTATGGCGGCCGCTAAAATCCAAAACATCCCATACGGGATATCGCGCTCGCCGCTGCGAAAAATGCAATTTACGATTCGAAACGTCGTATTTTATGCTTTCTGACGGCTGAAATACATGGCCGAATAATCTTTAATCCGGCGGCCATCGGCGATAATATCGATCGGCGAATTAAAAAGTCAGGATAAACGTCAGACGGCAGTTGATCGGCCAGCGCGCGGCGGCCACGTAGTTCCGCGAAATGTTTGTTTTGTGAAGTGTTTTGTGGATATAAGTGCAGTGTATACCGGATAAAAGTGAGTAATTTCCATTTTTAAGTAGTTTAGGCATTAGGATTAGTCAATTTAGACAGTCCATTTGCTGTTTTTCACGAATTTTCGAAGAAAACACTTTGGCAACAACAAACGGCTCGCGAAAAAATGGCCGTTTTTATTTTGTAATGTTTGTGAAATATTCCGATATATCGCGAAACATGACGTAATGTCGCTTTAATTTACTAATAAAATAGGTATTGCTTCATTTACATCCTAAGTTATCACATAATTAGGCGTATTTTGAACATTATATGTTGTTTTCTAATATGGCTCGCGAAAATGAAACTTGTTTTGATAATTACTATGAGAGAAAAAAGTGCGATTTTCCATAGTTTTTCGATGAAATGTGACTCTTTGGAGTATAGTAATTAGTTATTAGACATATAATAAGTCTATGATAAGACAATATAATTGAAAAAATCTAACGAATTTTATATTATGGGCATTCAAAGTTTATTATTAGGTTCGGACGCGGAAACTCTCAAAACTTTAGATTTTTCTATAATATCAGACAAAGCTCAAAGTTCTGGTGTGATTTCTAAGAAGAAGTGATGTAGTAATAAAGTTATTTTGAAAGAATTTCATATAAAAAAATACCATAAGTAGTCACAAATTAAAAATTAAAAATTTTTTTTTTTACGAGAATACATACAATTTTTCTTGGCTGAATAAATAAATATTTTTTCCGTATTTTTGTATGCAAATAAGTAAAAAAAAAATATCGTTTTGGTAAAGCATTTAATAAAGAACATAACTGTATTTACAATTTTTGATATTTACAAAAACTGTATTTACAAAAAAATCGAAATGATTTTATAGGCGAGTTTTTTCAGTTTGCCAATTTTGTAATATTTATTCATTATTATCTTAATTGTTTTACGAGATAAGGTTATAATGTTTTATATGTCAAATTTCAATGCGATCATTTTTCTCTTTATCTTTTTTTAATCCGTTTAGTGGTTTATAAGTTATGATCGTTTTTCTCAAGGCCGTTGACTCGCGTCGATTTTTTGCGCGAATATGTCGCGCGCAAAAGTGATAGGTGAGTTTTTACCTCGCAACGTGAGGGGTTAAGAAAATTTCCATAGAACGTTCTCTCCGGAATCCTTAAAAATTTTGAGATTTTGAAAAATTGTTTTTTAACTCCGTTAATTTTTCAATATCAACTCAATTATTATTAGTTTTATTTAGCAACTTATTTTGAGTGGCATCCTATACATACAAAGTATATAACGACATTCAAGTGTCAAGATGTACTAAACTTTGACAAAACCACTCGCGTTTCACAGGTTTCAAACATTCGTGGTTATATGGAAGTCGGTTTCCAATTTCATGATAAAATTAAATTCAGATTTCGGTTTTAAATAGGTAAAACATTAAACGAGTTAGATTTCTCCTAATTCGGAAGAATTTTTTTTTTGAAACATAACTTCATTACTATTGAAGTATAAGGTGTTCTATTAGGTAGCATGACTTTTTCACTAGTCAGCGGAAAACGACATCATTATCGTTAGCCTTACCGAATGGGGGACGTTAAGCGCATCGAGCGGTATTGCAACTCGGTAAATAAGCCTATGCATGCGCGTTAATAAGTGAGATTCACACTAAGAAGTGAATATATATAAAATACACTTCTAAATAAAGATGTCTTGGTGGATACCTAGTGATTTTTACGGCCGATTACGATTCTAAAATCAACCCTTCAGATTTTAGAACTTTATTCAAGGGGGCAAGTAAAAATGTTACGACAAGGGTAGTAGTACTTACAGGTTAGGTGCGCGCGCAGCGGTGAAAGTAGTTATCGACGTACGACGTTTATCTTGGATTTGATAAACGGCATGACTGCATGGGTGCTGTGATTTTTCCTTAGCTTCTGCAGGATTTACAGTTAGTTTGCCAATGTTATGTGAGTGTGCATAAAAGGTTGTATGTTTCAGACATATGTCGATCGGTTCTCGCAGAGGAATTCAATTACTTCTGAAAATATAAATGGAGCGGTTGTAACTCCGATAAAAAAATAAGCCTATACACGCGTAACTTGAGTATTCTTCTGGTAAACAGTCTTCTAGTACTGGAGATGGCATCATTACCATCTTTCATCACCAGAAAGGGTTTAAGTGAGCATATTTTTCAGAAGTCAGATGTACTTAGAGGATAGTAACTGCTTGCGAGCCGAAAACTGTTGATAGAAGTATATACTTACTTGGATTTGACGATAATAACAAAAAAAAAATTCATTGCATGAAATTTTTTTTTTCGTTGAGGGAGGGGGGTGTGTCACGCTGAGGAAACCTTAGGAGTCGCATTTCCTTGCGTGGAAACCTTAAGTCGCATTTTCTCGCGTGGAAACGCCGTGGAAACATTTCGATTTACTCGAGATAAATTGATTTCCGATAGGTTAGATGTCAAACGTCAAACGTCTTGACAGCTGACAGCTCTATTTCTTCTTTTTTAGTAAAGCAATGAGAACAAGCCTTTTGCACCTAATTGCTGATCGCGTAAATGCCACATCCAAAATTATCTTTGATAAGTACGTTTCATATGTAAGGAAATAAAACCAATAAAATTATTACTATCGTAGAAAATTAACATTTAATACGCTGGTCAACATAAATAAAACTAGGAATTATCCCTCATAATTCAATAAATTGGTATTTTTATCGGAGTCAAATTATCTATGGTTTGACAATTTCGAGCTAGATAAAAGCCGGGTTCCGCACCCGCCATTTTCACTTTTTGGGCCTTCTACGTCGATCGGCAAGTCGACCCTTGGCAAGCTCTGGACCCCTCATTTCTTCGGTAAGTCGTTTTAATTGGATTATTCGGGAATGCCGTGATGGTTTCCGACAAGTGCACATAGCTTTATGGGGGTCCGCATCGCGTTTGCCTTTTGGAATGAGGAAACGCGCCACGAGCACGTGCCCGCTGGAGGTTAGAGGGACGGCCGACCCGCACTAATCCTTTTTCCATCCTTACCGGCAAAAAGGAAGATTTCCGCTTAGGGCGAAGCTAATGCGTGGCGTTTCTTGTGGTTTTACAGGGGTCCTTGAGGGTTACGACTTCATCGCCAAGGGTGCGCTATAACATCAGGCGGTCGGCGTAAAGGGTCGCCACGTGCGTCAATCGTCCGCGCGCACCTCTCCTCCGGACTCCTCGCGCGCGCGCGACGCCTTCTTGAGCACGTGCGCGACCGGCGCAATAGCCCGGGCCGGCTGAGACTGCGGTTCCGCCGAGGACGTCCGTCGCCCGTCCGCCTCGGAACCTGCCCTCCTCCGCCGGGCGCGCCGCCCGTATCGTCCCGTCGCCCGCTTCAGCTGCGGGCGTGTCGCCAAATCATCACATCGGATCACTCGGGCGAGTTTTCTTCGCCGCCGGCCACGCGTGACCGCGGCCGTCCACCTTCGTCGGGGGCGCTCCAGGGGTTGAGCGTCCCGTCGCCCGCTTCAGCTGCTGTGCCCGCCCCGGGCGTTCGCTGACGACCGCCTTCACCGCGTGAACCCGTCTACCCGCCGTACGTCGAAACCTGCTCCGCTCTCCGGCAGCAGCTTCTAGCGCCTCTTCCGCGCCTCTGCCGACTTCAAGGCAGTCTGTGCCCGACCCCGCAAGGCGTCCGTGTTGGCTGAGCCGCGGGATCTCTCCGATAACTTTGCAGACCCGTCCTCGGAACCTTTTCCCGAACCAGTGAACTCGAGAAATATGCCCTCGACCTGAGGCTCTTGCTCTGTCTTTATTTTTCTATCCCAGTACTTTTAAATAATTATATTTTTAATTGTTAATTCCATTAATCAAATCAAATTTATATTGTTAATTCCAATAAATCAAATCAACAAATAATTTAAATCACCTAGGCGCTTTATCGCCCCATATATCCGTCGGTCGGTCGACGAGTTTAAATAAAGATACATTTCACTAATTCATTTCTTTTATTTTATTATATTAATATTCATGTCACAACCAGCAACGTGACATTGGCGCCCAATTTTCTTCTAAAGTTTTCTCGAGTTCAGGTTTTCCTTTCCCGTCGTACCCCCCGAATAATCTTTCTGTCTTTCAGCCGTTTTTCAGCTTCGAGCGGGTAAGTGTTTTTTTGTGACCGTTGCCTCATTCCAAATTTCATCGAGTGTTTCCGTAGCGGGGTCTTATCTTGCACTTTCCGGTGGTCATCACGAGCGTTTCTGAAAATTTCAATTATTCGGTTAGTTATATCTCAAAATGGTTAAATTCAATCTTCTGCGAGCCAATGAGCTCAGGTTCGAAATTAAAATCAGAGGTGGTCAACCGTTAGACACACAAATGGCAAATAGAAATTACATAAAATCATTAGTAGACGAAATACCTATATCTTCATTGAAATATTCCCCCGGCGAAAAAGAGGAAATTTTAGATTCTTTACTTACGTTAAAAAAAGATTTAAGGCGAACGACGGGAGAAATTCTCATAACGGAAATTTGGTTAGAGAATTTTAATTCTATATCAAGACGTTTTCAAATCACCGAAGATATGCCGGTAGAGCTAAGGCTAATATGGCAGATGCTTAGGGAGGCTTACGAGGATTTCGAAGCTAAGGAACAAAGTTTAAAATTAGACTCAACTCCACGGGACGCGGTGGTTGAAGGTCTCCCGGCTCTTGTTTCCGAGGTAGCGAACGGTACAAGACCGGGTAGCCCGATAGCTACCCGGTCTTTTCTATCAAGACATGATAAGAGAAATGTCACATATCTTGACGACGGCTGAGCCGAAATATTGATATACATTTTATAACAATCATTAATATTTAAGAAACACTAATCGCCTATTATTTTCCAGCATTCATTCTCGTCTCGCATTGTTGTGTTGCCGCTGTGTGAGGCCATTTTAATCGGATTCTAGTGCCACAGCAGGAAGCACCAGCAAACACCGAGGGAGGAGAAGAAGAAGGCGTGGAGTCACTCCTGGTCACCACAGACCAGATAAGTGCCCTTTCATTATTTTATCATTTCATTTATTTAGTGATAAACATAATTTCAATTTGAAAAAATATATATATATATATATATATATATATATATATATATATATATATATATATATATATATATATATATATATATATATATATATATATATATATATATATATATATATATATATATATATATATATATATATATATATATATATATATATATATATATAGAAATAGAAATAGAAATAGAAATATTTTTATTGTCCGAAATTGTGGTGGTACATTTATGGTGATAATGCGTAAAACTATGTATCTCACAATTACCTGTTATTAAAACAGATTGACAAATTTACTTATCTGCTAAATATATATACATATATATATATATATATATATATATATATATATATATATATATATATATATATATATATATATATATATATATATATATATATATATATATATATATATATATATATATATATATATATATATATATATATATATATATATATATATATATATATATTATTTTCAATAATATATAAAATTAGATTCATGAAAAGTTACTTATCTGGGGTCCTGGTGGACCAGAAATGTCATGGAGATGAATACGACTTGTGTCGAAATATTCTCAATCATATAATTTCTTCTAAAATAAGTTACTAACATCCATTTCTGTTACAGAAACCATCCTCCTATACTTATTACATCCAAGGGCATACAGTAATTCGGCTGCAATAACTAAGAACATCATAAATTATCAATTGCGGAAACAGGTGCTGCTGCCCTAAGTATTTAAAGAGGACATTAACTATCGGTAAAATGTTTCTGGTCCACCAGGACCCCAGATAAGTAACTTTTCATGAATCTAATTTTATATATTATTGAAAATAATTTAAAAAAATTTACACCCTTAAAATATCAATATATATATATATATATATATATATATATATATATATATATATATATATATATATATATATATATATATATATGTAATAAATACTTAGAATAAATATGAGTATGTGCATAGCAAAAAAGATATAAAATATATTTATTTATTTTAAAATTGTAACTAATATTTCTTCTGTCTCTTTTCTACCGAGGTTCATTAGCCATAATGTAAGGTGATATTTTTGTTGTGTTCTGCTTACCTCCAATATGGTTTTACTCATAATATTTGCCATTCTTGGAGCAAGAAAGCTGTAGTGACGTTGTCCAAAAGATGTTAGACGTTTTGGCACTTTAAAGTTTTCCTTATAACGACCTGTTCTCACACTGTTTTTTGTATAAACCACTGTTTTTTGTATAAACATTATCTTCGTCCCCAGTATTGTTTTTAAGATGAAGTACTGCTTTAAGGCAATACAACTGCCTTAAATCCAGCAATTGTGCCTCAACAAACAGGTCGTCGGATGGATAACGCCTTGGTTTCCTTAGCATAATTCTGATTATTGCCTTTTGGACAACGCTCACTTTCTGGAGGAGGGTTTTCCCGCAAGCTCCCTATCCAATTATACCATATGTCATAATGGATTGGCATATAGCATAATATATCATTTTTAAGAAAGGCAGACAGAGAATATCTTGCAGTTGTATAAATATGTAAATTAATTTTCTTAGTTTTTTACTAGACACTCGTACTTGCTTCGGCAGTACATATACTAAAATTGGAACTACTACTAGACACTCGATTTGTGCTTCCCACCGTAGGTGTCTATCTACCATTATTCCGAGATATTTTATCTCTCGGACTGGTCCAAGTGGTAGACAACGACATGTGGCATCTCGCCGGCAGTCATGAATAATAAGATGATTGCGATCGTCCGGTTGGCCTCTCACGTCGATGCTAAATGGAATGTATTTTGTTTTGCTAATATTTAATGTGAGTAGGTTTTGGTCCAGCCAGGTTTTAATTGCAGCCATTGCGATGTTAGTTTGATTATATACTTTCTCCCAAGTAGAACCGGAAATGACTAACACCGTGTCATCCGCATACGCTATTGTTTTACCGAAACCAAGCTCACAAAGCGGATTTATATACATAGTGAATAGAATTGGTCCGAGAACGCTACCTTGAGGAACGCCATATGTCAGCAACCGCGATACACTTTGAGCACCCGTTAAGGTTAACCGTTTGTGTTCTGTTTTCTAGGTAATT
Source organism: Micropterix aruncella (assembly GCA_944548615.1). NCBI lineage: Eukaryota > Metazoa > Arthropoda > Insecta > Lepidoptera > Micropterigidae > Micropterix > Micropterix aruncella. The sequence continues at coordinate 3,850,141 of OX155970.1, forward strand.
GGTAAACCAATTCAAAGCAAAGCCATTGATACCATAACCCACTAATATTTTACAAAGTATTTTATGAAATATAGTATCAAAGGCCTTTGCTAGATCTAAAAATACCGCAATGCATTTGTTTTCGAATCTAATGCGTCCGTTATGCTTTTTGTAACCTTTTTGTAGCCTCACCGGTACCGACCCCGTTCCGAAAGCCGAATTGATTATTAGATAGAAGATCCATGTTATCTAAGTGTTTAGTGAGTCTTTCCTTTACCACTTTTTCCAGTATTTTGCTCAGATTGTTAAGAAGTGAGATAGGCCTGTAGTTCGCAATATCTGTGTCATCGTCTTGCGTATATATTGGTATTATATTGGCATGCTTAAAGTGATTTGGGAAGATCCCCGTCCTAAAGCTTTTGTTTATTATGTATTCAAGTGGAATGGCAAGGTTGGTTTTAAAGGTTTTTATAATATCTACTTTGATATTATCAGGACCGTTTGAGTTGTTGTTTTTGAGTGTTGATATAATTTTGATAATTTCCGTCTTTGTTGTTGGTCTCAGGTAAAATGACGCCGACTTACTATCATTGGTGTCGATCCTGTCCGCTAGTTCGTCTTCCAGAATATTATTTTTTTGAAGATTTTTATTTGCTAACACATGGCCTATGCTGTTGAAATATTCGTTAATATAATTTACGACTTTCTCAGGGTCTTGATCGACTGTGACTATCTCTCCCATTATATTTAATTCCGAGATTGTTTTATATTTTGTATTACTGAAAGCAATATTTTTGACTGTGTTCCATATTTTTTTCGAATCATGTTTGACTTCTTCTATTTTTTTTCTATAAAAGTTTCTTTTCGTATTTTTTATTATCAAATGACACAAGTTTTTATATTTTATATAATACTCTTGTAATTCTTCATCCGCTGCATTTTTTAGTATAGCTTTGTGAAGTTTATCCCTATTTCGAACACACCGAACCAATCCATCAGTAATCCATTCCTTGAGTCGTTGCTTTTTATGTGGGATGGGTTTTTGGGTCACTGTGGTGCATTTTTCGATATACCCTTCTAGTTGTGATAAAGTTTTCAGTTGCCTTATCCACGTCGTCTTCGTTTAATACTGTGTCCCAAGATTCATTGCAGATAAAGTGGGTTAGATTTTTTAAGTCAATTTGTTTTGTCGTAATAATATGTTTTTTTCTTTTTGTATATAAAGTCATTCATTCCAAAAATTATGGCATAGTGATCACTGATTGCCGTATTGTATACAACCGAGATATGTTGCAGTCGATATAATAACATAACAACATAATGTAATAACATATTAATACTAAACGTTGATTTTGAATTATAATAACATTAGGTTGTTAAATATATTACTATTGTTTTATTGAATTTTCAATTTGTACTACTTTTTTTCTAAAATACGATTTCTGAAAAAAACATGACAATGGTTTGATCGCCTCAAAAATAAAGTTGGCTGGCAACGCTGTGCTGTTTAGCGACTATTTCGGCCGGCCGATCATGACTATTCGTCTTTTGTTATGTGATCTAAGTGAAGAAACACAAGAAGTATTCAGAGGTAAGCTAGTTTATTATTTGTATTGTTCTAGTATTGCTACCAGGGAATATATATGGTATCGCTACCTAGCTTATTTTTTAAAAAAACATAAGCCAACTACTAAATTGGATCATAAAATTGCGTCGGATTTTTAACATTTTTATTTTTTATATTTTTAAATTAGTTTTTATGATGGTTTAAAAAAACTAACTTAACCTACTGTCATAAAGGTGTTTATAAATTATTAAAAAAAAACTAACCTACCGAAATCTATGTGTTTGACGCTTCTTTATATGCCTATATCTCGCTTATTTATTGAGTCCGCCAAAAGATTATTGCAGTTTCGGAATCAGCGTGGTGAATATAGTCGGTGACGTTAAAAAATCTACAATGTAGAACTGTAAAATCGAAGACTATCGCGGTTGTTTGACATTCTAAATAAGATAAAAAAACGAATTTACCGCGTGAAGTTTGTATGACCGACGTTTCGGCGACGTTGCAGCCGCCGTTGTCTGTAGACTGGTTGTCAGTCTACCCTTGACAACGGCGGCTGCAACGTCGCCGAAACGTCGGGCATACAAACTTCACGCGGTAAATTAGTTTTTTTTATTTTTTTTTATTTATCTTATTTAGAATGTAGAACTGGTAGCAATACTAGAATAATACCCTATTTTGTTAGTTATCTGCAATGTTTTCCTTTTCAGTGCAAGGTATCGACATAACCTGCCTTGATAGTATAACAGATGATGACATCAAGATTCTTATACCTGATACAAAACTAAGAGATCGAATAAAATTTCGTGAAGCCGTCAAGAAATGGAAGCAAGATACCCAAGCTGTACATTGTGTAAGTGCCATTTAATGTCATACGAGTACTGACAACCTTCTAATAAAAAGTTGCATCCTAAAGATTAACATAGCATAAAATACAAACACAAAATGTGTACATAAGTACACACACACATGCGCACCCTCACTCTCTCTCACACACACAAAAGTTGGGTAAAAATAGGTCCCTTTTCTGCTAAGCATAACAGTTCAGTTTATATTTCATTTTTTATTATTTATACTTTACTGTAACCGTGTTTTACAGAATACCCCGTCTGTGGACACCTGCTCTGTCGACTCCGATTTCTCTTTGTTGTCCAATACTTCATGCGAATCGCCCTCTTTACATGTACAGGTACTGTCATATTTTTATAAAATATTGGCGGTCAAATCAACTATATGTTCTGTCTAACCTAACATTATTTCTTTTTCCCACTTATAGTAACCATAAATATCCAGTAAAAACCATCATAAAATTAAAAGTTCCGTTTTTTAATTTCTTTAAAATATGTTTACTTATCACATATTTGATAGGAGCCATTTCGCACAGTTCGCTTGAATTAGAAGATTTTGAGCGACAAATTTTCCAACTTAACAAAGAAATAAGCAATATTGAAGTACTGTTTCTAGTAGCTCAATCTTTCGTATTGTAATTTAATAGAGAAGATTTTCGTAATTTAATAGAGAGTGAAGCATAGAAGAGCGGATTTTGTAAAAGAGCTCTTATGGTAAAAATGGTTATAGAAATGGTTAAAAATGCGCTTTTAATATACCTACTAGTGCTTTGAATTTTATTTTTATGAGTGATTTTTCTAGCACCCGTCGCTGGAGGAAATACTGACATGCACAAACGGTAAAATAGCATTAAATGCTATCAAGGATAAACGTTCCCTAGATAGCCACTCCCGAAACTGCCTCGTTAAAGGTATAGTGGAGTACTATATAAAAAATTACAACTCGATGAAGAAAGATGACTTTCAATATATATCAAAAAAAAACGTCAAGTTCTGCCCCAGCGAGTGCCAGGTATATGGCTAAGATCCAAGTTTTGTATATCATACCTTCAACAAAATGTAGAAATTATAATAGACCATTGGTAAATGCAAGTAGCAAAGCAACCAGCAAAGTAAGGGATACAGCTGAAAAGAAAAAAATCTGCAAGACATCTATCCAAGAGTCCAGGGAATCCTTCATTTTGCACGTGACGGTTAGGCTGCTTTCATATTATTTAGCAAGTTTGCAAAGTATACCTATTTAGTATACAAAGTTTTCTATATAACATATGAATGATCAATTATTATTCTTTCCAGAACCATGCTGACGTTGAACAGCAGCTGAAAAACCGGAGAGACGCATATGAAAGAAAAGGACTGACTTGTCAACCTTGTGTGATCGCTGTTGGTGCTACTGTGCAAGAAGTGCACGACTTCCTAGTTGTGCTGGATGACATCAAATACCAAGTTGGTTCAATATTGAAAGCTGTTGATATTTGCTTTAAATCTTACATGGTTTTTAACGCGTGCTATCCGCTGGAGTGTGAACAAATATGGCTATTTATACAGAAGTATTTCTATGAGATCGATTTAAAAGGCGATAAGAAACTATCATATGTTTCTGCCTTTATGGCAGAGTTGATGTGAAATAATTGTATCTACTTAAAAATTCAACATGTGGAACTGTTTTAATTGCAGTGCAAATTTAAGTACTTCTAAAAATTTATTGCTGCATTTAAAATGCATACACAGCTTAGGGCCAGACTCCACGTATTGTTGCAACCAAGGAGAATTTACTAGAAAATATCAAAACATTAGAAGTTTTAGAAAGCACTTAAATACTCATTCTTATGACACATATTGTCGTGACATTTTAACATCTAGTGTGGACAAAACGCCGGAAATGCAAAATCAATATGAAACTGATGGGAGTAATCGCTCCTGACATTGTTGCAAATTCAGAAAACCAAGATTGGCTTACTTCTTATGAACATCTAAAAAAATCTTCCGAGAAATTTTCTTTATGGCTGTATAGTAACGAAAATTAAACTGCAAGGGACATCATGGAAAATGTCACAGAAAATATAACAGGAATAATAGCTGATGTACTGTTGAATTTAGTTTTGCCACATGTAACATCGTGCGAGAAAAATCATGTAAATGAGTTTATCCAGAAATGCGCTAGGCCGTTTAGTGAGTTGGACACGGAACATCGAGTAATTAAACATTATACAGAGAAAGGATATTACATTCCCCCTAGAACTTTCATTATGCAAGATGAAATAGGTCCACAAGTGCATGATTCTAGGCTTACTTTACTGCCAAAGTTCATAACGGGCGTTACTGTACCTTTAGGGCTAGTTCTGAAGAGTTTTTTTGAGTTACCAGATGTGCTTAGTCTAACACTGAAACATATCGAGGAGTGTCAAGCTAACCAGTACATTACGAATATTGTGCAAACCGATTATTGGAAGAAAAAGTGTGAGGAATGTCCCAAAAACGTTTGTATACCATATTTCTTGTATTGCGATGACTTCGAAGGTGGTAACCCATTGGGTAGTCATGCTGGGGCTCAATCAATAGCGGCAACATATTGTCAGATTTCTTCTATCCCCCCAGAATATTCCACTTTGCTAGACAACATTTTCGTTGCAATGTTACACAACTCTTCCTATAAATATTTAGGAAACAGCCTAATATTTCAACAACTTATCATAGAGCTGAAACATTTAGAAGAAGAAGGCATAGTTGTACAAACTCAAAACAGTAAAATCAGACTTTATTTCAAACTAGCGCTAATTTTGGGCGATAATCTGGGATTAAATACTGCACTTGGCTTTATAAAATCGTTTTCAGGCAACTTTTACTGCAGGTTTTGTAAATGTCATAAATCTGTAATGCAAAAACAAACTAAACAGGAGGATAATATGTTACGAAATAGAGTTAACTACGAAGAAGACATACACTCTGACAATCCCTCCCTATCTGGAATATGTGAGCAAAGTATATTTAAATACAATCCCTTCTTTTCATGTCACTGAAAATCTTAGCGTTGATATAATGCATGACATTTTTGAAGGTATTTGCCATTATGACTTGAGTCATATTCTTTTGCATTATATTGATAAAGTAAAAATCTTTGATATTGAAACCCTTACCAATCGTATTAATCTATTTGATTATTCACGTTATGAGATCCGTAACTTAATAAAAGTTATTAAAAAAGAACATCTATCAAATCGTAAGTTACGAACAAGTGCCTCAGAAATGATGACACTAGTGTATTTATTTCCTTTAATGATTGGAGACTTAATACCTAACGATGACGAAATTTGGAGCTTTTTCGTAGTACTTCTAAAAATAATAGACATTGTTTTGGCTAGAAGTGTAGATGACAAAACTATAAATCAACTGGAGTCTTTAATTGAAGAGCACCACAGTCAATACCTCAAATTATTTAAAGACACATTGAAACCTAAGCACCATTTCATGGTGCATTATCCATACATAATTAGAAATGTTGGACCTCTGAGAAATATATGGTGCATGAGAATGGAAGCTAAACATAAGACACTGAAGCACATTGTCAACAATACAACTACTCGAAGAAATTTACCTTTAACTGTAATGGTCAAGGAACAACTGCGTTTTGCAAATAAAATTCTTAACGAGAAAGGGTTCCCTGCTCTTTTTTCTTGCGGAAATTATGTGAATTCGATTGTTAAAAATATGTCTGAACTTCTAAAATTCGTACCTAAAAATGTTGACCTTTTCCGCGATAGAGTGCAGTGGGTCGAATACAAAGGAACTAAATACGTTTTGAACAGCATTTTAGTTTTACCTGATGAAAATGGTTATTCTTTCCATTTAATAAAACATATAGTAGTCTGTCAAAATAAGGACATATTTTTCCTGTGTGTAAATGTACCTTGTCGAGGATTTAATGATCATTTACAGTCGTATCAAATAGATAGTGCACAAGAACATGATTGGAAATTAATAGATATAAGGAATATTTGCATATCGCCCACATTTTGCCATACGTTGGCAAGTGGGGATTTGTATTGCCGAATTAAATTTATGTAACCATAATGTTATTAGAACAATAATTGATGTCACTAGACTTTCTCGAACTTTTACTACCAACAGTGGACACAATATTCAAATGCATTGAGCTCATACTCCAGATAATTATTTCGATAGTTTCTTTTTTTGTGTAATACCTTATTCATCACCTGGCATACTTCTTCATTCATCACCTGGCATACTATATTTTTTTTCACAGGATCTTACAATCATTGCTTACCTACAGTTGACAAGAATATATGGTCAATCCTACGAAGGATTGACCATACTACAAGGATTGACCATCTATTCTTGTCAACTGTAGGTAAGCAATGATTGTAAGATCCGGTGAAAAAAATATAGTATGCCAGGTGAATGAAGAAGTTTATAAGGTATTACACAAAAAAAGAAACTATCAAAATAATTATCTGGAGTATGAGATCAATGCATTTGAATATTTTGTCCACTGTTGGTAGTAAAAGCTCGAGAAAGTCTAGTGACATCAATTATTGTTATAATAACATTATGGATTGGCCATCATAGTTCCATATCAGATACAGTCACCCCTCTAGGTTAGTCCAAAAACTTAAATGAAACACCGTGTAATATGACCAGTGTAGATACATAGTCAAATTTGTTTTTGTTGAGAATATTGTTCAAGTAAGTTGATACCTAACGTAGCATGCCTTCTAATAGTACTTTTGTAAACTTAATAATTACCTTTCACATTAAATTCTGATTTGGTCTATTTTCTATGAATATATGTACAAAATGTTAATATAAAATGTTAAAAAGTAATATAAGAAGTGGCCTTTTTCCATTCCCCACGAAACAATATTAAGGAAATGGGTTCAGTGTTTTGATATTATAATAGCAAACAATGTGAGAGATTTTTTTATGTACCTACTTATATTTAAAGTTTGATAAATGTTAATTTGAAGTTTGAAGTTGAAGTTTGATTTTGATTTTGTTTTGAAGTTAAGTTGAAGTTGAAGTTTGGTAAATTAAGTTGAAGTTTGATAAGTAGATACATGGTCAAATTTGTTTTTGTTGAGAATATTTTTCAAGTAAGTTGATACCTAAAGTAGCGCGCCTTCTAATAGTACTTTTGTAAAACTTAATAATTACCGTTCACATTAAATTCTGATTTGGTCTATTTTCTATGAATATATGTAAGTACCTTATGAAAAAGTAATAGCAAACAGATTTAAAATAAAATGTAAAGAAGTAATATAAGAAGTGGCCTGTTTCCATTCCCCACGAAACAATATTAAGGAAATGGGTTCAGTGTTTTGATATTATAATAGCAAACAATGTGAGAGATTTTTTAATGTACCTACTTATATTTAAAGTTTGATAAATGTTAAGTTAAAGTTGAAGTTTGAAGTTGAAGTTTGATTTTGATTTTGTTTTGAAGTTAAGTTGAAGTTAAAGTTTGGTAAATTAAGTTGAAGTTTGATAAATGTATATTTTTTGTGTCTATAATAAAAGTGAATAAAAAATATTTGTTTTATTTTACAGAATCGCACACATGAAACGAAGCACTATTTTAGCAATACAACACAGGTTGGTTTTTCAGAAGGTTTCACCAATTTATTTTACTGAATACTATCAGGTATGTATATTAAGTAGATACAACCAAAGCATTATGGGTCACACAACAGACCTTTATTTTTAGTATTAATCAATAATACATTGAGTTTTGAATGATAAAAGTATTCAAAACTAATCTTAATTTCATCAGTCCACGAAGCACCAAGCTGAGAATTCTCAATATTTAAACTGAGATCTCTCGAAAAGTAAATCGTCACACACTCTTTTGTGACAAGTATGACAGTTCTCAGCTTGATGCTTCGCTGGTGAAATGATGATTATGTATTATTGGTTGATGCTACAAATTAAGGTCTGGTTGTTTTAGTAATAATGCTTTGGTTGTATCTACTTAATATAACTGATAATATGCACTAAATAAATTGGTGAATACTACCAAATAAACCTGTGTTGAAATTACATAAATAATTTAGTGAATACTAACAAATGTATCATTTGTAGCTATTACCAAATCTACATTTATAAATACTGCGAATCAATGTTTTGTAATAATTACAATTTAATTAGTTGATTCTAGCAAATGATACTATGTTGTATTTACGTGCACATCTTATTAAATACAACGGAGTAAATTTCCTTAAATTCACAAAATTACATTGGTAAATCCTGCAAAATTATGTTTTTTAATATTCACAATTTATTTAGTTGATCTTACGAAATAATACATAGTTTTATTTACGTACACTTCTCATTAAATAATACCAAGTATATTTCCTTGCCTTCACCAAACGAAATTGGTAATACTGCAAATAATATTTTGTAATATTCGTTGATCTTACAAAATATTACATTGTTATTTTTACGTATACTTCTTATTAAAAGCTACCAAGTAAATTAAATTGCAGTTACCAAAGTAAATTGGTAAATACTGCAAATTAATGTTTTGTTATATTAATAATTTAAATAGTTGATCCTAGGAATTAATACATAGTTGTATTTACATACACTTCTCACTGAATAATACCAAATAAAATTTCATGTATTCACAAAACTAAATTCGTATTTAACTTATGATACCGTTAGCTATTACTAAATACATTTCGTAAAATCATCTAAAGTTTTAATGTAACATTTAGCAAGACTATTCTATAAATTTAACAAAATTGTTTTGTAACATTTACTAAACCTATAAAATCATTCCAATCAGTTCAAACAATTACTTTACTAAATTAAATTTGTCAAATCTATCAAAAGAGTTGTACTTCTTACTAAACTTTATTTGTATTTTTAATTAGAAAAGCCGGAAGAACTAGTAAAATTAACACAAATATATCTGGTGACATTAACTTAAGTATTTGTAAGTTATACAAGAAGTGTTAGTAAACAATTTAACTAAAAATGTTTAGTAGTATCAACATTTTTCTCGATAGGACCTATATTAACATATAGGTTTTGTAAAATATGCATGGAATTTCGTAATATTAATCAATTTTTTTTTTCCGTGCATCGTTCCTTCAAGCGTTCCTGCTCCGCTCTCCAGAAGCAGCTTTTCATCTTCGCTCTTAAAGCACCTCTTCAGGGGCCGTCTTCAAGGCAGTCAGTGCCCGACCCCGCAAGACGTCCGTGTTGGCTAAGCCGCGGGATCTCTCCGATAAACCTTTTGCATACCCGTCCTCGGAACCTTTCCCCAAATCAAAGTGAACTCGAGAAACATGCCCTCGACCTGAGGCTCTTGCTCTGTCTTTATTTTTCTCTTCAAGTAATTTTAAATAATTATATTTTAAAAGATTGTTATTTCCAATTAATCAAATCAACGAATATTTTAAATCATCTAGGCGCTTTATCGCCCCATATATCTGTCGGTCGGTCGACGAGTTTGTAATAAAGATACATTTTACAATTTCACTTCTTTTATTATATTATATTATTCATGTCATCAAACCCGCAACGTGACACATGTTATGTTTCAAAAACATGTTGCACGCATTGCAACATGTTTCGCTTGTATTTCTCGTGTTTTTTTTATATTGGTCTTACTCAGTTTTTGAGTTGTTTCGGAATCATGGTTCAAAATCTCAAAACATTTCTCCAAAACAATAAAAATTGCTAAAAGCTTTGACATTGGATCTGTCAGAATAGAAATAGCCGTATTGTATTGCACAGCCCAATAAAAAATGACCCTTCTGGTGTTCTTGCCATGACAAAAAAACAAGAGATTTACTTAAAAATCGAGTTCAGAAGAACTTTTTTAATGAATGTAATAAATATTACATTAATATTACTATTTTCATTCATTTTCTACGCCAGGGAAAAAAAAGACTAACTGTCGTAAACCAAAGACGGGTTAGGATGATTTTGATAAAACGGCAATACGGCGGATTGTTTTAAACTTTCATTTAACAGATAATGTAATCCCAACTTTGAAAACTCTCCACCAGAAAGTTGTTCGTGATACTAATTTCAACGGAAGCCGGTGTAGCTTGGGAAGAATTTTAAGGGAAATTGGATTTAGATGGCAAAAGACAGAAAATAACCGAAAAGTTTTAATTGAAAGACATGACATTAAATTGCAGCGCATAAACTTTTTAGAATCAATTAAATATTTCCGCAATGAAAATAGATCAATTGTATATACTGATGAGACATATATCCATAGCAGCCATACTACTCCTAAATCATGGACATGTAGTCCGACAAAAGGCCTTAAAATGCCTATTTCCAAGGGTCAGCGTTTGATAGTAGTTCACGCTGGAGGTAGTGATGGGTTTGTACCCTGTAACAAAAATCCAAATTTGCGTGGCATGTGTCACGCCCAGGAAATCTGGAGTCGCATTTCCTCGCGTGGAAACCTTAGGACGCATTTTCTCGCGTGGAAACATTTCGATTTACTCGAGATAAATTGATTTCCGATAGGTTAGATGTCAAACGTCAAACGTCTTGACAGCTGACAGCTCTATTTCTTCTTTTTATTAAAGCCATGAGAACGAGCATTTTGCACCTAATTGCTGATCGCGTAAATGCCACATCCAAAATTATCTTTGATAAGTACGTTTCATATTTAAGGAAATAAAACCAATAAAATTATTACTTTTTTTATTTTACGCGATCAAACTAGTCTATCTTTGGCAAGCGTTGGACCCCATTCCCTTCGGTAAGTCGTTTTATTCGAATATTCAGGAATGCCGTGACGGTTTCCGATAAGTGCACGTAGTTTCATGTGAGTTCACATCGCGTTTCGCCTGTTGGAAATGAGGGAACGTGTCACAAACACGTGCTCGCTGGGGGTTGGGAAAAGAGCCAATCCGCGCTATCCTTTTCCCAACTACCGGCAAAAAGTTTCTTGTGGTTTTACAGGGGTCCTTCGGGGGCACTATTTCCCCGCCAAGAATAGAGCCGTAGTCCAGCGCTCCAGGATGCCATGGTCCGCGATAGATTCGGTACACACCGATCACCGTAAGACTAGGGAGAGGATCACTCAAGCGACTTCGAACCTGTAACCAGTCGGGATACTGAATAAATCTGGCAGTAACTGGTAGCGAAGGCGCTTGGTCTGCCCGCTGAGTCAACTGCCCGGTGGGTCTTCTACTGCTGAGTCTTCTACGCTCATCCCGCGGCTGAAAGAACGATCACATATCGTTATACCAGCCTGGGGTGACGGGTTCGCCCGTTGTAGTCGACACCGTCCAACTATGCAGCTTTCCGGTAGCGAACGCATTCGTTTAGCTCGGGCCAAAAGATCAATTGTAGGTAAACTCTGATCGGTTCAACACGATTCAACACCTATTCAGTAGCCTCCTCGTGTGAAAGGCTACCCCAGGTAAGGCTCTTGCGTCTCAGGCCTCACGGCTAGTAGATCGGTTTCTCCTGGTGGATTTCCCCGGGCGCTACTGGACGGTTTGCGTACCGTTCGACAATTTGAATATTACGATGAATAATTTTACTACATATCTTTTCTACTACTTATGAATAATTTTACTACGTATCAACTGATTTTATATTCCCTAAGGGGATTCATTTTTCACTGGACTGTTACGGGATGACATAACGATTCTAGCAATACCGCAGACTTCTAAATCGGTCTAAGCGTTTATAAGTTATGATGGAATAAAGAAACGGAAATTTCCTTTTCACCATCGATGTGTTTATTTTAACCTATTGATATTTGGAAATTTGGACATTTAGACAACTACTCGCTTAATATTTTTAGATTGAGGAACCCTATGAACCTCGGGATGAGATAACGATTCTAGCAATATCGCAGACTTCTAAATTGGTCTAAGCGTTTAGAAGTTATGATGGAATAAAGAAACGGAAATTTCCTTTTCACCGTCGATGTGTTTATTTTAACCTATTGATATTTGGAGATTTGGACATTTAGACAACTACTCGCTTAATATTTTTAGATTGAGGAACCCTATGACACTCGGGATGACATAACGATTCTAGCAATACCGCAGACTTCTAAATCGGTCTAAGCGTTTAGAATTTATGATGGAATAAAGAAACGGAAATTTGCGGTCAGGGGGAATTTTCGATCACAACAGAATTAGGTTTTTGAAATTGAATTGAAATTCAGACAGGACGTGAGACTAATAATATTGTTTTAATTTTCAGGCGACCTCTGGCGGCGGCGGGGCGAGTAGCAGCGGGCGGCGGACGCGGGAGAGCCGGCGCGCGGCGGAGAGCGACGCGCGGCAAGCGGGGCAGCGCGGCAGGCGGCGAGCCAGGCGGCGAAGGAGGCGGCGCGACGGCCGGCCAAGAAGGCCGCGCGGCGGGTGGCCGACGGCGGGGGAGGGCAGCCGGCGGGGCACGGCGGGGCGCGGGGAGAGCGGCGGCAGGCCTGAGGGTATATAGACGCGGTCGGCACGCCGCCATGCGAGCTGTGGTCTGTGAGAATGTCTGGTGTCGGAGCTGTGGTGTCGGAAATGGCCGGACCATTTCCTCACTCCTCCCAGCTACAGAGAGGTACGAAATACAAATATTTATTTATTTTCCAAAACATAATTGACCATAATTGACCTTGATGACCATGGGCCATCCGATCCTGGGTGAACGGCCGGGCAAAGGACACTGGTCCGCGATAGATTCGGTATACACCGTTTCACCGCTTCGTAAGGGAGAGGACCGCGCAAGCGACCTCGAACTCCAGGACAAATCAAATAATTTTAGGGATTTACAGGACAAATCAAATGTCGATTTACAGGACAAATCAAATAATTTTAACCAACAGAGAATGAATCATGCACATTGTGTAAAATAGGGAACAACATAGGGAGCTGAGAGAGTGTTTGACTCGAGACGACCGTAATTTTTCGTAATATTTTTGGCAATACATTAATTTAGACGAACCAAATAATTTTAACCAACAGCGAAAGAATCATGCACACTGTGTAAAAGTAGGGAACATAGGGAGCTGAGCTAGTGTTTGACTGGAGATGACCATAACAACCCTGCCAAACGGCTGTGGAAATTTCCGTTGACAGCGTCCACATAGCGACCAAACGAGTGCCAAGCGACGCGCTACAATTATTGCGATTTTAAGTGTTTTTAGTTGGATTTTACCCGTAAAAGTGAGTTATATGCATTCTAAAATTGTGTAGGAATAATAATTACCGATTGGAGAAGGCAATTTCCTCTTTTTCACGTAGTTTTTAGTAAATTTGTGCAGTGTCGCCACGCCTTGTCATGCCGCATGGCGATTTTTTTTTCGAAACGAATGAATTCTCGCGAATTTAGTCGTAACATTGGTTTATTTCGCTTATAAAATCGTTATTATTCCATTTAGATGGTATATACTCAAGGAATTAGATGTATTTTGATATTTACACGTCGTTTCCAAATCTGACACTTTTTCTCAGTTTATATTTTGGCGGCAAAAACCGAGATTTCTCAATGTGTGTAGTGAAGGCTTGTATTTCTATCAATAGAGAACAAAAAAAAAAACCCGGAAAAATTATTTTTTTCACGATATTTTTATTTTCGAGAAATTTGGTTATTTGAATAGCGGATTTTATAGGGAAACTAAAATGCAGCTTAACCCCTTGAGTATGATACGACCAAATCTGGTTCTGAAACAATTATCCGTTGAGTATGATACGACCAGATCTGGTTCCGCGTTTTTTTCACTCCTTTGACGTTCTCATATTTATTCATAATTATCTAATTGTTTTACAAAATGATATTTCAATATTCTATATTCGAAATTTCAATGCAATCATTGTGCAGTTGTTCTTTTTATGATTGGTGTAGTAGTTTCGTAGTTATAGTACTTTAAGGTCGATGTGGACGAAAATCCTGCAAAAGAGACAGATGCATCCATGAAAATACCCATTTACTCTAAGGGTTAAAATAACATACAACTTTTTTTCAATTTGGGCTTATTTACTGAGGAAATCTAGACTGTGTCTCACCATGCGGTGTAAGCCAATTGACTGGTCCACTTAAACATATTGAGTTGTCAACCACAACGGGCGAACCCGTCACCGCAGGACGTTTTAACGATTGTTCGTTCTATCGACCGTGCAGTGAGCGTAGAAGACTTGGGACATAACAATCCGACGTCTAGCTACGCCACAACCCGTTAGAGACCAACGCCTTACCGCGAGTAGCCAGGTATGTTAACTGGCGGGCGGCACTCGCGCCCTAACTACCAATTGTGACCAGATTTCTCCGGTCTCTCGATTGGTTCCGAGTTCGAGGTCGCTTGCGCGGTCCTCTCCCATACGAAGCGGTGAAACGGAGTGCACCGAATCTGTCGCGGACCAAGGCGTCCTTTGCCCGACTCTGAACCGGGATCGGATGGCCAATGGTCATTTCAAGAGCAGTCGCCGTAAGGTAGACAACTACACCCACAATCGATTGGCTTGCGCCGCTCGGTGCGCAGACCGTCCAGGAGCGCCAGAGGATTGTTCCCAGGGTAGACTGGTTGACCCAGTGTCCTACCCAGGCTCGCACCCCATGCGTGGAGGCCATCGGATGGGTGTTGACCCGTGAGTGTGACCGACCCTGAAACAGAATGGGTCTTCGTGGCCAACTCAGCAAGGGCCCATTAGCTCCCGGTCCACTTAAACAGTCGGGGGAGTCTGGAAGCAGTACTGCTTCCTATAGAGCGGGGGTGGTTGTGGACCTTATGGCGACTACTCTTGATATAACCATCGGCCATCCGATCCTGGGTGAAGAGCCGGGCAAAGGACGCTGTGGTCCGCGATAGATTCGGTATACACCGTTTCACCCCTTCCTAAGGGAGAGGACCGCGCAAGCGACCTTAAACTCGTAACCAATCGAGCACTCTAAGGTCTGTATTTATTAATTTTTCTTTCTTACGGGCATTTGGCGGAGCTTGACGGTGGACTGTTTTGTCCAAGTCTTCTGCGTTCACTTCACGAGAGATAGAATGATTATACGTTAAAACTTCCTGAGCTGACGGGCTCGCCCGTTGTAGTTGACGACTCTATTCGACCATTCGGCTACCCGATACCAGGAGATAGCCGGGCAAAGGATGCCATGGTCTGCGATAGATTCGGTACACACCGATCACCGCAACACTAGGGAGAGGATCACTCAAGCGACTTCAAACCTGTAACCAGTCGGGATACTGAATAAATCTGGCAGTAACTGGTAGCGAGGGCGCTTGGTCTGCCTGCTGAGTTAACTACCCGGTGCGTCTTTTACTGCTGAGTCTTCTACGCTCATCCTGCGGCTGAAAGAACGATCACATATCGTTATACCAGCCTGGGGTGACGGGTTCGCCCGTTGTAGTCGACAACCCAAGTTGTTAGTCAGAGTGCACAGTCAATTGGCTTATGCCGCACGGTGCGCAGACCGTCCAGGAGCGCCAGAAGTTTGATTCCTAGGGGAAACTGACCATAAGGCCAGAGTCCTACCCGGGCTCGCACTTCATGCGTGGAGGCCGTCGGATAGGTGTCGACCCGTGAGTGTGACCAACCCTGAACAGAATGGGTCTTCGTGGCCACCTCAGCGAGGGCCCATTAACTCCCTCAACGGTCAACAGCACAGACACGATTGGGTTACTAACTATTTTGTTTTTTTTTTTGAAAAATGTATTTTTGTTTTTTAGATGTCTTTTAATCGAGATTCGGATCGGACGCCGCCCCAGGCGTTCCTGGATCTCCTGGAGGAGTTGGCGTCCGATTCGGATGAAATAGATGAGGGTGCAGCGCCGGCGTTCTGGGATGATGACGTTGGATATGACGATGACGACGCAGATATCGTGGAAATCGCCTGCGATCTAGAGATCGTCGAAGGCATCGATCTCCACATCGCAGGCGATCCTAACGTACCAATCGATCGGCACCAGGCAAAGATCACAAACAAGCAACATCATACAGACCGATCACACATCTCAACATTATGGGCAAACTGTGTGAGAGACTTATACTGTGGAGACTTAAAGCCACAGTGAATAGATTACAACCACCCTTCCAACACGGATTCACACAAGCAAGAGGCACAGCGACCGGGAAAAATAATCACAGATGCCCTCGCCGAAGGGGACAGCGTCTCCATGATATCTACAGAATTCTTACAAGTACATACATAACATGTTTAAATAAGCGTTAAATACAAATACCGGCATTAAGAATAGAAAAACTTACAAACTTACAAACTTACAGTACATAAGAGTGAAAACAGTTTATATTATTCTGCCATAAACAAGTAGCGCAATGCCCACACCTTGAAGAGATGCGGGCTCGCTGTATTAAAATAAGAGAAAACTACCTTGAGGACCGGAAACTGATAGGAAGATTCCGCACCACTGAAGGAGAGGAGAAGCCTATTCCACACGGCGTCCCCCAAGGCTCGATACTCGGCCCGGTAATTTTTAATCTGTACGTCCATGACATCTGGGATATACGTGACAGAATAAGAGGACTCAAGCTCTCTCAATATGCGGATGACCTCTGCATCATAAATAGAGCCGCACAACCTGACCACGCCACAAGGAGAGCAGAATGGGCAGCGGAATCCATCATCGATTACTACACGAGATGGGGCCTCAAATGCAATGTAGAGAAAACCGAGTGCATCATGTTCTCGAAGAAACGCCAGTATTGCTAATCGGTAAGACTGAAACAACGAACACTACCTTACCAGAAACAAATCAAATACCTGGGCGTCATCTTTGACAAAAATTTGAAGATGAACCCGAACACGAACAAAGTGGTTAAAAAACTGAAACAAGTCCGAGGAATGCTCGGACCGATAATTGGATACTTCGCAAATACAAACCTGCAGACCAAACTGGCAATCATACAAGCCTGCATCGTACCGATCCTGGACTACGGAGTGGTACAACTGCTCCCGAGATACAGTGCAGCGAATCTACAAAAAATCGAAAGACAATACAGAATGGCGCTCAAAAGCGCGGCACAGCTACCAAAAAGAACAACGACGGAGGCGATATGGGAAATGGCTGACATAGAAGCCTGGCACCTACGCGCCGAAGACCTCCATCACAAAATGTTGGAAAAAATAGCCAATCTACAAATACAAGATCTCGAAGCTCCAGGCGACGCATACCTAGCCCACGGAGACTTTAATCCGCTGCAAAGCAACTATAGAATCGGAGAAATCGAATACAATCGGGATAAGAGAAACTTCAGGCGCTGGCCCAAAGAAGCGGTGGCTCCCCGTCCTCTTAGGTTAAGATAGTTAAGTTAGGATTAAGCATAACACAAACCAACGAAACACATGATAAATTGTAACAGTTTGTTATGAATAAATAAAATACAGCTACACAGATTCACCTAGAACATAAGCAGCTGACACACCCCTGATCGGCCCACCGGCCGCAGGGACCCCATGTAAATACCAAAGTAGTCAAATAAACAAATTTCTGATTCTGATGATGTTGGATTCGAGGGCCCTCTCGACTTCAACAACATGTCGATCGATTTCCAAAGCCCCGGCGGTACTCTGCATAATTAGTAAGTATATAAAGAATTCCATGTTATTTTCAGAATTTATCGTCAATTTATTGTATTTTTGTCTTTCAATAGTGACTCGCCAACGTCATCATCCCGGTTCTCGGCTGCGCCGCTGCCGTCCACCAGCGCGGGCTGGTTGGAGCCTTTGGAGCCGCCCTTCACCAGCGCGGGCACAGCGTCGCCCGAGCCGCTGCCGTCCACCAGCGCGGGCAGAGCGTCGCCCGAGCCGCTGCCTTCCACCAGCGCGGGCGACTCCCCCTTCAGGCGGCCCAGCATCCGCTACCCGCCGCCGCCTAGAACCCAGCCGCGCTCGCCCGTCGGGCCGGCCACCCTGGATTATTTTTCGCCGAACTATAGAGAGGTATAAAATACAAATATTTATTTATTTTCCAAAACATAATTGTCCTTACGGATAATTCCAAATCGTTAATTATTTATCTAATAAAATACAAACGGAGCTGCCGTGGAATTCACCAACCGGAAATCGGGCCAATCATATATAATTATTACACTAGGTTAGGGATTTCGTCCCGTGACTCTCGAGTCTCGAAATCCCGGGAGGTCTCGAAGGTTTCGACTTCGAGACCGATACCGAGACCGAGATTTTTTTCCCGGGACTTCCAGAGTGCTCTTAAACTTTTCGGTACGAGTACTTTACCTTCCTAATAACTCACATGAATACTCAATATCATTAAAAGCATAGATTTAAGTAGCAAAATTACGTTTAAAAGTATCTGCATACGCGCACCGCACGGTAGGTAGTTATTATCCTTAGCAACCGATACCTCCCTTCATCTGCGTGGTGTTGGCATCCCAACGCTGATTTGAACCTGACCATCAATATAGAAAAAGCTTTGTATGAAAATGGGGGACTTAAAGGCAAATACCTATCCCGTATACCTACACAAATACTTGCTGATTGTAACACCAACAAGCGTAGAGGCCGAAAGAGATTTTTCGTCTGCAGTCGTCGCCCCCGCTGCGAACTCCCGCCTGGCCGCCGCTCCCGACGCGGTGATGCGCGTTACCTCGAACCCAGCCTGTATAGCTTATGAACTTTTCAAAAAACTCATTGTACACCCCGTTGCAGCTTTTTGCCCTGGCCTGGGGGATTACGCGGGTCTTGCTGATGCCGTCGCAGCAATCCGGGCACAACCCGCCCTATACCACATGGGCTCGAGACTCCTGACGGGAGAGGTGCCCGCTGCAGGTTGGTCCGACTCGGCTGCTCTGGGCTTGCTAGGCCGTGTAGGCTCTTTCGGCCAACAGTTTATGTCTTCGACAACTTTAATGAAGAGCCCATCGGTGCGCGAGGGCGCGTACAAAAATGCCCCTGACTATGACCCTGCGTACGAGGCCATGATGGGCTCTTATAAAATTGCCCAGCTTGAAGGGCAGAAGCGTGGCCTTGAGGCTTTATGCAGGACCCAGACAGTTGATGCCGGATCATACCGCTCGGCGTGCCAGGCATTCGGCAAGGCCCCAAACGAGGCGTTGCTTGAGGCCATAGCTGCAAATTCGCCGGCAGCACTCGCGGAACGCGCCGCACAAGAGGACGACCGGAGGGCAGCTATGGCAGCCAGGCAACGCCTCGAGGAAATTCGGGCCATGGCGGAAGCTCAACGGCATATGCCTGTGGAATGAAAACTATGTTTAAATCTGACAATCATGTATATGTGTTTTATTCTAATTATGTTTTACTGTTGACATTAACCCGTTTCAAGGGGTATTCTTTGTATTATTCTCCATTACTCATTGTGAACACGAGCTCATGTCTTGCTTTTGATTTGTAGCCGCCTCCGGTCACGGTTGTCTGATGAGATGATTTGTGCACCAAGTGTTCTTCGAACACATTACTTGCGCAAGCAAAAATAATGTTTCGACAGCACTACTACTATTTTACCACTGATTTTTAATAAAGTATGTCCCAAATACTTGTATTTTCATTTAAAACGAATATTTTGAAATTTAATTAAAAAACATAGCTAGTCTCAAATCGCTCGAGAGTCCCGAGACTAGGTTTTAAAATGCGAGACTTGTCCCGGGACCAGAAACCTCACCGAGACCGAAATCGCTAGTTTAGGTAGGTTTAGGACGGCTGCCTTGCCGCATGTGAATGTTTACCTTACCGCCCATTCGCTCCCCCTTCGAAGCCGAAGAATGTGAGATGCGGAAATTGCGGTTTTAGATCATTTTTCTAGGAAGGAGTTTGAAATTTTCCAGGAGAGACCGAGATATTTAAAGAGTCACCCGTTCTCTCGATCTCGGTCTTCGGCGGGTACGAATACACCAATTCTTCTAAGGACGGTCAGATTATCGACGATCCTACTAAGCAGTATTTTGTTACTTTTCAGAGATCGCCGTTGCGTTTGCGTTCTGCGTCCCCCGTCTGGCTTTCGCCGCCGAGCACTCTAAGGTCTGTATTTATTAATTTTTCTTTCTTACGGGCATGTGGCGGAGCTTGACGGTGGACTGTTTTGTCCAAGTCTTCTGCGCTCACTTCACGAGAGATAGAATGACTATACGTTAAAACTTCCTGAGGTGACGGGCTCGCCCGTTGTAGTTGACGACTCTATTCGACCATTCGGCTACCCGATACCAGGAGATAGCCAGACAAAGGATGCCATGGTCCGCGATAGATTCGGTACACACCGATCACCGTAAGACTAGGGAGAGGATCACTCAAGCGACTTCGAACCTGTAACCAGTCGGGATACTGAATAAATCTGGCAGTAACTGGTAGCGAAGGCGCTTGGTCTGCCCGCAACTGCCCGGTGGGCCTTCTACTGCTGAGTCTTCTACGCTCATCCCGCGGCTGAAAGATCGATCACATATCGTTATACCAGCCTGGGGTGACGGGTTCGCCCGTTGTAGTCGACACCGTCCAACTATGCAGCTTTCCGGTAGCGAACGCATTCGTTTAGCTCGGGCCAAAAGATCAATTGTAGGTAAACTCTGATCGGTTCAACACCTATTCAGTAGCCTCCTCGTGTGAAAGGCTACCCCAGGTAAGGCTCTTGCGTCTCAGGCCTCACGGCTAGTGGATCGGTTTCTCCTGGTGGATTTCCCCGGGCGCTACTGGACGGTTTGCGTACCGTTCGACAATTTGAATATTACGATACTACGATAATAATTTTACTACATATCTTTTCTACTACTTATGAATAATTTTACTACGTATCAACTGATTTTATATTCCCTAAGGGGATTCATTTTTCACTGGACTGTTACGGGATGACATAACGATTCTAGCAATACCGCAGACTTCTAAATCGGTCTAAGCGTTTAGAAGTTATGATGGAATAAGGAAACGGAAATTTCCTTTTCACCGTCGATGTGTTTATTTTAACCTATTGATATTTGGAGATTTGGACATTTACACAACTACTCGCTTAATATTTTTAGATTGAGGAACCCTATGACACTCGGGATGACATAACGATTCTAGCAATACCGCAGACTTCTAAATCGGTCTAAGCGTTTAGAAGTTATGATGGAATAAAGAAACGGAAATTTCCTTTTCACCGTCGATGTGTTTATTTTAACCTATTGATATTTGGAGATTTGGACATTTAGACAACTACTCGCTTAATATTTTTAGATTGAGGAACCCTATGACACTCGGGATGACATAACGATTCTAGCAATACCGCAGACTTCGAAATCGGTCTAAGCGTTTAGAAGTTATGATGGAATAAAGAAACGGAAATTTGCGGTCAGGGGGAATTTTCGATCACTACAACAGAATTAGGTTTTTGAAATTGAATTGAAATTCAGACAGGACGTGAGACTAATAATATTGTTTTAATTTTCAGGCGACCTCTGGCGGCGGCGGGGCGAGTAGCAGCGGGCGGCGGACGCGGGAGAGCCGGCGCGCGGCGGAGAGCAACGCGCGGCGGAGAGCGACGCGCGGCAGGCGGGGCAGCGCAGCAGGCGGCGAGCCAGGCGGCGCGGCAGGCGGCGAAGGAGGCGGCGCGACGGCCGGCCGAGGAGGCCGGGCGGCGGGCGGTCGACGGCGGGGGAGGGCAGCCGGCGGGGCACGACGGGGCGCGGGGAGAGCATCGGCAGGCCTGAGGGTATATAGACGTGGTCGGCACGCCGCCATGCGAGCTGTGGTCTGTGAGAATGTCTGGTGTCGGAGCTGTGGTGTCGGAAATGGCCGGACCATTTCCTCACTCCTCCCAGCTACAGAGAGGTACGAAATACAAATATTTATTTATTTTCCAAAACATAATTGACCATAATTGACCTTGATGACCATGGGCCATCCGATCCTGGGTGAACGGCCGGGCAAAGGACACTGTGGTCCGCGATAGATTCGGTATACACCGTTTCACTGCTTCGTAAGGGAGAGGACCGCGAAATAATTTTAGGGATTTACAGGACAAATCAAATGTCGATTTACAGGACAAATCAAATAATTTTAACCAACAGAGAATGAATCATGCACATTGTGTAAAATAGGGAACAATATAGGGAGCTAAGATAGTGTTTGACTCGAGACGACCGTAATTTTTCGTAATATTTTTGGTAATACATTAATTTAGAGGACGAACCAAATAATTTTAACCAACAGCGAAAGAATCATGCACACTGTGTAAACCCCCAAAAGGATTAATTTACGATGAGCATTTTTCATTTTCTATTTAATGTATAGTATAGTATTATTACTATTCTTATTACAGGGTCCAATGTGATCTTGCAAAATTACAGTACAATCCGGTAAAGAGGCGGCGCCCTTCGCCATTATTGATCGGCATTTGTTTCATATCCTTTAATATTTGCTACTTTGCTACTTGTAGTTTCCACTGTTTCCTATTTTGTAGTGGGGTTTGGCGTGAGACTCAAGCCGTCTAGATATAGATACTTCAGGTGCCATGACTGTAGAATATTGGCCGCCATTGTCATAACGTTGACATGGTTGACTGGATATTAAAAAAATATTATAATTAACGTTTTTCTTCCAAAGATTTATAATTTTAATTATGTTGCAATTGTTCCAAATTTTACTTTGTAGATGCAGCAAATTAGATTCTTGAAGTAATTGTTATGTTATATGTATTGGAAATATTTTAATTTTCGGTTAATTTATGTATACATATATTTTTTATAGTACAAAACGTCCTTCCTATTTCGTAAATTAAAATTTTTGTTTAAGACATCACAGTGTAAATAAGACTAAGCAAACGAACGCCAGGGACTAAGCATACTCGCCGGTAGGGAAGTTATTGCTTAGTGATTTTAGTGATCAAAAACAATGTTTATCATAATGTTATAGAATAACAATAATATACTAATAATGTTTCAGAATAATAAGTACTATGTAAACACTGTCTACTGACTAATATTGTTTGGTAATCGGCCGTCTCATATTTATATCACTTGAAATCCTATTTCATTTATTAACCTTTCTTCAATTCTTCATTCAGATAAAGTTACCATTACCAAACGGTGAAAGTCTCCGGTATTTTGCTAAGAGCAAACGGTGACCCGGAAGATTTGGACGATGACTACACGTATGTCACCAGTGTTTGACTCGAGATGACCGTAACTTTTCGTAATATTTTTGGCAATACATTAATTTGGAGGACGAACCAAATAATTTTAACCAACAGCGAAAGAATCATGCACATTGTGTAAAAGTAGGGAACATAGGGAGCTGACCTAGTGTTTGACTGGAGATGACCATAACTTTTCGTAATATTTTTGAGAATACATTAATTTACAGGACGAATCGAATAATTTTAACCAACAGTCGCCAGCTCTAAACCAAGCAATCATTTTTATCAAAAACAAGACGAAGGAAGATGCCCTAGCAACGAATCCATTATTTTTAACCGAAATCTTAAACGTGTATCTCAAAACCAATGAATATATCGTAAACCAACGACGAAGGAAGCATTTTATAGCAAAGAACCCATTATTTTCAACAAGCGGAATTCCGTATCTATCTTATCAAACTAATTTATCGACAATTCGGCCAGTCGATAACAGCACGTTGTTTGTCGGCAGCCGAGTTTTATTTTGTACCATGGATATGAAGGTTATTCGGATCGGGTTTTAGATTTAATTCTTCACTCCGTGGCGGCTGTCACGAAGACTTGCAAAGCGGAAAAGACATGGGGGCCGCTTTAGGATTTGGATATTAAAGGAGGACATTTTGTTTTCAGTAGAGCAGCGACGCAGATTCTTTCCGAGGTCCGAAGAAAACGTCGATATGAAGACTCGGTGCGGGAATTCGCAGCTAAAACGCCGGCCAGTCAAATTGAAGCCCAATTCGAAGGAAATATCGTGAATTTAGCGCGAAAAAGACGTCGTCAAAGCGCTCGCAACAGACACGCCGACCGGGAGAAAGTAAAATGGCGGCCGGTCGCGCCAATCAAGTGCCAATAGGTGTGCAATAGCACAGACTTATCGTGCAATAGGTCTCTGGTCGCGCGGCGCGCCCAAAGATAATAGTCCACTCTACACTAAAGGGGTGGACACACTATCACACGCGTCCGTTAGCCGCGGCTTATGGGCGCGATCTGTGTAATGAATTTCTATTGAGCCGTGCACATTATCGGACGTCAGTCACGGACGCGACCTCGAGGCTTCGGACGTCCGATAGAGATCTGGCAAGCCACGTCCCACACGACTGTACATACTATCCATAAGGCGCGGCAGCGGACGCGTCCGATAGTGTGTTCGCTCCATAAAGGCGTGAACATATTATTTATTGAACGCGTTCGTCATCCGCGACTCATGGACGCTTCAATTAAATATGTTCGCCACAGGGGCAAAACGTATTATTATCGGACGCGTCCGAGAAGGGGCGAACATACTCAGTAACTCAACGCGCGAGAGTGTGGAGGGGCAAACATTTTATCTGACGCAACTGATACTATGTACAGTCGTTTGGGACGCGGCTTGCGGATCTCTATCGGACGTCCAAAGCCTCAAGGTCACGTCCGCGACTGACGTCCAATAATGTGCACGGCTTAATAGACATTCATTAGACAGATACCTTTATGGGGCGTTTACACTCTCGCGCGAGGCGAGACGCAAAACCATGTAGTAAACATACGGAACAGAGGCAAAGCTTCTAGCAAGTAGGTAAACATTTTGTACGCTCGTTAGAAGCTTTGCCTCTGTTCCATTTGTTTACTGATATGGTGAGAGTGTAAACGCCCTATTAGAGGCGTGGGCATATTATCGGACGCGTCCGTCAGCCACGACTTATGGTCGCGACTGAAAAGGTATCTGTGTAATGAATTTCTATTGAGCCGTGCACATTATCGGACGTTAGTCGCGGACGTAATCTTAAAGCTTCGGACGTCCGAGAGATATCTGCAAGCCGCGTCCCAAACGACTGTGCATATTGTCAGTCAGGTTCGTATCAATATTCAGTCAGGTTTACGGACGCGTCCTATAATATGTTTGCCCCTTTAGTCGCGTCCGTAAGCCGCGGCTTACGGACGCGACTAAATAATATGCAGTCGTTTGGGACGCGGCTTGTGGATCTCAATTGGACGTCCAAAGCCTCAAGGTCACGTCCGCGACTGACGTCCGATAATGTGCACGGCTCAATAGAAATTCATGACACATAACCTTTTAGTCGTGTCCGATAATATGTTTGCCCCTAAAGATATCATATCCGCCTGCTTCTAATCTATTCCTATGAATAGCGTTGTACAGTATAGCTATTATCACCTAATAGTAACACACGTTAATAACTGCTATTGTTACAGTTATTTTGATCTCACCTAATGTAAAATGAGATTGAGTACCCACACGGAAGACGTGTGGCTACTCAAGTTTGCTGATAATTATGCAGAATCCTCTACATTAAACTAAACAAAAAGTGACTCCTTTTTAAGAATAGGAGATTTTTACTACACGAAAAACTGTGTTGAAAATCACCTATAACTTTCTTGATTAGGACCTGAGAAAAAAATACATATCTTAAAGTACAAATAAAAGTGTTCTTTTTCTCGGTCTAAATCCCCGCCTAAAAAACCACCTAAATTGAAAAGCATATGATTTGTAACTATGTTGTTGGTGTATAGAATAATCTCGTCAGAACAAAAAACTCCAAATGTAAAAAATCTGTTTCAAAAAACTTACAAGATATATTTTTTTAGTTTTTGTGCAAAATCACTGATTGAAAGCTATTGCCGCACGGTAATCACACACCGCCAAATATAAAAAAACGCGATAATCTTCGATTAAATATAGATCATTAATTTGCTAAACTAGTAATTAAATATTGCGGTATCTCGTATTTATAGTCATTATAATCTTTCAGTTTTATAATAGTACATCAATAGCCCTAATTACACCTGGTAGTAGTTAACAACAATAAGGTGTTAACCTATTAAAGTTAGTGGAAATAAAGTAAATTCTGTAATTATTAAAATACTTTAAAGAAACAAATATTAAAAAAAGCTTGTATTTATTCGTAGAATATATCAATGTCAACAAATTATACATCATGCGTTTTTTACTAGTGACATCCCTGTTGTTAGTGAATCAAAACGAGCAAGTAAGATTAGAACGCACATTACGAACGAACGATTCTAATACAAATTAGAACGACATGACTGACAAATAAAAGTTTGACAAGCTTTGATCGCGCTGCGCCATCTAGCGGTAGGTAAACCATCACGAATATTGTTTATTCGCATTATTTTACCTATCGCTAGAAGGTGCAAAGCGCTCAACCCTTTTATACATTAACCCCTTGAGTATGATACGACCAAATCTGGTTCTGAAACAATTATCCGTTGAGTATGATACGACCAGATTTGGTTCCGCGTTTTTTTCACTTCTTTGACGTTCTCATATTTATTCATAATTATCTAATTGTTTTACAAAACGATATTTCAATATTCTGTATTCGAAATTTCAATGCAATCATTGTGCAGTTGTTCTTTTTATGATTGGTGTAGTAGTTTCGTAGTTATAGTACTTTAAGGTCGATGTCGCCGAAAATCCTGCAAAAGAGACAGATGCATCCATGAAAATACCCATTTACTCCAAGGGCTAGAAAAATAATTTTCAAATTTTAACGCCTTCTTGTATTTAAAAAAAAAAAAACTATATCAGTCGTACTGATTCATCTACTACGAGGATGTCACTAATGAAAAACTCACCTGTATATGTCCATACTTTCCAATTTCAACAGTTTCTGAGAGCGCCGCGCTTGGCGTTTTAGTCGCTTCTAGTTATCAATACGATCGACGCACATCTCTCTGTTCTGTGCCCACTATCAAATGTGTACCACGTAGTCGAATAAACTAATACGTTATAAATGATTTTTGTTGAACTCATCGCGTGCGTGAATTTGACTTGACTGCTTTGCATATCGTTTTCGCGCTGGATTTTACTTTGTTTCGTTTCATCTCTATTCTATACAGGTGAGTTTTTTTATTAGTGACATTCTTGTGGTGGGTGAATCAATACAAGCAAATAATCAACTTAATCAAGTTTTATGTAACAGCAAATAGTTCAAATTTACAAAAAAAATAATAACATCAAATTTTGTATCAAACGTTGCTTACTTGCTACTTGCTAGTAGCGATTCACCCACCACAAGGATGTCACTAATATAAAACTCACAGTGTATATATATCGTGATTGAAATGAAAACGCAAAAGATTGAAAAAAATGGCATTTTTTGAGCCCTTCGCTCATGCGAAATCGACCGTTTTGTATTTCGTTTCGCATTGGAATTTCTAGTGTTTCGTTTTATATTACCTGTACGAATACCGTCGTAGATTTATGTATACGTAATATAAGGTAAATAAATTATTTGTCATATTAAATACCCACTTTTTATTGTGTATTATTTATATTAGTGATATACTATATTTGTATTATGCTAGTTTAGACTAGATAAAATAATAAATGTATCTAGTTTTTAATAGATAAAATAATATCTACATTGCTGTTACACTGATATTAAATATGATTTAATGTGAGTCTCGCTCCGTCCGACGCGAGCTGCGCGCTGCCCGCTCTGTTGCCGCACTGCAATTTCATAAAAGCGAAAGAAGCCCGGATTACACGGCGCATGGTTATAGTTACACGGTGTATAGTAATGTAGACATTACAAGTTTATTATTATTATTATTATTATTATTATTACATTTACAGACAGGCAGCATAATTGCTGATATGTCTGAATATGAAACTGAGTACAACTACAATTTCTGTTTAAGGTGTCCGTCTAGTCTATTTTTGAACATATTGACACTACTCGCTTCAACCACTTCGGCAGGTAAACTGTTCCACTGGTCCACAATCCGGTTGGTCAGGAAATGTTTCCTGGGATTCATGTGGAATCGCGTTTTCTCCAGCTTAAAATTGTGTCCTCGCAGATGATGCTTGTAGTTTCTCTCGAAGATAGAAGACAATTCGGGGCAATTGTAGCATCCGTTGAGGATCTTAGTTAAGTTTCCTTTTGAATATCAGTTGGATAAGTTGTTATATGATATATATTCCCATTATATACGTTTTCTACCAAAAAAAAACGCAGTTATGATTTTTTCCGAGGCATTAAGAACCCATGTTTAGTTTAGCTATGTTCCTGTGGATAAATCTGTTGGAAAACTATATATTGCATTCCTCCATGACTGCCTATCGTATTTACAAAGAAAAATCGCAGTTATGATTTTTTCCAAAGAAACAGGAATAAAAAGATGTTTTTGAATTCAAAAAATATGAAGCCGTAATAACAGCTGTTGGATTTTTTGAAACAGGTTAAAAAACTGAGTCGTTAATGTCTAGAAAACAAAATAATGTAGTTATGATTTTTTTCCAATGAAATACGGACAACTATGTTAAAATTCTAAATATATAGAAACGCACACATCCGATTCGTTGGATTTTTTAAATTAAGTGTTATATTTAGGTAAAGTATCGAATAAAAAAATAAAATCGCAGTTATAAATTAATGCAAGGTTCGAGGCTAGTTTTACTGGGCTATATGTACATAACTCGGTTAAACTACGTCCGTTTTTAAAAAAAATCCTTCGCTTCTAGAAATCGTTATAGATTCTAATAACCTAAAATAAATTCAAATTGATAAATAATTTTGCTACTCCGAATAATGCTCTTGGACATTATACATATCAATTTACATGTAATTACATTGTAAAGTAATGAAAGATTCATTCTTATCGACGATGTACCTTTGCAAAAAAACACAAATCCTTATGGACTCAAATGACAAAAGGACCAGTGTCTGACGTTGTAGATTTGACCCGGACTTTGGGGTTGTTGCTGGATGCAGATGATGGTCCATATTGCGCGAACGAATATTGTAATCATCCAAAAATGACCTTATGCGTGTCCACATACAAAGTTGATGGTGCATATTGGCGTTGCAATGGCGTCATTGATAAACGAAATTAAACAAAAACAACCAAATGCACATCTAGACAATCATTGCGTAAAGGCACTTTTCTTGAGGGATCAAAATTAAAGATAGGCCAACTTTTATATTTGGTCAAGTTGTGGACTAAACGAACATCACTCCAGATTGACATGATTGAAGAGCTCAAAATTGCCGCACATACTGCAGTAGATTCGTCATCTTACTGCCGAGAAGTCGTTATTGATGGAATGATTAAAAATAGTACTAGGTTCGGTGGCCCTGGCAGAACCGCCGAAATCGACGAGTCTAAATTCGGAAAAAGGAAATATCACCGGGGACACCGCGTCGAAGGTTCATGGGTATTTGGCGGCATTGAGAGAGACAGGCCGTATATTCTTGATAGTAGTACCTTGCCACAGCGCAGTAGTTTTGATTCCAGTGATCAAATTTTGGATTCTGCCTGCGCGACCATCATAAGTGACTGCTGGAGAGCCTACGTTAAACTAGATGAATACGGATACCCTCATCTAACTGTAAACCACAGCAAACATTACAAGGACCCCATTACAGATGCTCATACTAACGCCATTGGGTCCTTGTGGCGCCACACTAAGAAAGCATCAGAAGTGAGGGCCGGAGTAGCACACATTTGCAGGGCAATCTTGCCCGATATATGTTTTAAAAGTCAAGCTAAGCTAGTAGCAAAGATGCGCTAGTTGAATTTAGTAAAATGGCTACGGCATTGTACACAGGTCATCATACTGGAGAACGAATTAATGATCGTATGACCGAATATGAGCAATTACTTGTACAAATGCAAATACTAGCGGAAAATAGCACAGACATTCACCACCAACATCCGAACCAGATCTACATGTAGACCAGCCTGAGCTCGGCACCGCAGTTGCAGTGGCCGGCCTGGCTGAGCGTTGTGCGTTTGTTGCAAAGGGAGGCATATTTATGTGGAGATTTCTGCGTTGGTGTTCGGAGGCAGTTTCATAGGCGCTTTAACGTGGGTTCAAAAGGAAGACAATTATGTTATGGGTGTATAACTTCAGAACGACCGGTTCAGTGTTAAAAGGGAAGTCGACAAGCCCGTACACAAGAGAATAGGAAGCCAGTCCACGTCGGCCAGCCCCTAACTAAACAAGCTGCTGCATTGCACATGTCTGACCGCTCGGTAATTGCCTTTTGATCTGCATTTCCACCCATACAAAATGGCTACTGTCCAGCAGTTAAAGCCTAATGATTATGCAAAGCAGAAAGAGGCATAGAGACGACCATAACCTATCGTAATACTTTTAGTAATACATTGATTTACGGGACAAACAAAATAATTTAAACCAGCAAAGCAAATGAATCATGCACATTGTGTAAACATAGGGAACATAGGGAACTGAGCTAGTGTTATACTCGAGACGACCATAACTTTCATAATATTTTTGGCAATACATTAATTTACAGGACGAACCAAATAATTTTAACCAACAGAGCGAATGAATCATGCACATTGTGTAAACGTAGGGAACATAGGGAGATGAGCTAGTGTTTGACTGGAGATGAGCATAACTTTTTGTAATATTTTTGAGAATACATTAATTTACAGGACGAACCAAATAATTTTAACCAACAGAGCGAACGAATCATGCACATTGTGTAAACATAGGCGGTGTTATTCAGAGTCCGGCTTAAACAGCGTCACTAACCTCTGATTATTTTGCCTCTAAAAATCTAGCCAGACCCATAAAAAACTGGCATGTCAGGGATGACACTTCAATGTCTGATCACAGACAAATAACCTTTAAACTACTAAACACCGTAGACTGTCAAACCACAACTTTCAGGAATCCTAAAGCCACCGACTGGGACGCTTACCGTACCACACTAAGGCTTAACCTTGAAACAATACAAAAAAATATAAAAACACGCGAGAGTCTAGAATTGGCCACAGCACTTCCCAGGTGCTGTGACAACTAGCAACGCCGCCGCTGCTCCATACAGACCTCGAAACGAGGACTGGAGTAGGGCTGCTAGAATCATAAGGCCCGATCAAGTTAAATGGGCCGTAAAATCCTTTAAACCTTACAAATCATGCGGGGACGACGGAATCATGCCCGTGCTTTTGCAACAGGGTATCGACATTCTAACCCCATATCTGGTTAAAATCTTCAGAGCAAGCTATGCCTGGGGACATATACCAGAAGAATGGACCAAGGTCAAAGTGCTATTCATACCCAAGGCTGGCAGGAAGGACTACGCACTGTCAAAGTCCTTCAGGCCAATTAGCCTAACATCCTTTCTACTGAAAGCGATGGAAAAGATACTGGATAGCTATATCAGGGAAAAAATCCTAACGGTCAACCCTATCAGCTGTAACCAACACGCCTACCGCAGAGGCAAATCCACGGAAACCGCTCTGCTCTACCTAGTAGGACAGAGTGGTAAAGGCGTTGGAAGACAAGCAAATCGCAGTATGCGCATTTTTAGACATTGAGGGCGCCTTCGACAAAACCCCAATTAAATCACTGGTGAAGGGGCTAGAGTCAAAACAAGTTGACAACACCACAACCAGATGGGTGAAAGCGATGCTCTCAAACCGCACGGCCAAGGTAGCTCTTCACGGAACAAACCTTGAAGTCACCACTACAAGAGGCTGCCCGCAGGGAGGCGTACTCTCGCCCCTACTATGGACTCTTGCAATAGATCAACTCCTGCATAGGATGGCAGAGGCCAGGATAGACACACAGGGCCTATGCTGATGACCTAGTAGTCATTGTCCGGGGCTTCTGCCAAAACACGATCTCACACATAATGCAAAAAGCGTTAACAATCGTTAGCAATTGGTGCAGAGAGAACGAATTATCGGTCAACGCCGATAAGACCGTCCTCGTGCCATTTACCAACAAACGTCAACTAGGTGGACTAAAAATGCCAATCTTAAACTACAGGCAGATTATAAAATCGAAGACTATCGCGGTTGTTTGACATTATAAATAGGATAGAAAACGAAATTACCGCGTGAAATTTGTAGGACCCGACGTTTCGGTGACGTTGCAGCCGCCGTTGTCTAGGGTAGACTAAAGAGCTGTCAGTCCGTTGTTTTGCGGGTAGGCCGCAAACCGCTGCCGCCACTGCGTAGGTTATAACGGTGGTGGGGGGCCGGGCTCGGAGCGCGGGAATTTTTAAAATCCGTCTTGCACACAACACTCACTGTATCCTGTTTTACGTCTTTGCGTTCGGCGTTCGGCGGCGGGAACATTTTAAGAAGAGGGTTCCACGTAGAAGAGAGTTTGTAGCCGTCATCTCTATTGAAGTTCGGAGTTCTTCTTATTTCAATGGCTTCCCGGATCATGCGAGGAAAGTAGAATTGTTCCTTTGTAACAGCGGCGCCAGTATGTGACAGCAGCGCCAGTATGTAACTGCCAGGTTCCCAATATGTACCCGCGGGGTTGGACCTGGTTATACCTAGTCGTAGAATAACCTCGAACAGAAATCAAGTGCAGGAAGTATTATTTAAAGCCGAAGCCAATAAACATAAAAAAACTAACTTTCAGAAAAAATTGGACGCCACAGCTTTTTAAAGGTTAAAGCTGAAACTAAAAAAACCAGCACTTGATACAAAAAAAAAATTAAGCACAAGATTTAACAGGGTGGGTAAGTCTCACAGGTTTGTCACTGGTTTTGCCAGGAGGTAGCAACTCTTTCTTCAGCTGTAAAAAAGGAAATGAGAACACGTTGCTTCTTTTCAGCGTTCTTTATTCCGTTTCTCCACGGGCACAGCAAAACGAAGAAGGTGCAAGGCACACGATGCACACGATCACAGCAAAGCAGTATATAAATCCTCCAAAAGTCGACAGTAGGTAGGTCCGGAATTTGAACACTCCGATCACTAAAATGCTCCAAGAAGCAGGCCGCCACGCTACGGCAGTTGATGCTTTACAGGTGTATTATTGATAGTAAATGGTATAAAAATAGAGGTGCTCGTCGCCCGTCAGAAAAGAACTACATGAATTAAAAACTGCGCCGCGCTATACTCGTCGGCAGCGACGCCGATCCTCAGCTCTTACGCCTGCGCTTCCACACTCCAAAATCACCAAAGAATCCATTTTTTAAAGGCGCAAGTACGACCCCGAAAGAAGAGTGATGTCACCTATTGACATTTCCGCCTGAACCAACGAGAATAGAGACGTCATTGCCGTAACCGTAGCGTTCGACACCTTCTTACACGTCTGAAAAACGGTTTTAACGACTTTTACAGTCGACTTTTAAGTCAAGTTGTGACTTAATTACGACGTTACGAAAATGAAGCAGAAAACTTCGGAAAAATAGTAGAGACGCCAGAAAACGTGTGCAAATGACACCGAAACATGTAATTACATGGATCTGCACACGGAAAAGCATGAATCGCGAAAGAAATGTCATGAAAAAAGCAGTTTTTGTTACAGCCCCCCTTCCAAAAAGAAATCGGAAGAGCCAACGAACGATTTCAAATGAATCGTCCCGATTCTAGCTCCACTCTCATGGGTTAACAAAAACGCCACAACGTCTATAACAGTGTATAAGACAGAAAAAAAAATACTCTTCTAAACCAAATGACCAAGCTACCTTCAATAAGGGTAAACAAGTCTACAAAAACATACAAATAAATAAACAAAATCTTCCCGTTAACTAAAGTGGAAACCCTGGTAGGTAAGTTCTGCAGAGGTCAACTGCCATTTGAAAACTCTCCACTTTCCCGTAGAGAACACAAAACTACTTCAACAACAAAACTACTGCTTACCATGGAAGCACAAAGCCCATGTAAAAGAAAAACAACAAAACCTGGTGTCCTAAACAACCGTAATAAACCACCCCTCCTACTGAAGGAACACCAACAACGTCCAATAATCAAACCAAATACTGGCTGTGGACAAAAGAAACCGATGACTATATTGTTAGACCACGACAGAACTAAAACCTCCTCCGGCATTTGAAAAAATGTCCAATACTACCTTTCATACCATCACCTTGCATACTTCCCTCTCAAGACATAAATTCAATCTACAGTGTTGCTAGACAGGTTTACTAGCAAGACTGATCTCAAACGAAATGATTTCAGTGATAGTAACCACTCGGTACTACACCTTTGTAAGGAACACATTTTTAAAGTCGATCTAGTCGAACTCATAAAGACAACTTTCCGAAGAATGTTAACGAGAGACATACAAATTACACAAATTACTTAGACCCTTTAGGATTTAATTTGAAATCCTTAATATGCCAAGAGCCAATATTCTTTCCCTGAGCATTAACCAACTCGTATACCAGAGCCGACAGTTTCTTGACTATCCGACATTTTTCATAACGTGGGGCAAACTTTGAAATAAAATAATTCCCCGCATTGCTCAAGAAGTACGTTTTCTTGTAAACCGTATCGCCCACCTCAAACTCCGCAGGACGGTGTTTACGGTCATAATACGTTTTATTGTGAGCATGCGCATTATCAAGTTTCTTCCTCACGGTATGAAAAACACCGGAAAGTTCGCTCAGATCTTGAGCGTAGGACAAACGACTGCCAAAAAGGACCTCAGCTTGGGACTCAGGAGATTGAGTATAAAACGAACCGTCTAAGATAGGTTCTCGACCATGAACCAAGAAGAAAGGACTGAAACCCGTAGCCTCCGAAACGGCCGAATTGATCGCCATCTGAATGGCAGAAAGGTGGAGGTCCCAAGAGCGATGGTCGTTTTTTACAGACAACGCCAACGCCGTGACAACTCCTCGATTCTGCCTCTCAGTTGGATTGACCTGAGGGCAATACTTCGGATTTAGGTAAACCTTAGGTATCCGATACTTGGACATTAGTTCGGTAAACTCCTTTCCAATAAATTGTTTTCCGTTGTCGGAAATAACATACTGAGGGACACCAAAGCGCAGGAAAACTTCATGCTCCATGATACGACTCACGATTTTGCTAGTAGCCCTCTTTAAAGGGAAAAGCAAACAGTATTTACTGAAACAACAAGTAACTACTAGTATGTGAATATTCCGATCTCTCGTCATCGGATAGGGACCCAACAAATCGACGGAGACCATCTGGAAAGGGAAAGAACAAGACTTTGGATTGCCTAACTGACCCAAAGGAGAAATATTTGGGTGTTTATACTGTTGGCAAGTTTCACATTGGGAAATGAATTTGACCACATCTCCGTGCAAATTCGGCCAAAAATAGCGCATTGCTAGGCGACGATGAGTTTTAAAAACCCCAAAATGCATAGACAGATCGGACGCATGGTTATCGTGTATAAGCTTCTCTCGGAGAGGTAAGGGTACCACTAACTTCCAGTCATAAGCGCTGGTGAGCTGGTACTTTCCCTTCGTGTAGCGATACAACTCTGCATCCTTAATCTGGTAATTAGGGTAAGCGGCAGGGTTATTAGATACCGCTTGGAACAAATCGTTGTACCAAGGATCGGCGACCACAGAAACAGATGAAACGGGCAGCAAACGCGATAACGCATCAGGAACCACATTTTCGACGCCTTTCTTATGGACGATCTCAAAGTCAAAGGCGGACAGCCGAATACCCCATCTGGCCAAACGGCCAGTTGGGTTTTTCAGACTCAAAAACCACAGAAGACTGGCATGATCCGTGAAGATTTTGACTTTGGGGCCGCCCTCTAAGTAGCCGCGAAAATGCTCGATTGCATGAATCACGCTTAGGGCCTCCCGTTCGGTAGCAGAGTATCGCGTTTCAGCGGGTAAGAGAGTCCTACTCGTGAAAGCGATGGGATGTTCTACGCCATCCACTGTCTGGGTAAGTACGCCGCCTAAACCGTACAACGATGCGTCGCAGTGTAACGCAAATGGCTTTGTATAGTCCGGACAAGCTAGTATCGGACTAGAAATTAGAGCTGACTTCAATTTTTGAAAGGCCTCTTCCGCTTCTGGTGACCACGAAAATGCGGGAGCACCTTTGCGGGTACTGGTCAAACGTGACAGAGGAGCAGCAATACAGGAGAAATTTCGGATAAACCGACGATACCAACCGGCCATCCCAAGGAAAGTTTTAACCAACTTAGGCGAACTAGGAGTCGGAAAGTCTAATATACATTGTACTTTTTCGGGATCGGTATGTAGACCATGAGAGTCTACTACATACCCTAGGTACTTAAGTTCTCGACGAAAAAATTGACACTTTTTGAAATTAATCGTTAGGTTAGCATAAACGAGACGATCTAACACTCGGTTTAACAATGAAATATGCTCTTCGAAAGTTGAAGAGACAATAACGATATCATCCAGGTAACAAAATACTTTGTTATCGAACGACGGGTCGAACAACTGATCAGCGAACCGTTGCATGCAGGCAGGAGAATTGCGCATGCCGAACGGACAGACTTGCATAGCAAAGAAACCACGTCCAGGAACCGTAAAACTGCACTTTTCCTGAGAGGCCGGATCTAAGGGGATTTGCCAAAAGGCGGCCGACAAATCGATGGAAGACAAGTAGTTAGCGTCTCGTAAACTGTCCAGGATGGTAGTAATTCTCGGAAGAGGGTACGCATCCGGCTTCGTTATCGAGTTGAGCTTCCTACTATCCAGACAAAATCTTAAAGTCCCATCGGACTTAGGAACAAAAATTGTTGGGTTATTCCAACCCCCTTTGCTAGGTTTAATAACTCCTAACTCTAGCATACGATCAACTTCCTCATTTAACAATGCTAAACGAGCGGGAGACATGGGATAATACCGCTGTTTCACCGGTGGATGATTACCCGTGTCGATAACCTGTGATATTAAATTAGTTCGACCAAGACCCTTAACGTCTGTCGAAACTTTTTGAAAACCATCGATCATTTTGTTTGCTAAGGACTGCTGATTCTCAGTCAGAGAAGCGAAAGGATGCAAAACCCTCACTTCGCTGACTGAATGCCAACTAACATCACTATCCTCAAACCTAACGAACTTCACAATTTCCGGAGCCAAATCAAATTGTCGGACAAAGTCCATGCCTAATATAAGAGAAGTGCCAATATCCGGAGCCACAACCGCTCGGATCACTTGACAACGATTATTAAATTTGAAAGGCAAAGACATATAACCGATCGTCCTAACCGTACTAGAATTTGCGGTGCTTAAAGTCCAAGACGAAGTCTTGTGCAGGGTATACCCGATCTCAATTAAATATCGATGTGAGTCGGCACCCAAAATTGTGACGCTCGAACCAGTGTCAAGCAAGCCACAAACCGCAATATCACCCAACGCAACATCTAAAAATGGACGACGGTTGTCTTTTTCCTTTTCGAACAAGGCAGAGACAGAGTGAACAAACGCATTCACTCTGTCTCGGTTCTCGAGTTTTTTGAATCGGCCGAAGTAGAATTGGGAGAATTATTTCCTTTGGAACAATCCGGACAAGTTGTCACGGTAAAATTAAATTTACCGCAACGGTAACAGTACTTGGAGTGCCCGTGATGTGAACCCCTC
The DNA here is from genome assembly GCA_944548615.1 of Micropterix aruncella. Taxonomy (NCBI): domain Eukaryota; kingdom Metazoa; phylum Arthropoda; class Insecta; order Lepidoptera; family Micropterigidae; genus Micropterix; species Micropterix aruncella. The sequence goes on from OX155970.1 coordinate 3,887,902, forward strand.
TGGTAACCACTATACGCTCCTCGAGGACCACCCGCATTATTCGGTTTGCCTCGGGAGTAACCACCTCGGTGAAAACCACCCCGATTGCTCGAACCTCTATGGGATTCTTGAGTACGATTGGATAGGGAATCAACAGCGGACACTGTGCACTGATGAAGATGTTCCTCAAGAGGAACGTCCGTACCATTATTACCGGAACCAGTACAATCGACAGAGTGAACTGCTCTAGACGCAGAAGGCTTGGCTTTTGAAAGTGCCTGCAGGTTAGCATTATACTCATTTATAGCCACATGCGTGAGTTCCTGCTGTTTCCCCACATGAAGCAGTTCTTGTATGGAATGAACAGGGATGTACGCGAAACATTGTTGCAGGTAAGGTTTTAAATTGGGTACTAGGATTGTCAGCTGCTCCGCCTCCGGCAAGGGCCTGGATAATTTATTAAAATAGCCCAATACTTCAGTAACAAAAAGATGAAGAGGTTCATCCGGTCTCTGAATTCGAGCGCGAGCCCGTTTCAACATATCGCGGTCGAAGGTTTGACTGCCAAAATTTTGGCGAAGTTCTTTGGCCAACTGTGGCCAATTGTCAATCCTGGAAGCAACCGTCCTATACCAAGCGAGCGCGTGATGTTGAAACAACTCGCACGCCGATTTCAGCAACCGTGCATCAGAAATATTTCGTGCCAAACGATTTTCCTCAAGGCGTTCCAGGAATTCTACGACGCATGACTTTCCATCAAACACAAACCCTAAACTCAAAGGCCTTAACACCTGTTCATTAGTAAAATCATACGGCCTGCTGACAGCGACCGGATTCCTAACAAAAACCTCGGGTTCGGAAACCGAATTACCCGCATTAGGTACACTCGAAACATTTGGAACGGCTAACGGAACAAAAAGATTATTTGATGAAACCGATGTCACCCCTAAAGGATGTACCGGCACAGGCACCTCTACCTGTACAGAAGTAGACGGCAGTAAATTTGGACTAGGAGCTCTCACAATATCTGAACACTCCTCCAGCACCTTCACGATCTCTAAAATCTCCGCCTGAAGACGTTCAAACGAAGCTGTCGGTACAACCCCAGACGTTATACGTGATACTCTATAAAAAAGATGCGTTGTTTTTGTACAAACGCGTTTAAACAGAGGTCGAGTATTGTTCTCTACCAAATCCTCGACAAATTCTTGGAGACACAAGAGTCGAATGGAACATTCGTTAAACTCTTGCTCGGGATCCAGATCCGTCGACGTGATTGAATCTGCAGGAAACTGTTTAAGCAGCGAACTAAACTGTCGGCGCATCGACTCCACAAGCGTCGGGGTAACCTCCCGAATTTTGAATTCGTAATCCAATTCTTTTTTAACTAAGTGTGAGGCAGAATAATACACAAGCACGGGGGAAGCCATCTCAACTACTTGCGTATTAAAAATATAAACAAGCAGAAAATTTAAAAGTTTTAAAATTTTTTTTTTTTTTAAAAAAAAAAACTAAAAAATTTTTCACAAAAAAATAATTCACCAAAAAAAAATTTTTATTTATGGTAAAAAAATCAAATATAAAAAAATGTTCTGCTCAATAAAAAAACAAAAAAAAACGAAATATTTTTTTTTAAAATAAAAAATAAATTTAGAAAATAAATAACTAGAACGATCTGACCTCAACGATTGCTGACGAGCACCTCTATTCACCTGACACCTTTAACCAATGGAGCGGAGTATTCAATCTTCGGACCTGAAATTTACAAAAAACAATTTAATAAACAGTCTATAACAATCTTTGAACACGGCAAGCCTCTATCTTGCTGACGAGGCTATTTCCCGACAACCGTATCGGATTACCAAATAGAACAGAAAAAATGAGAAAGAAAAACAATATTAGTAATCAGTAGATAATCCTTCAAATATGGCAAGCCTCTATCCTAATGACGGGGCTATTTCCCGACAACCGTATCGGATTACAAATTAAAAACAAAAAATTACAAAACCGCTATACTGTACCTCGAGCTACTGTACAATGATACTAGATATTATGTACAATATCTTTAAAAAACTATGTGAAAAAGAAACGGCAAGTCTGTATACAATAGAACTTTTTCGCGGTAACCGCTTAAAAAATTAAATTCAAATTACAAGAAATGTTACAGGTTAAACATTAAAGAAAACATTTAAGTAATCGCAGACGTGTCTCAAAAACTAAAGAAAGAATTACTACTTAGGCTAAAACCAGTTCTAAGGCTCCACGCTGAGCGACAGTATGTAACAGCGGCGCCAGTATGTGACAGCAGCGCCAGTATGTAACTGCCAGGTTCCCAATATGTACCCGCGGGGTTGGACCTGGTTATACCTAGTCGTAGAATAACCTCGAACAGTAATCAAGTGCAGGAAGTATTATTTAAAGCCGAAGCCAATAAACATAAAAAAACTAACTTTCAGAAAAAATTGGACGCCACAGCTTTTTAAAGGTTAAAGCTGAAACTAAAAAAACCAGCACTTGATACAAAAAAAAAATTAAGCACAAGATTTAACAGGGTGGGTAAGTCTCACAGGTTTGTCACTGGTTTTGCCAGGAGGTAGCAACTCTTTCTTCAGCTGTAAAAAAGGAAATGAGAACACGTTGCTTCTTTTCAGCGTTCTTTATTCCGTTTCTCCACGGGCACAGCAAAACGAAGAAGGTGCAAGGCACACGATGCACACGATCACAGCAAAGCAGTATATAAATCCTCCAAAAGTCGACAGTAGGTAGGTCCGGAATTTGAACACTCCGATCACTAAAATGCTCCAAGAAGCAGGCCGCCACGCTACGGCAGTTGATGCTTTACAGGTGTATTATTGATAGTAAATGGTATAAAAATAGAGGTGCTCGTCGCCCGTCAGAAAAGAACTACATGAATTAAAAACTGCGCCGCGCTATACTCGTCGGCAGCGACGCCGATCCTCAGCTCTTACGCCTGCGCTTCCACACTCCAAAATCACCAAAGAATCCATTTTTTAAAGGCGCAAGTACGACCCCGAAAGAAGAGTGATGTCACCTATTGACATTTCCGCCTGAACCAACGAGAATAGAGACGTCATTGCCGTAACCGTAGCGTTCGACACCTTCTTACACGTCTGAAAAACGGTTTTAACGACTTTTACAGTCGACTTTTAAGTCAAGTTGTGACTTAATTACGACGTTACGAAAATGAAGCAGAAAACTTCGGAAAAATAGTAGAGACGCCAGAAAACGTGTGCAAATGACACCGAAACATGTAATTACATGGATCTGCACACGGAAAAGCATGAATCGCGAAAGAAATGTCATGAAAAAAGCAGTTTTTGTTACACCTTGGATAGAACAATGGGATTTTGAAACTGCATCCAGTGGTTACTTCCGCTATCCAATATATGTTCGCAGATCGCCGATTTTTCTCGCTGAACGTTTTTAACAGCTTTGATGTGTTCTGTCAGTCGCGTGGCTATGGGCCGTTTCGTTTGTCCAACGTAGGCTAGACCGCAGCTGCATTCGACTTTATACACACCCGGGGTTTACAGTGGTATTACATCCTTTACAGGCCTCAAAAATCGAGCTATATTTTGGGTCGGTTTGAAGATCGTTTTTATATCGAATCTGTTTAGCATCTTACTTATTCGATCAGTCACGCCCTTGACGTATGGTAAGAATGCTCTTGATCTGCTCGGTTTTTGAGTTTCGTCCGTATTAGATCGTGTGCGTGTCTCGTGATATTTTCCGTATCCATTTTTCCTAAGGACATCATTGACATGTTCCATCTCCTTCGGAAAATGCTCAGTGTCGCATAGATCGCGTGCTCGATTCACGAGCGACGTTTGCACTGAACGTAGATGATAGGGATGATGGTGTGAGCTTGCATGCAAATATCTGTCCGTATGTGTGGGCTTCCGATATACCGTATGTCCGAGAGTATTGTCACTTCTCCTCGTCACTTTGACATCCAAAAATGGTAAGGAGCCGTCCTTCTCTAATTCATAGGTGAAACTGATTTTTGGGTGTATGGAGTTTAGATGACCCAGGAATTCTTTCACCGTTTGAATGTTGCCTTTCAGGATGCAGAAGGTATCATCCACGTAGCGTAGCCAGAGAATGGGTTTAATTTTGGAGGTTTTTATGGCTAATTCCTCAAAATATTCCATATATAGGTCACTAACTATCGGCGATACGGGGCATCCCATTGCTACTCCGTCGATTTGTTTGTAATAATGCCCCGTATCGCCGATAGTTAGTGACCTATATATGGAATATTTTGAGGAATTAGCCATAAAAACCTCCAAAATTAAACCCATTCTCTGGCTACGCTACGTGGATGATACCTTCTGCATCCTGAAAGGCAACATTCAAACGGTGAAAGAATTCCTGGGTCATCTAAACTCCATACACCCAAAAATCAGTTTCACCTATGAATTAGAGAAGGACGGCTCCTTACCATTTTTGGATGTCAAAGTGACGAGGAGAAGTGACAATACTCTCGGACATACGGTATATCGGAAGCCCACACATACGGACAGATATTTGCATGCAAGCTCACACCATCATCCCTATCATCTACGTTCAGTGCAAACGTCGCTCGTGAATCGAGCACGCGATCTATGCGACACTGAGCATTTTCCGAAGGAGATGGAACATGTCAATGATGTCCTTAGGAAAAATGGATACGGAAAATATCACGAGACACGCACACGATCTAATACGGACGAAACTCAAAAACCGAGCAGATCAAGAGCATTCTTACCATACGTCAAGGGCGTGACTGATCGAATAAGTAAGATGCTAAACAGATTCGATATAAAAACGATCTTCAAACCGACCCAAAATATAGCTCGATTTTTGAGGCCTGTAAAGGATGTAATACCACTGCAAACCCCGGGTGTGTATAAAGTCGAATGCAGCTGCGGTCTAGCCTACGTTGGACAAACGAAACGGCCCATAGCCACGCGACTGACAGAACACATCAAAGCTGTTAAAAACGTTCAGCGAGAAAAATCGGCGATCTGCGAACATATATTGGATAGCGGAAGTAACCACTGGATGCAGTTTCAAAATCCCATTGTTCTATCCAAGGAACAATTCTACTTTCCTCGCATGATCCGGGAAGCCATTGAAATAAGAAGAACTCCGAACTTCAATAGAGATGACGGCTACAAACTCTCTTCTACGTGGAACCCTCTTCTTAAAATGTTCCCGCCGCCGAACGCAAAGACGTAAAACAGGATACAGTGAGTGTTGTGTGCAAGACGGATTTTAAAAATTCCCGCGCTCCGAGCCCGGCCCCCCACCACCGTTATAACCTACGCAGTGGCGGCAGCGGTTTGCGGCCTACCCGCAAAACAACGGACTGACAGCTCTTTAGTCTACCCTAGACAACGGCGGCTGCAACGTCACCGAAACGTCGGGTCCTACAAATTTCACGCGGTAATTTCGTTTTCTATCCTATTTATAATACAGGCAGATTCCTTTCTCCAAGGAAGTAAAGTATCTGGGAGTCACGCTCGACCAGAGACTCACCTGGAACAGCCACCTAGATAAAACAATTCAAAAAGCTAAAAGTGCTTTGGGTATAAGCAGAAGACTGGCGGGGAAAAACTGGGGCCTTAACCCCAAGATCTCCCACTGGCTATACACTGCCATTGTGAGGCCGATAATCTCGTACGCCTCGGTGGTATGGTGCAACAAAGCCAACCAGAAAACTGTGATTACCAAACTAAACAATATCCAAAGGACGGCGTGCCTCATGACAACTGGCGCAATGTCCTCCACTCCTGGAGCAGCTCTAGATGCACTGCTGAACTTACCGCCACTACACATTCATTTGCAGCAGGTGGCGAAAGCCAGCATGTACAGGCTATCTGCCCAAGAGAAGGTAAACTGGATCTCACAAGCACTAAGATCAGTTCTTGACTCAGTGAAAATCCAACCCTCAACATGGTATCAGACACCATGCTCCCACTCCTAAACTTTGGAAAACTTTTTACAGTGGAACTGCTGCCCAGAGACGACTGGCTAAAAAGCCAACTGCAATGGGAGGCCGGTAGCCTTAAATGGTATACTGATGGGTCCAAATCGGGACTTGACGTAGGCTGTGGTATATATGGAGAGCGACCAAACTTCGAAAGAAGTGTAAACTTGGGAAAATAAGCCTCCATATTCCAAGCGGAGGTTTACGCCATTATTGAATGTGCGGATATCAACCTCCAAAAGGACTACGCCAACCACCATATCTATATCCACTCGGATAGCAAAGCAGTTCTTATGGCACTAGCCTCGAATACCATTAATTCAAAGCTAGTGCAAAACTGCATATCACTACTGAATTCCCTGGGCGAAAAGAACAGGGTAATACTAAGATGGGTTCCCGGCCATGCAGGAATCGAGGGAAATGAAAAAGCCGACGAACTTGCTAGGACGGGAGCAAAGGGAACGTTATACGGCCCTGAACCTTGCTGTGGCGTACCAAAAAGCCTTGCAAACCTAATGCTCAAACAAATGTGTTTAGAACAATCCGTCGACCACTGGAACAACACGCCAGGGTTGAATCATTCCAAAGCGCTTATTAAGCCTTACGACCGTAAGACGGCCCGTGAGGCCCTATCGCTAAATAGGAACAATCTACGCATACTGGTAAGGGCGCTCACGGGGCATTGTGGCCTGAACAAACACATGTTCAACCTCAAGCTCAAAGACACAAAAATGTGCAGGTTCTGCCAAGGGGCAGAGGAAACTCCCCAGCACCTCATGTGCGAGTGTGGCCCGCTGATGCGTAAAAGATACAACCACCTGGGTGGTCACTACCTCCAACCTGAGGAGGTAAAACAATCTGGCGCCAAAAGCCTGCTGCGGTTCTTAAATGACACGAGGCTTAGCGCAGAACTATAGTAGGTGGCGAGCACAATAGATCAGCAATGGTCGCAGTGTTACAAGGCTCATAAAGACCTTAGAAAAGCCCCACTCAACAAATAAAGAAAAAAAAAAAAAAAAACCTCTGATTAACAAATCACCATACAAGCCTTGATTAACCCCACTCCTCCACAGGCTATGCAGAATCATTCTTAAACAGATGTTTTGTAAATCACGCGATTAAGCTCCGCCCCCTGGCAACAACCGTCATTTTAAAGAATATTGTCTTTGGTAGTGAAGGGAGCTGTGACTTTTGAGAATTATTTCACGCCATTTGTGTGTTGTCTTTTCGTTCTTTCCGGTGAAACCAGTGGACGTGTGCATTTATCGCGGAGTTCCAAGCAACTTTTATTTTATATCATGGCCAGTGACAGTGCAAAGCGCCCGAAATTTCAACGGCAGCAAAATTGGGACGAGAATAAACACGCCATTCTGTTCGACCTCGTTAAAAGTCACATGGACATCATTGAAAACAAGCAAGCGGACACCAATATTACCAAGATGAAACTGTCTTCTTGGACTGATATACACAAGAAGTACGTATTTATAAGTATAAATGGCGCCCGGATAACTAATTATCCTGTATGTAGCCTTGATTGTTTCTTACTGAAGTTTGAGCCAAGATCGTTGTTTGAAGCTAGCTCCAGTTGTAACATCAATCGTTTCTATTAGCCATTTGACAAATTGTATCAATAGTTATGTTATGAATTACATTTCCGATGATGGTAATATATTTTGAACCTTTTTTTATCAGTTTTTGTTTACTGGTCGCCAAGGAGAATCGAGCGATTGGTAAATTGAGAGAGCAGTGGCATAGAATGAAGCAAACGGTAAAGAAGAACATTTCCATGTTTTTAAATGCGCAGAAACGCACTGGCGGCGGTTCGAATGAAGTAAAGGTGACGTCGATGGACTGGGCGATAAGGAGGCCCTTCCACATATCGCACGTCACATGGAAAACTGACACAACTCAAAATTTGGTGATTTTGAGTTAATAATGCAGTTAGATGCGCAAGGTTCAATTCTATAAGGCAGAAAAGAGTCACAATTGTACTTCTAAAAACCGCCGTTGGAGAACGCTAGTGTCACTTTTCCATTTTATTATCTTTGACTGAGTTCTTCACGGATCAGTGTCACTTCTAAGTTGGTACGGGGCGGTTAGGCGTTCGGTTTGTGGAAAAGTGACACGTTTTATGTTAATACGGGTAGATTGCTAGTTCTGCTTATAGAAAAGTGTCATTTTTTGTGTTGTGACGTTCTTCTTTAAGAAGGTGAGTAAGATTTGATATCTTAATGGCTATAAATCTAAAAGTGTCCCTATTTATTATTTATGTTCGGTATATCAATTTTCAATTTAGGTACTATTTTGACTTGAGACCCGTTTTCTCAATATTTTTGTTTAAAAATAAGCTTTCAAATGAATTAAGTCTTACTTGTGAACTTTTTTTATATTCAAAGAGTGAGGTCAATCAGTTTCTCGTTGTGATATTTAGAATTATGTCCCTTTTTCTATAGAGATATTAGTAAAAACGGCTTGTTTTGGCATTTTTTGTGTTGCATTACAAGTTGTAAATTAATTGTAAAAATGAAATATTAATTTGTTGTAAATATTAAGTACCAGGTAGATGGATTCTAAGTAAAACAATATAAAATATGTATTACCTAGGTCACCTTATCATTGTGGACCTTTCTTTGGATCTACTTACCAAAACCTTAGAGATATTTTTTTTTTCAGAGTCATCATGGCTTCAAGGGGCATGCTTATGTTGCAAGCTGCATTAAATAATACAACAGAAAACGCAATATCCAACATAATTCAAGTCGAAGAAAAAAATTATATTGTTAAGAATTTAGAAATACCTGGATGTTTTGCAGAGGGGGTAGCGGTTCATGATGAAATAGGGGAAACATCAACAGAATTTATAAATAAGAATCAGCACCCAGAAACTGAAGGACCAAGAGAAACTGGCGGCTTAAGAAATTCACTCCGGCGAATTACACCAGCAAACAAATGCAGTACCAACAATTCAGATGATGAAAGTTCATTTGATGATCCCGTTGCGGATCCTCATTACAGCAGCTCTTCCTCAAACGAATCAGAATCATCATCACAGTCTACTGCAACGTCCTCCTCATCCTCCGAAGCCGAAGATAATAGTGAGCCCCAGGTGGAAAACGCTGTCTAAAAAAGGGCAAATCACGGGTTGCTAGGCCATCTGAATGGAAAAAGAAGAAAGCTAGTATTCTTCGTAATCTTGGGAAAGAATACGAGTCAGTGGCAAAATCCCAAAAAAAGGTAAAAGAACGTCAGATGCGTCCGCCTTGTGGTGAAAAATGCCGGCACAACTGTTCGACTAGAATACTAGAAGAGCAGAGAACCAAAATATTTGAAAATTTTTGGAAACTTGGTAATGTAACAAGACAGCATGATGTCATTTCAAAGAGTCTTGAACAGGTTAAACCATCATTCCGTTATAAAAAACCAGGTAGTAACAGACGACTTAATGACCGCTTTTTTTTGGAAATTGGCAACCGAAGAATACAGGTGTGCAAAGTATTTTTCAAGGCAACACTTGATATCAACGATCGACCAATTAGAACAGTCATCCAAAAAACCGAAATGGGATTTGTTGACGAAGACTTTAGAGGTAGACATAAAAATCACAAGAAACTGCCATTGATGTGAAAGAGTATATTCGAGATCATATTAATTCGATTCCTAGAATTGAAAGCCACTACCTACGTCAACAGACAACACGACAATTCATTGATGGTGGGAAAACTATTTCCGACTTATACAGGGACTATAAAGTTTCTTGTGAGGAAAAAAACTTACAACATGTATCTTTATCAGTGTACACAATGACATATATTTTTAACCATGAATTCAATATTTCCTTCCACGTACCGAAGAAGGATCAGTGTGAACTTTGCACTGCATTCTCAAATATTAATGCCGAAAATGTAGAAAATGCTGCTTTGAAAGAAAAGTATGATAAACACCAAAAAGAAAAAGAATTATCTCGAAAAGAAAAAGCTAAGGACAAAGAAAAGGCGAGTGAAAAATATATTGTAGCTTGCTACGATTTACAAGCTGTTTTGCCTGCTCCTCGAGGAGACGTATCCGTATTTTACTATAAATCTAAGATCAACAGCTACAACTTTACTATTTCGCAGCTGAAAACTGATGCTGTTTATTGTTTTTTCTGGCACGAAGCTGAAGGTAACAGAGGTGCTATAGAAATTGATTCTTGTATTTACAAGTATTTACAGGAAATATCGGCCACTACGACAGAAGATGATCTTCAAATAGTATTTTATTCTGACAACTGCTGTGGGCAACAGAAAAACAAATTCACCATCGCAATGTATATGCATGCAGTATCAACCTTAAATATCAAATCTATAACTCACAAGTTCCTGGTCGCAGGACACACACAGAATGAGGGAGACAGTATTCATTCTGTTATAGAGAAATCTGTCAAAAGGTCGTTAAAATCTGGACCAATTTATGAGCCATATCAATATGTCTCCCTAATACGTGGAGCAAAGAAACGAGGGAAGCCTTATAAAGTCATTGAATTGACACATGAGGATTTTATCGATTTCAAGGATGCTTGTCAACGCCAGGGAAACAATTTCTCCATAACTACAGATGGACATCAAATAAAAATGACGAATATTAAAATAATTAAAGTAGAAAAAGATAATCCTGGAGCTTTGTGGAGATGATTTAAAAAAAATAGTGACGGCAAAGAAACGCCAAGCATCCAGAGAGCAGTCTACAACGATGCCGTGGGAGTTAAAGCCAGCTTATACAAAAAGAATTAAAATAGCGGAGCGAAAAAAAACGATATACTGGACCTGATTAGATCCCACCATATTCCTTCTGCTTACAAGGATTTTTATATTTCAGTATTTTTGTAATGTTTAAACTTAATTTTCTATGTTAAAAGCGAAGTTTTTAAGCTGTTAAATTACAACTTCTCACATATTATTAGATTATTTTTTTCCTTACCATTAGTATTGTGAAATACATTATATTATCATTAAAAATAGAAAAATACTCATATTATACTCCTTTTATTTTTATCTTTAATAATCAACAATTTTTAAAATATCTGATATTTTAGGAGGAAAAGTGACACAATTAGTGCAAATTTTGAAATTTAAGCTACCAAGGCTACTATAGTAATCAAAATTCCGATTTTTTTTAATAAATAAACGCAGAATAATATGATTTCATTACCTGCATTCTTAAAATTGTAATATTTACTAGTATTTCGAGCTTTTGGCTAGTGCAAAATGTATTATTTTTGTTTTTTCGCTCTCCTGAAAAAGTACATTTTTTGAGTTGTGTCAGTTTTCTATGTGACGTGCGATATATTTGCGGAAGATCACTTCAGTTTGGATAGTGACGGCCACTACGAATCCACCGGTCTAGCTATGAATCCACCGGTCAACACCGACCCCTTGGACGAGATTTCAATTCTCGACAATGTGGTCATCGCCTATTCACAGGCCCCTTCGCCTTCAACACCCCATATGCCCATCGCAGGGTGTAGCATAGATATTAATGCTCCCCTTATCGTGAATCAATCACCGTCGTCAGATGCGGACAATGTCATCGCAGCAGGCAGTCAGCAGGAATTTCCTTCTCCCCGCCGCATCGCTAACTTCACTTGCACCCGCAACCTAGGAGATAGCAGCCAGCAGGAACCCCAACTTCGAGATATTGTCACACCTCATCGCCCGCAAACTGGTCTACTTTCAACCATGAATACAATGGGCGAACTCCGAGGAATCAGCAGCCACCAGGTCACATCTAATCGCGTCAAAGCTGCTGTTAGTATGAATTATAAATATTATATAATTGAGATGCTCAGTAGTCCAAATATAAAATATATTTTATTTAAATTACAGGGTCTGAAAAGGAAAAAGCCCGTATTCCAATATGGGGGAAAGTACGAGGAAACCCTTTGCAAAATGAAAGCGGAAACCCACGCTCTAAAGCTGAAACTGATGAAGGACGAACACGACAAGAAAGAGAAAAGGGAAGAGGAAAGGCACAAGTTATTGTTGGCTTACATTAAAAAAGAGCACGAGTACTTGATGAGGAAGCTGAACACTTTGGCAAATGACTAACTGACGATGCTGTACTTCAGTAACCAATAGACTCGCCCACTATGTAGTGTTCACCATTATAACTTGACAAATCCTTACACATCCTGCCTACCGCTCCTGCAAAACCTCGTAATCTGCACGCTGTCGCTGCATCTCATGACTTGCTTGCCAATTCTCCAACATCTCTCCTTGCTGCCAGTGATTCCTTCAAAGTTCACTGCATGTCTACGCGCCTCATCTACTACTGCATAAGATAAGTATTTGTATTGTAAGATTGTTGTATTTGTAAGTATATGTAAGATTACAAACAATAATCCGTTTGCAGGGAGTCCGGCCTTCAAATGACCAGTGCAGATCCAGAGACATGTGATTTGAACATTTACAGTATTAAGAGCTATTTGCAATTTATTTATAAATTTATATTAAGTTGTGCATTGCGTATAATTTGTATTAATGTCATTCATCGGATATGCCTACCTACTTTTGGACTCCTTTTAGGTCATCGGATACACCTACCTACTTGCAACCACAATCCACATATACAATTTTTGAGGGAAGATAGGGAGCTGAGCTAGTGTTTGACTCGAGACGATCATAACCTTTCGTAATATTTTTGGCAACAGCTGTCCTAAACCTACCACAGACGGTTGTTAGTCCGGAATCCACTGCTCACCCCCCAGAAGTGTACAAATAGTATTATGATGGGCCCCACTCCGGTCGGTGAATTCCATGGCAGCTCCGTTTGTATTTTATTTATTTACAGGACGAACCAACAGAGCGAATGAATCATGCACATTGTGTGAACATAGGGAACAAAGGGAGATGAGCTAGTGTTTGACTCGACACGACCATAACTTTTCGTAATATTTTTGGCAATACATTGGCAATTTTTGGCAAAATTTACATCCTATGACCCCAAATTGGTCCGTCTATAAGGGCTCTAATATCTCCCTTATAGACCCAAACAATCATTTCAAATTCCTCGGCAGAAAAATCACCCATCAGGGAAAAGACGTCTCGGGCGATCATGTTATAGAGCATTTCAAAAGTTGCCTGGCAAAAATAGATGCCTTGCTAATTTCTGGCCCTCGTAAGGCCTGGATCTATGACAATTATCTAACGTCACATTTGTCATGGCCCTTTCTTATTTACGATTTTACCAAAACCCAACTGTCCCGTCTAGATGTGCTGGTGACAGCTAGTTTAAAATCCTGGCTGTCCTTAGCCAAACCAGCTGACCTCTCGACTCTCTTCAGGTCCAAACAAAATTTTGGGCTAGCGCTAAAACTGCCCTCTCTGCTCTACCCAACTCCAGAATAACCAAAAATTCGATTCTGTGCAATTCCAAAGATCCGGCAATATCGAAGCTCGTAATAAGTGGCCGTAGTGATTCAAATGATCTACAAGCCCGCGTAGACTTCTACAAAAAGTTCCTTACTGGAATCAGCCAGAATGGCACTGGTCTGGGGTATGGCAGTACAACCACGAGCGACGTGGACTTGAAGAAGTCTCTTTTGCGGGGAGATTACGACAGCAACAGTATGGCTCATGCTATTGGCCTTCAATGCCAGAATGATTGGACAACAATTGGGGACTTTTGCATTCCGCCTTCAATGCACTGGAAGGTAATGCTCTATGACTGGACGCCAGAGATGCTGAAATTTTATTTGAATGCCTTTCAGCATACACTTCCAGACCCCAGTAACCTCGCTCGTTGGAGCTTTGCCGAGGATAGTTCTTGTCCCCTCTGTAGCAATACCCCTTGCACAGCTAGACACATTCAGCTGGCTGCAAGGTGGCCTTAGATCAAGGACGGTACACTTACCGCCATGACAAAGTTCTCGCTGTTATTCGCGAGGTAATTACAGTGGGTGGCCATCACATTAGGACCACACAATATTTTTGCAATGTTTTATGTGTAAACCCTTAAATTTCATATATTTATAATTATATGTGGTGTTATTATTTATTAAATGATGAGTTCATTATATTATTAATCTATCGTAAGCATAAAATTTACAGTTGGCACCACTGGCTGTAAACTGTCAGCTGTCAAATTCAATCTGCCATAACTAAGTAGTTGACGGCTATAATTGGCACGTGTGTTTTCCCCATGTTTTTCTGATTTTTGTACTTTATTGTTTATAATTTTGTTAAACCAGGTAAATTGAAAGGTAAGTAGTTAGTTTAATATTAAAATTGTATATTGTTAGAGTGATTGGCCCGAACTCATTATTCTTAAGTTATCACTGGAAATTTTCAAATATGGGGAAGAAATGTGACGTTTCACCTAAAAAAGTAGGAGAAATCAAATGTCTCCTGCAAAATACACACTATTCTTAACGAGAAGTTGCAAAATTGGTTGAGATTTCTCACCAGACTGCGATGCGGGTGAAGAAAAAAATTGACAATGGCGAGGAATTTGTTTCGAAGAGATCACTTTCCAAACGGAAAACCACCTTCAGAGCTGATCGCACTATCCGAAACATCTGCCTGAAGAACCGAAAAAAACCTTTAAAGGTTTTAACAAACATGATACAGAATGCAGTCGCTGTATCGGACGGAACTATTCGCAGAAGGCTTAAAGAAGAGGGGTTGACGTGTCGTCGTCCAGCCAAAAAACCAAAACTCACTCCTTCCATGAAGAAAAAGCGGCTAGAGTGGGCTCGAAATCATCGCCACTGGTCTGTGGAAAAATGGGAAAAGGTATTTATTGAAAATTTGGTGATTTATGAGTCATAAAATGATTGAATTTATTAAAAAAGCATTATTTCAGGTCTGCTTTTCGAATGAATCGACATTTAAAGTGATGATGGACAAGACAGCCTTTGTTCGCCGGAGACCCAACGAAAAGTTCCATCCTGACTGTATTGTGGAGACAGTAAAGCATCCACCCTCCGTCATGATCAGGTCTGTCATTTGTGGGCAGGGGACACAGCTCCTCTACAAAGTGAATGGGATGATGAGACAAGACCAATACAAAGAGGTCCTAGAGAATCAATTGTTACCTTAAATATTGGATTGGTCAAAAAACGGAGAGCAACTGATCTTCATGCAGGATGGAGCACCCTGCCACACGGCAAAAAGTGTTACGGCTTATCTCAAACAAAAAAAAATCAAGGTCCTGCCTTGGCCTTGCAACTCGCCGGATCTTAACCCGATTGAGAACATTTGGGAGCTTGTGAAAAGAGAAATTGGGAAAGAAGTAATCACGACAAAGCAACCTTTGATAGAAAAGATCATCCAAATCTGGCACCATAACCCTGACTTGCCAGAAACCATAAAAAAAAATATTTCAAGCATGCCAAGGCGTATTGAAGCTGTAATTGTCAACAAGGGAGGTTTCACCAAATATTGACATATCGATGGCTTACAGGCAATACCACTTAACCCACAAAAAAGCTGAAATCGACTTAAGTGTACAGAAAATTTTCAAATTAAAAACTTTATGTGCTTGTAAAACCTCGGAACCCACGGTCTATTGCATTTAATAATTTCAAATAGTGGCAATACCTCTTATTTCACTACTGCGAAAATTTAGGACACAAAAAATCACGTCCCACAGTGAATGGCTTGGAGTGGCAACACATTCGGGGAAATTTGCGGGCAATTACTCGCAAGCCACACAGCTGTCAAAAATTTTTTGAGGTTAACTTTTGTTCGCGCGTTAATTGTGACTCTAAACTGCGATTTTATTCGGAATACTGTGAAAAATAATGTAAGTACATGTTTGAAATGAGTATTTTATGTTTTTTAATAAATTATGATAATTTCTGTTGCCGTCGAGTTCGTTTTCGCTCAGCAAATAAAACTGAAAAAATGTAGGTAAAACCTTTTCTCTTGTTCACAGCTAGCAGAAATACAGATGGTGCAATGGCTTCGGACTCTTCGGGTGATGAAGAGAAGGAGCAGACATTTAAGAAGAAGTTTAAAAAAAATATTAATTCTAAGAAACCAACTTAAGCAAGAGTTGTCTGCATTAAAACTAAGACAAGAAAAAGAAATATCCTTGCAGCCGAAACAGCTGCAGTCCGATCAAGAACTGCTGCAGCAGCCAGACGCTGGCTTGACTGAAGATGAACTCGCTTTAAAAAATACCATAGAGCGTATAATTGCAGCCCCTAATACAATTACACCGGGTCGCTCAGCCTACGGTGAACATGACGGTGGTTAGTAGCTTATATTTTATATTTAGTTACGTATTTAATTAACTCCACCTTATTATGAATATTTTGAGGGTTTGAGGCACTGCTGGATACCAATGCTTCTCCAATCCTTCTACCCTTCAGCGGTATGGTGCTTTTGCCTAACCGCAATACAAATAAATGTCGTCGTCTCACCTAGCGGATTCGCATAATTCTTGTCTACCTAAAACTATTGAGCTTTAGATTTGTTTGTGTAAGCCTTACTGATTTGTGTGTACAAAATACAGAAATAAAAAAGATGACGTTGAATGAGCCCTGCTGTTCACACCAGAAAGATGAGCTACGTCCACCCCAGATACGCCCAGCCAACCCAGAAGCCACTGATGGTTACGGTGAACATGAAGAAGGTGAGCACAATTTATGTACTTGTAAATATTATGCCAAATATTACCCATAACTATCTCCATTTAAAAAATCTTTCCTGTTTGCCAGGACATTCTCTAATTATGTACATTTTACTTGGATATATTTTAATTATAATTTTTTTACTCCATTTCTATGTTCCACATAATTTGTTGTGTGTGTTTGTATTCCACAGAAATTGAACGCATGTTCAATGCATCTCAATCATCAAATTCAAGTGAAACCCATCCGTTCGCTGATAGTGGTTCAGAATACATCCCGACAAGCGATTCGGAAAGCACCCCAAGCATAATAGAAAACGAGGACCCCAACATCCGGG
Source organism: Micropterix aruncella (assembly GCA_944548615.1). NCBI lineage: Eukaryota > Metazoa > Arthropoda > Insecta > Lepidoptera > Micropterigidae > Micropterix > Micropterix aruncella. The sequence continues at coordinate 3,904,822 of OX155970.1, forward strand.
AATATGGCGATCCTGATGAAGGTATTTCATTATTATCTAATCGAAATTCAATTGTATAAAAACATTTTATTGATTTTTATGGATCTGTCATGAGTGGCTACATCACCTACTATACATGCCCGTGATGCCAGCCTAACACATCTTAGTGATATCTGGATGCCATATTAGTACTTCCACCATTTACTACAGCTAGTAAAAAATGTATAATAACTTTTTTCAGGAAGAAAACGAACACGGGTAGCTGACCCTACAAATTGGAAGCGGCAAAAAGCAAAAATCCTTCGAATGCAGGGAAAGAAATACATTGGATTCACCCGTACTGATAATAAAATTCATCAAAATAAACCAAGAGCAGCTCGAAAAATTGGCCCTAAATGTGATTTGAAACTATGTTCTAAAACCTCTAAAAGACAATGTCAATCTATATCGGAAAATGAAAGGAATGACATTTTCAAAAAGTTTTGGGGCGACATGGATTGGAAACAAAGAAAAATCTTCATCGTAAACCACGTCACGCAAACAGCTCCTTTGCGAAGATATAAAAAAGATGGTGATTCTAAGAGAGATTCGACAAAGTTTTATCATCTAACGGTTGGTGATAAAAGAGTGCAAGTATGTAAGAAGACATTTTTGTCGACCCTAGGCTTAGGAGAATTCACAGTAAGAGGTTGGTTAAAAAAAAGTGAACATGGAATGCATAACAAACCACAAGCGGCGATCAAGAATACTGAAAAACGGGACTTGATGATTCAATTCTTTGATACTTTGCCAAAGCTGCCATCGCACTACGCTCGAAAAGACACAAGAAAATTATATCTACAAGCGGATATAAAATCACACCGACATTTGTATGGCATTTACAAACAGTTCTGCGAAGATGCTCAAAAGACTGACAGAATAGCATCGATAAAATTATTTCATGAAGTGTTTTTCATGAAAAATCTCGCCATTTACAAATTGAAAAAGGATAAGTGTGACTTGTGCGAAGGATTTAAAATTGGAGGCATCGATGAAACTGTGCACCGTGAGCATGTTCTGAAAAAAGATAAGGCAAGGGAAGAAAAAAGCAATGATAAAGAGCGCGCATTAAAAGGCGAGTGCACTGTCCTTACAATGGATCTGCAAGCTGTAAAGAATTCTCCAGATTTAAAATGCAGTGCCTTTTACTATAAGACCAAACTGTCCTGCCATAATTTCACTGTTTACAATTTGGCTACGCATCACGCAAGATGTTATTGGTATACTGAATGCGATACTGACCAAACTGCTTCAACCTATGCGTCGTGCTTAATTGATTACTTAAAGGAATGCTGTATGAATGAAAAGAAGAAAATTATTATATACTCTGACGGGTGCACCGCCCAAAATAGAAACACAATTTTATCAAATGCTCTCCTTGATTACTCCATAAATAATAATATAGCTATTGAACAAAAATTCCTCGAGGTTGGCCATACACAAATGGAGTGTGACTCGGTGCATGCTTCCATAGAGAGACGCATAAAAAATAGAGAAATTCACTTGCCTAGTGAGTACATTTCGATAACTAGAGAAGCCCGTACAAAGCCGTTTCCATATGAGGTAAAGTTTTTGGACTATACATTCTTTACAAATTATGATGACAGCGCTCTACAGAGGTACACTTCTATACGTCCTGGGAAGAAAGCAGGTGATCCTTGCGTCGTAGATATAAGAATGATAAAGTACAGTCCTCATGACCATAAAATTTTAGTCAAATTGAACTTTGACAGTGACTTCATGGAGCTTCCGCATCGACCAAAACAAAGAAGCAATGAAGATTCTCTGCCACGACCGGAATGGCCTCGCCTACACAAGAGCAAACTGAAAATAACGGCTAGAAAATGGAAAGACTTACAAGACCTCAAGTTTGCTCTTCCTTCAGATACTCACCATTTCTACGATTCACTTCCACATTATAACTGAGAAAGCGATTTTTAAAATTTTAAGCTTTATTCATAAGTATAATACTTTGTTTAAAAAAATACCATTTTTAACTGTTTTATTGATAAAAATAAAAGATACCAGAAATTAATATTGCAAAATCAATACCTCTTATTCCACAATATTTCTCATTTGAACATTATAAGTGAAAGACAGTATCTCCTATTCCACAATAACTCCTAAAATAGAATATTTAAAATCATATTTTTTAATTAAAACTACTAAAAGCAATGAAACAGAAACAACAACCACAAAACATTTACATTTATTTAATTTTGTGTGAAATAAAACAGTTTTTACTCTCTCCTGTAAAATTTGGTCTCCGTGGGTTACGAGGTATTGCCTGTAAGCCATCGATATATTTTATAAAAAATGTAATTCCATAATAAATGTGTGAATTTTCAATGGTTTTTATTTTATTTAAATAAAGTAATGATCTATGAATGAAAGCATCAACTATAAAATACTCTCTTGTTATCACACTTGCATTTAAAAAAATCCAAACTCAATAATTGCAAAAATCTAGCAGTGGTCCTAATGTGATGGCCACCCACTGTAGTCTCTCAGTGGCTCGTGCCAACAAGGGTTTGACAGTATCCTCCAAACCTCCAATACAGTTTGTGCGGGATGGCTCTAAAGGCAAAAAACATATAACTATAAAACCTTTCTCAATAATTGAGGAAGCTACAGATTGGATTCTGGAGGTTGATTCGGTCTCTAAGCAGTATAAATTCCCTGAAAGTCTCGGATGCACAGCCCTCCATCCAGATATAACTCTTTACTCTCTATGTCGGAAGGTGGCCCTTATTGTAGAATTAACTGTTCCATGGGAATCAAATATCCCAAAAGACCACGAGTACAAATTAAATAAATACCATGATCTTGCAAATGCCGTAACCCGGAACGGCTTCACTGTTCACCTTCACGGGGTGGAAGTTGGCGCTCATGGCCTGCCAGCTAAATCTCTATTTCACCTCTTTAAAGATCTTGGTCTCTCCAGAAAAATAATTAACTCTTAGAAAAATTATCTAAAACTGCGATTGCGCATCTCAAATTCTATAGCTTCGAAGGGGGAGTGAATGGGTGGTAAGGTAAACGCTCACATGTGGCAAGACAGCTGTCCTAAACCTACCACAGCCGGTTCGTAAGTCCGGAATACACTGCTCACCCCCCAGAAGTGTGAAAAAATAGTATTGTGATGGGCCCGACTCCGGTCGGTGAATTCCATGGCAGCTCCGTTTGTATTTATTTATATTTACAGGACGAATCGATTAATTTTAACCAACAGTCGCCAGCTCTAAACCAAGCTATCATTTTTATCAAAAACAAGACGAAGGAAGACCAGTGCCGGTGGAGCGTCGGCCGAGCCTCAGGCCTCTACTGCCTTAATGGATCTCCTGGAGGGGTCCGTTTCGGATTATTCGGACGAGGAAGCGGCTCCGGTATTTTGCTACGAGGACGGTGACGACTGTTGGTTAATTAATGTATTCTCAAAAATATTACGAAAAGTTATGGTCATCTCCAGTCAAACACTAGCTCAGCTCCCTATAGGCCTGAGGCTCGGCCGACGCTCCACCGGCACTGGTCTTCCTTCGTCTTCTGCTCATTAATTTAGAGGACGAACCAAATAATTTTAACCAACAGCGAAAGAATCATGCACACTGTGTAAACCCCCAAAAGGATTAATTTACGATGAGCATTTTTCATTTTCTATTTAATGGATAGTATAGTATTATTACTATTCTTATTACAGGGTCCAATGTGATCTTGCAAAATTACAGTACAATCCGGTAAAGAGGCGGCGCCCTTCGCCATTATTGATCGGCATTTGTTTCATATCCTTTAATATTTGCTACTTTGCTACTTGTAGTTTCCACTGTTTCCTATTTTGTAGTGGGGTTTGGCGTGAGCCTCAAGCCGTTTAGATATAGATACTTCAGGTGCCATGACTGTAGAATATTGGCCGCCATTGTCATAACGTTGACATGGTTGACTGGATATTAAAAAAATATTATTATTAACGTTTTTCTTCCAAAGATTTATAATTTTAATTATGTTGCAATTTTCCAAATTTTACTTTGTAGATGCAGCAAATTAGATTTTTGAAGTAATTGTTATGTTATATGTATTGGAAATATTTTAATTTTCGGTTAATTTATGTATACATATATTTTTTATAGTACAAAACGTCCTTCCTATTTCGTAAATTTAAATTTTTGTTTAAGACATCACAGTGCAAATAAGACTAAGCAAACGAACGCCAGGGACTAAGCATACTCGCCGGTAGGGAAGTTATTGCTTAGTGATTTTAGTGATCAAAAACAATGTTTATCATAATGTTATAGAATAACAATAATATACTAATAATGTTTCAGAATAATAAGTACTATGTAAACACTGTCTACTGACTAATATTGTTTGGTAATCGGCCGTCTCATATTTATATCACTTGAAATCCTATTTCATTTATTAACCTTTCTTCAATTCTTCATTCAGATAAAGTTACCATTACCAAACGGTGAAAGTCTCCGTTATTTTGCTAAGAGCAAACGGTGACCCGGAAGATTTGGACGATGACTACACGTATGTCACCAGTGTTTGACTCGAGATGACCGTAACTTTTCGTAATATTTTTGGCAATACATTAATTTGGAGGACGAACCAAATAATTTTAACCAACAGCGAAAGAATCATGCACATTGTGTAAAAGTAGGGAACATAGGGAGCTGACCTAGTGTTTGACTGGAGATGACCATAACTTTTCGTAATATTTTTGAGAATACATTAATTTACAGGACGAATCGAATAATTTTAACCAATAGTCGCCAGCTCTAAACCAAGCAATCATTTTGATCAAAAACAAGACGAAGGAAGACCAGTGCCGGTGGAGCGTCGGCCGAGCCTCAGGCCTATAGGGAGCTGAGCTAGTGTTTGACTGGAGATGAGCATAACTTTTCGTAATATTTTTGAGAATACATTAATTTACAGGACGAATCGAATAATTTTAACCAACAGTCGCCAGCTCTAAACCAAGCAATCATTTTGATCAAAAACAAGACGAAGGAAGACCAGTGCCGGTGGAGCGTCGGCCGAGCCTCAGGCCTATAGGGAGCTGAGCTAGTGTTTGACTGGAGTTGACCATAACTTTTCGTAATATTTTTGAGAATACATTAATTTACAGGACGAATCGAATAATTTTAACCAACAGTCGCCAGCTCTAAACCAAGCAATCATTTTGATCAAAAACAAGACGAAGGAAGACCAGTGCCGGTGGAGCGTCGGCCGAGCCTCAGGCCTATAGGCAGCGGAGCTAGTGTTTGACTGGAGATGACCATAACTTTTCGTAATATTTTTGAGAATACATTAATTTACAGGACGAATCGAATAATTTTAACCCCTCGCGTACCAGACGGCCCGAAACGTCCAGAATTGATATTTACCGTCGAACCCCAGACGGCCCGAAATGGCCAGGCGAGGCCGACCGCTAATTATGGATTATTTAATCTTACTGTCTCGCACCAACCACTTAGCCAGTAGTATGTGCGAGGAGCGGAGAAAATTCTCTACCGTTTGGTAGCCAGATAAGTATTTTTCGTCACGTTGACTAGCCACTACAAATTTTTGAAGATCCATAGTGCCGCGATCGCTCGGCCGGTAAACAAGACGTTCGAGACGTAAAGAGAAAAAACGTTCGTTTGTGTGTTAAAAGTGATTATATCGTCATAATCGTAAGTTCTTTATATATTATAATGATACTATTATTTATTCGAGTAGAAATTTCATACCGAGGGCTTACCGAAATGAGTATTTTGAACAAAAATATTTCAAGTGCGAATTGCATCCTGCGCGGATTACGGGCGTTGGCCATTTTTGTACCGTGTTTTTTCAATGTTACAAAGTAGATTCTGTGAGAAATTGTATTTATACAAGTGCTAAATGTAATATTCAATGATTTTCATGTGAAATTCTAATGATTTCTTGCTTATTTGTTTCGTTTTTCGATGTTGATACCCTATATTCGCAATACGCTGTAACGGCTGGTTGAAAAGCGCGCTAAACATTCTGGATTCATCCAGATGTAGTAAGGAAGGCATGTCGAATACTATAATCGATTGTTGTTGAAATTGCAATTACATATTGAAAACATCGAAATATATTTTTCTCGGTGTAATGGGTTGTGAAATCGAAAATGCATATATATATATATATATATATATATATATATATATATATATATATATATATATATATATATATATATATATATATATATATATATATATATATATATATATATATATATATATATATATATATTTTTTCAAATTGAAATTATGTTTATCACTAAATAAATGAAATGATAAAATAATGAAAGGGCACTTATCTGGTCTGTGGTGACCAGGAGTGACTCCACGCCTTCTTCTTCTCCTCCCTCAGTGTTTGCTGGTGCTTCCTGCTGTGGCACTAGAATCCGATCAAAATGGCCTCACACAGCGGCAACACAACAATGCGAGACGAGAATGAATGCTGGAAAATAATAGGCGATTAGTGTTTCTTAAATATTAATGATTGTTATAAAATGTATATCAATATTTCGGCTCAGCCGTCGTCAAGATATGTGACATTTCTGAAATCGAACAATTCGTTGAAAATTTAAATTCAAGGAATCGACCAAAAAGAAATGGATTAATAATATTTTACACGATTTAGTTAAGGTACCATAACCAACCGTGCAAAACGTTATTTTAAAATGAATGATTATAAATTAAAAGAAAAAGCATTTGATGATTATGATAATATGATAAACCTTATTAATTTTGCCTATTGAGACCGGAACCTTTGCAAGCGCCTAAAATATAAATATAAGCCAATTCCCAAGATTTGACGTCCCTTTCTTTTGCATTATCCCCAAGGCATTTTATTATTTTAACTTTAAAACATTGATCAAAAGATAAATTATGCGCCCTGGCATGCAAAGATATTGGGAGTTGGCTTTCATTTCCTACACTAGCCCTATGATTATTTAGTCTAATATTAAGTGGTGTTGTTGTTTCACCGATATAAAAGGCATCACAAGTCCTGCACAGAAGTTGATATACTATATTTTTTGAAATACAACTGCAATGAAAGGGAACCCTGTAACTATTAGTAGTATTTGGACTGGTAAAAAAAGGACTTAGATCTAACAGAGGACAAGTTTTACAACGTGGACGACCACAAGGTTGAAGCCCAAAAGTATTATTACCAATAGAGAAATTTTGATTATTTTTTGTTTTGTTTAATATTGATCTAATATTAGGTGGTCTGCGGAAAGATAAAATTGGCGGTGAATCTAAGAGATCCTTAGTGGATGCATCATTAGAAATGATGGGGAATAAATCAGATAATATATCTCGCAGTTTCTCAGCACCAGGAAAATAAGTGGTGCTAAGAAAGATTTTATTATTATTATTATTTTTATTTGAAGAAATTTTAGGTTTAGGTATATATTTTACTTCAGAGTTTAGAATATGTTTATCCAATAGAGGAGCAGGGTATTTTCTTTCAAGAAGAGATTGCTTTAGATTATTGAGATATTTATCTAAATTTTCTTTGTTGTTAACTAAACGGTGTCCGCGAATGGACATTGAATAGGGAATGGATCTCTTGGTGTGAAATGGATGACAGCTATCAAAGTGTAAATACTGTTCTTTATTTGTAGGTTTTATATGAATCGCGGTTTTAATTTTACCTTCGGAAATTGTTAAATCAACATCTAAGAAAGTAATTTGTGATTTAGAAATGGTATGAGTGAAATTCAAAGGGCCAAAATTATTTAGGTCGTCAAGAAAGGTTGTTAGAGTAGTTTGTTTGTATATATATATACATATATATATATATATATATATATATATATATATATATATATATATATATATATATATATATATATATATATATATATATATATATATATATATATATATATATATATATATATATATATATATATATATATATATATATATATATATATATATATATATATATATATATATATATATATATATATATATATATATATATATATATATATATATATATATATATATATATATATATATATATATATATATATATATATATATATATATATATATATATATATATATATATATATATATATATATATATATATATATATATATATATATATATATATATATATATATATATATATATATATATATATATATATATATATATATATATATATATATATATATATATATATATATATATATATATATATATATATATATATATATATTCGAACTAATACATGCGATTTTGAAATAAAAACGTTCGGTTGCAACATCGTTGAAACGTCGGGTGTTACAAACTTCACGCGGTAAATTCGTTTTTTACGTTCGGTACATGCAAGCATGCTTTTTGAAAATAAACATTATTTTTCGAACTAACACATGCGATTTTTAAATAAAAACGTTCGGTTGCAACATCGTTGAACGTCGGGTGTTACAAACTTCACGCGGTAAATTCGTTTTTTTATTTTATTTACATTTTTTGTTTTCTTTATTGTTGTAGAATATGTCCAAGCCATGGCGTGCGGGTTCTTCTCCTCCGCCTCATATTTTTAAAATGTTGTTCGAGTCGGACGACGAGGAGGAGTTGGAGAACCTTTCGGGTCACTCTTCCGGCGACGAAGATGTAGTAGAGCCGCTTCCACGCCATCTATTGGAGGCGGATGAGCTGCTGGGCTCGGACGACGAGGCGTATTTTCCAATGACTGAGCGACTTTTGTAAGTATAATTAGGAATATTACAATTATATTTGAGGATGTCAAGTAAAATTATTGCGTTTTTTTCTACAGGCCCTCGCCACTTCGTCCCGTGTCCCGCCAGCCGTCTACTAGCGCCGGAATCAGTGGCCCGAGCAGCTTTCATCAGTTGGAGGTGGTGAGAGAGGTAAGAAAGATTACAAAAATATGGTTAGAAGATTCTTGGAGGTTTTATTATAACTAACGAAATTCTTGTAATTTTCAGAGGTCTCCGTTGCGGCCTCCGTTGCGGCCTACCTCTGCTGCTGCATCTTTTGGTGCCTCGTCCTCGTCCGCGTCTCCTTCGCCCGCATCCACGTCACCGACCAGGCCGAGTGTACTCGCTCAAAGGTAGTATTTTTTACCACTATTATTTTACAATAATACACAAAATTTTAAAATGCTAGAGAACTTTTTAAATATACTACTGTGAAATCGAAGACTATCGCGGTTTTTTGACATTATAAATAAATAAAGATAATAACGATTCAAATTCGTTTTTATCTTTATTTATTTATAAATATACTACTATTACTATAGTTGCTACAAATAGTACATTAGGCAAAAAAGTACTGCAGGTGGTACTACCAATTTAGAAATAAGAATATTGTTTTATGTTTAGGTCGGTTGATTTGGACGCGGGACGGAGGAGCCGTGGAGGAGCAGGCCCAAGAAGAGGAGCAGGCCGAGGTAGAGGGGCGGCAGCGGCAAGCAGGCTAGGTAGTAGGAGCAGAGGTAGCCGCGCTGCACGGGTTGTGCATGCCGAGAGAGAATGGCGGCTTGGAGATATGGTTATGGAAGCATTTTTGATTGATGAAGATTTTCCGGAAAGTGTGAAAGATAAGATGAATAAATATGAGCATACCTAATAGGGTATTGCGAGAAAGTAAAAGAGCGAATATAGATGCACGAGCGGAACTAGCGAGGCAACTGTTTGGTGGGGACGTGGGGGCGACGGAATTCGAATGGAGGCCAATGGCCACATTCGAAGGCCGGGCGGAGGAATTCCTGCCGAACCCCGGCCCTGTCAATCCAGCTGCAAGTATGTATGAAGCTTTTCGCATTTTCTGGGACGACGACATTCTGGCGCATATCGTTTGTGAGACCAATCGATATGCGATAGAAGTGAAGGCGACTTCGGAGCCGTTTGCGAGAAGTTGGTACGACACTAACGCCGATGAAATAATGGTACTATTTGCATTTTGGATGATGCTTGGCATCCTCCCAATGCCTACTATTAAATCTTGTTTCGCGAATCATCCGCTGCTAAAAGCAGGCTCGTTTAGCACTTTATTCACACGTTCTCGTTTTGAAAACCTAACACGAGCTCTACACTTTGTAGACAATACAACCCGCACAGCAGAATCATCAAAACTGTTCTGCATCGGCCCAATACTCGAGCACCTGAATGCAAAGTTTCAGGGGGCTTACGTAATGGAGCGAAACATAGCGATCGATGAGTCATTGTGGAAGGGTAATCTGTCCTTCAGGCAGTTTATCAAGACGAAGGCCGCTAGATTCGGAATAAAATCCTTCGAAATCTGCGAATCGACTACGGGTTACATGTGGTCATTCGTAATCTACACGGGCAAAGATTTAAACGACCTACTTGATATCCCTAAGACTACTCAAATTGTAACTAATCTCATGAGACCTCTTCTCAATAAGGGCCATAAACTTTTTATGGACAATTGGTTTAATTCCCCTATTTTATCTAGGTTCCTTAAATGGAACCACACCGATTGTTTTGGCACCATGCGCAAATCGCGCAAGAATGTGTCCCCTGCCATTCAGTTTGCGACTCCCTCGGAAGGTACATTCGTAGCTCGATATGCCGGAGATGTAGTCTTGATGGTTTACCAAGACAAAAACACCGTCTACACTACATCCACATGCCACGGCACAGAAGTGGTCCGTGTGGATGGCAGACCTGGTAGGCCGTTGAACTACAAACCGGCGGTTATTTGCGAATATAACCGTTTCATGGGAGGAGTAGACAGGAAAGACCAAATGTTGGAACCTTTCCTTATCGAACGAAAAAGGAATCGCAAGTGGTATAGGAAGCTGTTCAAAAGGCTACTTAACGTGTCCATTTTAAATAGTTGCATTATTTACCATAAGTCTACTGCAACACCAATAAAGCAGCAGGCCTTACGCCTGGACTTGATAAACTCAATATTAGAGAATCATTTGCCTAATGTGCCTCGTCTGCGTAAACACCATACACGCCATGACCAAACATTTCCATACGAGCGGTTTGACGGAAATCAACATTTTAATGTTAGATCCGTCAACGCTGGAATAGTGGTCCGGTCAAATTGCTTGTGGTGCACTGTCCGCGAAGATACCCGATCGAGGACCGTATATAAATGTAAAACTTGTGACGTTCCACTGTGCCTGGAAGGTTGCTTTGAAAGGTTTCACACACGGTCCTAAGTTTGATATACCACTTGCCTTCTTTCTTCGTTCGTTAGTAAATTATTTTTTTTTCATTCCCTTTGTTAAATTTACACTGATTTCATTTCCACAGTTAGATCGCGATAGCTTCTTCGATTTAACGTTTGTGATTTTGCTTTCTCGGTTTTGTTTCAATTTTTGGCCGTGTAGATATAATCGTAGTTTCGTTTACAGTACTATCCTTTTGTTACTATCCGTTTATGTAGTGTCCTCATTTCAACTGCGGTAGTTGGCGATGAATGAAGTGATTGAATGAATCTGTATAATCTGGGGTTTATATTCTTGTGATAACTTGTCACTGTTACGTTGTTAAATTTACAAAGTATACTGTTTGAATATAATGTATAATATTCCTATTGATAAACTGTCATTACTACTGTAATTACTACGTTGTAAAAACTGTATTTACAAAGTATACTGTTTCAATATAATGTATAATATTCCTATTGAAAAACTGTTATTACAACTGTTTCTGGGGTAAATGCCTTGCCGCTGCCGTCCTTAGTTGTTCTATGAGTCCCCAGTCGAAGACACCGCCGACTGCAGAGTTTCTTATTTTTTCTATTGTCTGAAAAACGTAGCTTCCTTGGCGATAAGACTTTGTTAGGAATGAAGTTTGTTAGAATGGTGCGAAAGAAGAGCGAAACAAGAGCGAAAGAAGAAAACAAAGTCTTATTTTTGCTATTATCTATTGTAAACTGTACTTTCCTTGTCATTAGTGAAAAGGTTACATACATTTTGAACCTGTAATTTATAAACTGTAACTGAAAATATTCTGTGTCATAGCAACATTTGCTGTAAAATGTTATGTGATATGTATGTAAAATCATACTTTGTGAAATAATGTCCTAAACCATGTCACTATAAATGCAATGTAAAATGGAAGACTATCGCGGTTCTTTGACATGATAAATAAGATAAAAAACGAATTTACCGCGTAAAGTTTGTAACATCCGTCGGTTCGGCGACGTTGCAGCCGCCGCTGTCGCTTTTTTATCTTATTTATAATTATGTTATGTTATCTAAATAATCAATAAAATAAAATAAAGGCACTGCTCTGAAGTTTCTTGCTGGTTCTTCTTTGGGAGTAGCTTAGTCCTGAACCAGTGGTAGGAAAAAAATAGACCATTACATATGAATAAAGAATTTCAAAATTTTACGTGAATAATGTTTATTTTTATTTTTTGGCCTAATTCCACTCTGTCCTAATTCCAAATCCATGTTCGAAACGTCGAGTGGTGGAACGCCTTGTTCTGCTGGAACGCCTTGGTAACGTATTAATTAATTTTAAAATATCTTCATTATCATACTTTTTCATAATCATAGATCATAACCAACATTAGCGTGAAGTCGTTTTATCAATTTTTAGAGGATATACTATAATATTACTACAGTAGAGCCTCGATAATCCGTACTCAGGCTAATCCGAACGTCGCTATAATCCGAACTGCATACCCCACCCCACTTCCTCGCCTTCGCCTCGCTGCTATGTTGTTTATTAATTAGTCTGCAGTTACGACTGCCACGTTGCGCGTCCATTCCACGTTTTTCTGCTCTGTACTCGTGCGCGGCGTGTTTTTTGAGGTTATTAAGATGGTTCCAACACCAAAACGCAAACATAAAACTTTGACTATAGCCGAAAAGTGCACCTTACTAGACAGTTTAAAGGACGGAGTGTCGGCAACTTCTCTTGCTTGTAAGTATGGCGTTGGAAAATCAACAATTACAGACCTCAAGAAAAATGAGCAAAAATTGAGATCTTTTATAGCTAAAACTGAGAAAGGACCAGGGTTCAGAAAAACTCTAAAATTACCAGAGAATCCAGTGCTAGAAGAAGCACTGTTCACATGGTTTTTAGAACAAAGACGACGCCACATTCCATTGTCTGGTGAGGTCGTAATGGAAAAAGCGAGATTCTTCCATAAAAAACTAACAGGTTCGGATTTTTCTGCAAGTAGAGGATGGCTTGATAATTTTAAAAAACGTCATGGCATACGTCAGCTGAAAGTGTCAGGTGAGAAAGTCTCTAGCAATACGGAAGCTGTTCAACCATTCCAAGAAAAATTCCTAAACGAGATAAAAGAAAAGAACCTTTGCCCTGAACAAATTTACAATGCCGACGAATCAGGATTGTTTTGGAAGGTTCTGCCGGACAAAACTTTAGCCTCTTCTGCTGAAACTAGCGCTCCTGGGTCGAAAGTGTCTAAAGAGCGAATAACTTTTATGCCTTGCGCAAACTCTACAGGGAATCACAAATTACCATTGCTAGTTGTGGGGAAGGCAAAAAAGCCAAGATCTTTTGGATCTGTAAAATTACCAGTGCATTATGAAGGGCAGAGGCGTGCTTGGGTAACCAGAGATATTTTTCTCGAGTGGTTTAGAGGCCATTTTGTTCCTGAAGTCAAACGCCATTTAAAAAAAATGGGACTGCCACAAAAAGCATTGCTACTCTTAGACAATGCCCCTGGACATCCAAATGCTGAAGATTTGACAACAGAAGACGGCAACTTCTCTGTACTGTACATGCCTCCAAATTGTACGCCTTTGATCCAACCTATGGATCAAAACGTAATCCAAAATGTCAAGATAAATTACAAAAAGAAACTCCTGATTCAAATGTTCGTGCAGCAAGAAGCCGATGAGGCTTTAACCTTGCATGATGTTATAAAAAGCGTCACAATTAAAGACGCCATTTTTTCGCTAGCGCAATGTTGGGATCATGTATCATCGTCTCTTATCGAAAAATCTTGGAAGCCTCTTTGGCCTGAAAAAATAAATTCAACAGAAGATAGATCAGAAGAAAATGATGACTTCGACGTAGAAGACGATCTCCCGCTCAGTCTTTTACGTAATCGTGGTTATACAGAAGAAACCATTTCCACTTTCTTGTCCATGAGTGAAGAGGAGAATTGCACAGATCCTACAACTGATGATGAGATCATAACCCAAATAACGCAAGAGAATGACGAGTCTTTAGCTGAAGATTATTTTGCTTCAATTCAAATGTCAAGAAAATTACTCATTCACAAGCCATATCATCTTTGAACACTTGCTTGGAGTGGGCTGAAGAAAATGACCTGTCCTTATCGGAAAAGATGATGCTACGTAACTTGAGGGACAAAGCTTTTTTCTGGTCCATCAACAGGACTCGCCAAACTAAAATAGATCAGTTTATGACTAAATAGACAATTTACACCTTACGTATTTTATGGTACCTAATTATTATGTAAATGTACGGTAAGCAACGAGCCGGGCTTTTTATTTGCATTACGACTGTAGTCCTTACGCTGCTTGTAATAAGAGCGTTCCCAAGGTCAATATGTAAAGCCCAGCTCGTTGCTTACTGTACCTCTTAAACTATGTATATAATTAAACACTATTTTAAGAATAAAAATGTTTTTTTTTCTCCTTACATACTATAATCCGAACGCTTCGTGAGTCCGAACAGGGGTTAGTTTTTGCTAGTTCGGATTATCAAGGCTCTACTGTATATAAAAAACTATACTATTTTTCAAAATATGTCTATTTTGTATAATATAATAAAATTTTTCAAAACGTCATCACTGCTTTCTGCGAACGTCTTATGCAACGACGTTTTGGTCCTTTTCCAGGCCTCAAATTAGTTTCTAGGCCACAATTTCGACTCAATTTCACTCAATTTTGCTTACTGTACGATATTCAGAGCGCAGAACCATTGAAATTTAAAAAAAACTATACTATTTTTCAAAAGATGAATTCGTGAATTTAAATCTTGTAGGTCGTTTTTGGTCATTTTCTAGGCCTCATACGGAAAAAAGTCGTATCTGACTTTCGTCTCCGTTTGCCTTATAGAACTATAATCAGTGCTCAGAACCATTGAAATTTTAAAGAAACCTAGAATTTTTCAAAACGTCATCACTGCTTTCTGCGAACGTCTTATGCAACGACGTTTTGGTCCTTTTCCAGGCCTCAAATTAGTTTCTAGGCCACAATTTCGACTCAATTTCACTCAATTTTGCTTACTGTACGATATTCAGAGCGCAGAACCATTGAAATTTAAAAAAAACTATACTATTTTTCAAAAGATGAATTCGTGAATTTAAATCTTGTAGGTCGTTTTTGGTCATTTTCTAGGCCTCATACGGAAAAAAGTCGTATCTGACTTTCGTCTCCGTTTGCCTTATAGAACTATAATCAGTGCTCAGAACCATTGAAATTTTAAAGAAACCTAGAATTTTTCAAAACGTCATCACTGCTTTCTGCGAACGTCTTATGCAACGACGTTTTGGTCCTTTTCCAGGCCTCAAATTAGTTTCTAGGCCACAATTTCGACTCAATTTCACTCAATTTTGCTTACTGTACGATATTCAGAGCGCAGAACCATTGAAATTTAAAAAAAACTACTATTTTTCAAAAGATGAATTCGTGAATTTAAATCTTGTAGGTCGTTTTTGGTCATTTTCTAGGCCTCATACGGAAAAAAGTCGTATCTGACTTTCGTCTCCGTTTGCCTTATAGAACTATAATCAGTGCTCAGAACCATTGAAATTTTAAAGAAACCTAGAATTTTTCAAAACGTCATCACTGCTTTCTGCGAACGTCTTATGCAACGACGTTTTGGTCCTTTTCCAGGCCTAAAATTAGTTTCTAGGCCACAATTTCGACTCAATTTGACTCAATTTTGCTTACTGTACGATATTCAGAGCGCAGAACCATTGAAATTTAAAAAAAACTATACTATTTTTCAAAAGATGAATTCGTGAATTTAAATCTTGTAGGTCGTTTTTGGTCATTTTCTAGGCCTCATACGGAAAAAAGTCGTACTTGAATGTCGTCTCCGTTTGCCTTATAGAACTATAATCAGTGCTCAGAACCATTGAAATTTTAAAAAAACCTAGAATTTTTCAAAACGTCATCACTGCTTTCTGCGAGCGTCTTATGCAACGACGTTTTGGTCCTTTTGCAGGCCTCAAATTAGTTTCTAGGCCACAATTTCGACTTAATTTCACTCAATTTTGCTTACTGTATGATATTCAGAGCGCAGAACCATTGAAATTTCAAAAAAACTATACTATTTTTCAAAAGATGAATTCGTGAATTTAAATCTTGTAGGTCGTTTTTGGTCATTTTCTAGGCCTCATACGGAAAAAAGTCGTACTTGACTTTCGTCTCCGTTTGCCTTATAGAACTATAATCAGTGCTCAGAACCATTGAAATTTTAAAAAAACCTAGAATTTTTCAAAACGTCATCACTGCTTTCTGCGGGCGTCTTATGCAACGACGTTTTTTTCCTTTTGCAGGCCTCAAATTAGTTTCTAGGCCACAATTTCGACTCAATTTCACTCAATTTTGCTTACTGTACGATATTCAGAGCGCAGAACCATTGAAATTTAAAAAAAACTATACTATTTTTCAAAAGATGAATTCGTGAATTTAAATCTTGTAGGTCGTTTTTGGTCATTTTCTAGGCCTCGTACGGAAAAAAATCGTACTTGACTTTCGTCTCCGTTTGCCTTATAGAACTACAATCAGTGCTCAGAACCATTGAAATTTTAAAAACTTTGGAAGTGAGTTTTAAAAAATTCTATTTTTTTTTATTTCGCGCACTGAATATTGTTCAATACTTCGAGAAAATTAAGTCGAAGGTTACGTACGACTATTTATCGTTTGACGCTTGGGGATGGCGGTCAAAAAGCAGGTTTTAATTTCAATTGTCATTTTATCGACTAACAAAAATCATTTTTTTTTTTAACTTTCAATTATGTAGAGCACTAAATATCGTTCAATAAGGCATATTGAGTCGAAAGTTACGTACAACTTTTTATCGTTTTACGCCTGGATGTCGGTCAACAAGCCGGATTTATATTTCACTGTTCGATCTTTTGAGCTTTTTTTCTCAAAGGCGATAGCCTAAATCATAAAAAGTCTTAGAGAACTTTCGACTGGGTTTCTCTCGATGAACAATATCCCACATAAAAAGTCTTATAATATTCAAAAAAGTTTTTCGATCGTGTCTTAGAGATACAATAGAAATTTTACTATTCGATTATCATCAACGAACGGGGTGTGTCGGATAAACGCAGAAGATGTTATCAGTTACAACCGTAAGTACTACAAAATAATTGACAAACAAAATTTTTCATAGCCTAAAATATGAAAAAAAAAAATCATTTTAAATACCGATAATTTTTTTATTTTTGTATGGGAATAAGTAAAACGAAGTCATAGTTTTAATGCAGCATATTATAATTATTATAAAACTTTTCACAATCTCCGGAAATAGTGATTTATGGACTAAAAAAACATTTTTTTTATCGCCAGTGGCTAATTTTTATCGTTAGTACAACTTTGACTAATAATTATGAATAATCTTTATTGCTTTACATAACGACGTTACAAATATCTAATAGCAAATTTCAATAGGAACATAAAACAGGTCTTTTTGAGACGATCGGTGTGACAGTTTCGGAGTAATCGTTTTTTTTCTGAAACGCCATCTTTTTTTTGAGACTCGCGAATTTCTTACGGGCCGTAAGGCACACATTAAAATTCAAACCGCAAGCCGCGAGGGGTTATCCAACATTCGCCAGCTCTAAACCAAGCAATCATTTTTATCAAAAACAAGACGAAGGAAGACCAGTGCCGGTGGAGCGTCGGCCGAGCCTCAGGCCTATAGGGAGCTGAGCTAGTGTTTGACTGGAGATGACCATAACTTTTCGTAATATTTTTGAGAATACATTAATTTACAGGACGAATCGAATAATTTTAACCAACAGTCGCCAGCTCTAAACCAAGCAATCATTTTTATCAAAAACAAGACGAAGGAAGACCAGTGCCGGTGGAGCGTCGGCCGAGCCTCAGGCCTATAGGGAGCTGAGCTAGTGTTTGACTGGAGATGACCATAACTTTTCGTAATATTTTTGAGAATACATTAATTTACAGGACGAATCGAATAATTTTAACCAACAGTCGCCAGCTCTAAACCAAGCCATCATTTTTATCAAAAACAAGACGAAGGAAGACCAGTGCCGGTGGAGCGTCGGCCGAGCCTCAGGCCTATAGGGAGCTGAGCTAGTGTTTGACTGGAGATGACCATAACTTTTCGTAATATTTTTGAGAATACATTAATTTACAGGACGAATCGAATAATTTTAACCAACAGTCGCCAGCTCTAAACCAAGCAATCATTTTTATCAAAAACAAGACGAAGGAAGACCAGTGCCGGTGGAGCGTCGGCCGAGGTTCAGGCCTATAGGGAGCTGAGCTAGTGTTTGACTGGAGTTGACCATAACTTTTCGTAATATTTTTGAGAATACATTAATTTACAGGACGAATCGAATAATTTTAACCAACAGTCGCCAGCTCTAAACCAAGCAATCATTTTGATCAAAAACAAGACGAAGGAAGACCACTGCCGGTGGAGCGTCGGCCGAGCCTCAGGCCTATAGGGAGCTGAGCTAGTGTTTGACTGGAGATACATTCTACACCTGGCAGGTTTGGTGGACATCGGAGCGGGGATAGAGACCCTCATGATCCGTGGGCCCTGCATATCACCTTCGCAGGGCACCAGTTCCCTATAAACAGGTGTGTCGGAGTTCAAGCCAACCCTCCTCCCGTAGCGGCGGTGGACTTCAACAACGCCTTGAATGACGGAGTACTCCGGATGTTGCAGTACTCTTCAAGCCTTAAGGTCGTGTGGGATGGGCACATGAAGACGAGGACGGTGGGAGGGACCAGCCTACCGTGGTCCATGATCACCGACATTGCTGTCGGATTAGTGGGGCGGTTCCCCCCTCAACCTGAGACCCGTGCGGTAAACGGGGTAAGGTTGAGATCGGTGCCCCGGCTGCTTGGTTTGACTGGGACAGTCACTAGTCGGATACCTCTTGGCCAGCTAGATAGGGGTTACGGGCATGACAGTGCTGTTACCGCGACAGACGTGGTCCCCCAGCCCCGAGAGGTGGCGTCCGAATACCCTATGATCGCTCTGGGGCCCTGGGAGGCTGCGGTTGAGGTGATGTTGGGGTGTGGCTAAGCATACATTACTGTCGAGCCCGATAATGGTACTGCCGAAGGATTTATGAGAGCAGGCAGAGAGGACTTGATCTATCGGACGAGAGGGATGAGGGCCGCCTTCGAAGCGGTGAAGATACAAAATGCGCTCCGTGATGAGGTCGTGGCTCGGGTGGCTGAAGGCTTTGCCATTAATGAAGGTAAATGGGACGACGAGGTGGGGGGGTCTCTAACACCTTACGTGAGAGCGTCGA